>BSBM01000784.1:600000-1130000 GCA_027924585.1 Larix kaempferi | reverse complement strand
CATTGTCATCATCATCATCATCACCATCGTCATCATCATTATCATCACCGTCACCATCATATCATCATCATCAGCATCATCATCAACATCTTCAACATCATTGTCATCTCCCCCTTCCTCATCAACATCTCCATCATCGGCATCTTCTTCATCATGACATCTTCATAAACTTCATGTATCCCCTTGACAAAGAAAATTAAATAAACCATACAAAGGCATACAATAGCGCGTACGCGCAAGGACGCGTGCGCACTATTATTAACGCGTGCGCGCTTTCAATCACGCGTGCACGTGTTTGTGCATGTGTGTAGTTGTGCACGCGCGTGTTTGAATTCAAATTGTTTTTGGCACCCTTGCAGGCTTGGAATTAGCTTCGGATTGTACCTTTAGGCTCGGTCTGATTTATCCCTGATTTATAGCAGAAAACATCAAATGCTGCAACTTACTGTTTTTCACAGCTAGTTCTACATAAGCTCCACGAGTGCGCTGCAGATGAAATTGCACACACTTGTCGAGCTCTGTGTGCAGATTCCAAATATATAATTTTTGAATAGATCTATTGTTGTTCTCTATTTTGAATTCATTTTAAACTGCACTCATGTCAAATTCGTAAAAAACATAGGTCGTTTATTTGGCCTATAACTTTTGATTGGCTTACCTATTTCGAAAACGGAAAAGAACCCACGTAAGAGCATGAAAATACCTACAACCTAAAAAAAATGTATTTTGATTATTTTTAGACCATGATATGGTGGATTAAAACTTGATAATGTCGTTTTAGGGCTTCACTGACTTCGATAATTTAAAAAATATATAAAAATGACTTTTAAAATTTTGGAAAAATAGCCCCGCACAAGATTTTTTTGTTGCCTATGCCTCTACATATTGTTTTTCTCATAAATTGAAAATTTACATATCAAACAGGTGGCTCAAAAAAAACATGTGCATTATGTTTTAGAAAAAAAATAACATACCAATCTTCGAATAATGACATTTTGGGGTGGTTATACCACTTTTTCATAGATAAAAATTATATATTTCGGAAGGTCATCCGTTTTTGTACGTTTCATCTCTTTACACCTAATCGGAAAAAATTTTTGTAGGTACCTCTAATGATTGATTTTAATGACAATATTTATGTTTTTCTAGAATGTCATTGCAACTAACGTGTCATAATTGGGTATCATTACCTTGCAACAGCTCTTTTATTGCTAGATAGCTAGTATCCTGTCTCTGTTTTAAAGGATTGAACATATATGTTATTTTGTTGTGCTTAGCCATTGATATACGTTCTCCTGTGTATGAATTTGTTGAATGCAATAAGGATTCACCCTCTTTATTTTAAATCAACCCCCTGAACAGCCATAGTCAAATCCTTGTCTGTCTAAGCATCCTCATGCATGTTGTGAGAGTGTAAATTTTGATTCTGTCATCCAAATTGATCCAAAATAAACCCCTTCTTTCAAAACAAGTTTAAGTTACCAGGCATCTCTGAAATACAACCTATGAGAACTTCCTGGAGTGATAACACTTTCACTGCTTGGAAATGCCTTCTTTATGTTCTTTCCTTTTGCACATCCTTTGCAAACACCTTCATGCTTGGTCTTGATTTCAGGAAGACCTTCTATAGCTTTACTTGCAATTGGTAATGCTCTGTAGTGCATATGTGCAAGTCTTCTATGCCAAAGTTCATTTGGCTCCATGGATTCATGTACCATGGCATGTTCAGGTTGTCCCTTCAATTTGTATAATCCTCCCTCTTGCTCTCCAATCACCACTGCATCATCAATAGTTTTACCCTTTGGCGACATTAGGACTTGGCCATCTACAAATGCAACCCTCATGCCTTTTGCATCCAATGTAGAGATGGAGAGTAAGTTCTTCTTGAGTCCAGGTACAAATAACACATCTTTCATTTTCAAGGATTTTCCAGATTCTAGGTTGTAGGAGGCTTCCCCACTTCTTTTGATAGGGTATTGATAATCATCCCCAATTTTCACTTTATGGGGTGATTCATGTTCAAACAAATTTACAAAAGATTCTTTAAATCCAGTCATGTGTTTAGAAGCCCCACTGTCAATTAACCAATCATTACAACCATGAGAAATAGTACCTGTGAGAGCAGAGATTAGAACATACTCTTCTTCCCTTGATGAATCATCATCATCACTTTCTGCTCTAGTTTTCTTTCTGGGAGGTTCATCATCCTCAACAGCATGAGCATGATATCTTCTTTTGTTATTCTTCTTCTTCTTCTTGAAGTTGTTGTCTTTCTTCTTCTTGGGGTAGTTTGAAGCAAAGTGTCCCATTTCATTACATTCATAACATCGAACATGAGATAGATCTTTCTTCTTGTGATGAGGATGAGAATGATTATGAGATTTCTCCGTCTTAAACTTGCTTCCCTTGGTGTGAGCTGTGAGAGATTGATCTTCATTCCCGATCTTTTCTTCTCGTTCCACAAGCTTTGCTTCTTCTTGTGAGCATTCTTCCCACAGTCTGCTGAAGGATACCAACTTCTTTCTTACACAGATTCCTTGGATAAAGGAATCCCATGACCTGGGTAGGCCATTCAGAGTGGTCATGATAACTTCACCATTCTCCACCATTTCATCCACTGTTTCTAGTTGTTCCTTGATCTGAGAGACCCTAGAAAAATAAGATTGAATGGATTCTTCATTCTGAAGCTTTACCCCTTTCAATTGGTTCCGCAGAGTCATCTTTTGATTTATGTTCTTCCCTTCAAATAGCTTGGAAAGGGAACCAAACATCTCTTTGGGTGTCTTCAGAGATGACACATGGGGTATGAGATGGTCCTTGATAGAATCAACAATGATTCTCTTTTCCTTGACCAAATTCTTCTTGTGGAGGGATTTAGCCTCTTCTCCCTCTGGGACAAGGACCTCTTCCCTTATGTAAGTATCCAATTCATTTTCTTCTAGGATTAACCCAATCCTATACTTCTAGGCTCGGAAGTTATCATCCCATTCAAGCTTATCCTCAAGCTTGGTGTGGTGAGACATCTTTAAAGAGTACTTCTAATGGAAATAGAAAAGATTTAGGTTTTACCACATGATTTTCTGAAAACTGGATTTGGTCCCGGATTAGGGTTTGTCAGAGAAACCCTAAAAATTCAAAATGTGAATTTAAACTTTCTGAAAAGATAGAAATATGCGCCTTGATGAGCTGATCAGCTTGGTGTATTCATAATTTGAGATCTGCAAAGCTTCACCCTTCAGAAATGCCTTTTAGTCTTCCTGGGTTCACTGGGAGGACCCTGAATTAGGGTTTAAGTTTCCCAGAGATTTACCCATCCAAAAATCTCGATCCAAATCCTTAAACTTCAATTTTTCCAAGGAGCTTCCAGCTATGTCTTTATATTTCAGAAATTCCTTGCTGAGGAGAGTCAATCTATCATATTGCTTTTCCAAAATCTGTGGAGAGAAACCCAAAAACAAGAAGCCCTAGCTTCTGCAACTGCATAGTGTCTTCTTCTCAGGTTAGCTCTGATACGATGTTAATTTTTTAGCATTAATTCACAATACTCTAGGATCTTTACTGAGAGAATAACATCTATAGTATATCAATGCATATCAATCATAGCAAGCATATCAATCATCACAAGATGCAATCATAAGAGACAATAGACACATAGAGTTTCCATGGGAAAAACCCTAAGGTGAAGAACCCCACAACTTCCTCAGAGATAGATAGAGCAATAGCACAACCAAAGTACAATCGAAGTACACATAGATAGACTCCTCCTAGCACTTGATCCTCCTCCTCACATTTGTGCCACTTTCCGAGTGATGGATAAGTGAGTAAGTGAAGTGATCAAATAGAGAGATCCCACTCTCTATTTATACTTGTTATGAGCACCCTAATAAACCTATGGGGTCGACTTGTCTAACTCATCCTAATAACCCCAAGTTAACTTAATTAGGGCCGACCCCACACATGGTGGTATAATAACCCATCGACAAGTTACGACACTTGAGACACTTGTCAATACAAATGATGACACTTCTGTATAGAGGAATAAAACATCTCTATAGGAGTACAATAAAATACATAGATGAAATACATTCCGAAGTTACATATAGAACAACAAAAGAGCATGACAAACGTTTTCATATGGGGTCCATGAGATTCTCCAAAGATCAATCCATATTTGTTGGAGGACCCAAGGCTACGAATGGTAAAGGAAATCAAAAGAAAGAGAAGAGCAAGTTTTATCATCCCAAGCAGAAGGAGAAGACCAAGCAGTTAGATGAGCCCCCGGGTTCAAGAAAATACAAGCAAAAGGGATAGGAGAAGACAAAGTGTTCGTACTGTGGCAGGGAATTTCATCCTGAAAGCTCATGCAAAAACAAATTTATTGATCACATGGACCTTCTCTTGGAGAAAAAAAACATGACTCTTCCAGATGGCGCAAGGAAGACAGACAGTAATGATCATGCAGAAAGAGGTCATGCACTCATGGAAAGTGTTTTGAATTCTACATCTCTTCTCATAGATTCAGGAGCTTCAAATCACATGGTTGCAAGCAAAGACTCCTTCTTATCATTAGAGTCCGACAACCGCATATCCATCTACATGGGAGATGACTCACAAATTTCATCGAAATTCAAAGGTACTATTCATTTAGAACATGGCAGTTTTAAAAATGAATAGTACCTTTTGCTTTCGATGAAATTTGTGAGTCATCTCACATGTGGATGGATATGAATTTGTCGAAGTCTAAAGATGAGAAAGATTCTTTGCTTGCAACGATGTGATTCGAAGCTCTTGAATCTATGATAAGAGATGTACTATTCATTTAGAACATGGCAGTTTCCAAAATGTTCTCTGTGTTCCTTCTCTAGCTTTGAACCTTCTTTCTGTGTATCAGATGACACATATTGGTTTTCCAAAGAATTTTGTATTCATCTCTAATGATGTTGAAATTTCTAATATTAGAACCAGAAAACTCATTACAACAGGAAAGGAAAATCATGTTTCCAAAACCTATGAGTTTTCCCACTTTTTTGTGTTTTCAAAGTCAAGTGCCATTCTAAATCATGGAAATTAGATTAGCCGGCTATGGCATGAGAGGTTTGGAAACCTTAATTAAAATTATTTTCAGCTGCTACAAAATAATTCCAGGTTTGAAGGTCTTTCGAACATCAAATCCTCAAAAGGGATATGCAAGGGTTCCATCATTGGAAAGCATCCTCAGCACAAGTTCGATCGAGGAAAAGCTAACAGAGATTCTTGTATTTTGGGGCTGATTCACAATAATATCAGTGTTCCTTTACCAAATACCTGCATGAATGGCTCAAGGTATGTTCTGACATTCATTGATGACTTCTCCATATTCACATGGGTGTACTTTCTCAAGAACAAATCGAAAGTGCTTGAAAGGTTCAAGAATTTCAAGGCTTCTGTTGAGATTGCCACTGGGAGAAATATCAAATCTCTTAGATCTGATAATGGTTGAGAATATATCAAATCAGAGCTGCTGCAACTTTTTGCGGAAAATGGAATCCAAATCCAGCACACAGTTCCCTACACACCTCAGTAGAATGGTGTAGCAGAGAAGAAAAACCAAGCATTGAAAGAGATGGCTACTTGTATTCTTGAGTCGAAAGGTTTGGATTCAAATATTTGGGATGAGACCATGCATGTTGCTTCATACATTCAAAAAATATTTCCACACTCATATTTCAAAGGTACAACTCCTTTCGAAGCCTACACTGGGAAAAAGCCTGATGTGGCACATCTCAGGGTTTTTGGGTCCACTACATGGGCTAGAATTCCAATTGAGAAGAGAAACTATTTGGTACCAAAAAGTACCGAGTGAATCCTCATTGGATATGATGAATAATCCAAAGGATAAAAACTCATGGATATTATATCCAAAATAATATTCATCGAGAGAAGTGTCCAATTTGAAGAACTGCTTCATGGTCTACAACTAGAGGAGGACGAAACTACCAAATTGCTTCCTCTTCCGGAAGAAGATTCGGAAGAAGATACTAAAAGTTTATGTTCTGATATTTATGATATTATGTCTTATATTAGTGAACATGAAATATTAGGTTTGTATTAAATCCATATGATCCCCCTCAGTCTCCAAAGTGGGAAGAAAAGACCCTCATATCTGCTGGTTCTACCATTGTAAATCTTGTCGATCCAAGAAGAACCTGAGTAGACTTTCAAAGAGAAGGTATGTCTCTTTAATATCGTGATCCATTTTTGTTTGAATTTTTTTTTTGATAATTAGGTCAGATCCTAAATCATACTACCATTCCCACCAAGATCCGAGATGGAAAACCACCATGGATGAGGAGTACAATTCTCTTCAGAAAAATGTGACATAGGAGTTAGTTCCTCATCCACCTGGGATAAACTTCATTCAATGTGAATGGGTCTACCGAACCAAGGTATTTGCTGGTGGTTCAAATTGAAAATACAAAGTAATATTGGTGGAAAAATGTTTCTCACAAGTCCATGGTGTGGACTACACATAAACGTTTGCACCTATTGCAAAAATGGACTCAATTCGCCTAGTTTTCGCAATTTCCGCATCCAAGCATTGGGAGGTGCACCACATGAATGTGAAGAGTGCATTTATTCATGGATATATTCAAGAAGATATATGCATTAATAATCCCTAATGTTACATATAATATATGACAATTGTTTTCAGATTAAGGAAATCATTGTATGGTTTAAAACAGGTCCCAAGAGCTTGGTATGCAAAGATGGATTCCTTTCTTCTGTCGCAAAACTTTGTGAGATGAAAATCAGATCGAAATATGTATATACAGCAGAATGAAGGTAATTTTATGATCACTGTTTTTTATTTTGATGACCTATTGAATACAGGAGGTAGTCTTGCTTCAATTGGAACTATAGAAACCAGTTTACACCAAGCATTTGATATGGGTGATTTAGGCCTGCTGATGTAGTTTCTTGGTCTCAAGATCACTCAGAATTGTGATGGGATCATGATTTACCAATAAAAATACACTTTGTACCTGCAAAATAATTTCAATATGGTATAATTTAAAGCAGAACTATTCCCATTCCTCTTAGGAATCAGTCTTGAGGATGGTGATTCTTCACCGTTGGTGGATTCTACACTTACCGACAGTTGATTGGTAGTCTTTTGTATTTGACACACTCTAGACCTGATATTTCTTATGCCATGAGTGTTGTTTCAAGGTAAATGCAGCATCCCCATGAGCTTCACTGGAATGCCTCCAAAAGGATCTTGCACTACGTGAAGGGTACGAGACATTTTGGCATTCACTATGCTACAGATTTGGATCTTGACTTGGTTGAATTCACTGATTCAGATTGGGAGGGTGATAGCATTGATCAGAATTCAACTTCCAGATGTGTTTTCATGATTGGAACAAGGCCTATTTTATGGTCAAGCAAAAAGCAGGCCTCCATTTACTTATCTTCAGCAGAGGCAGAGTATCGAGGTGTAGTCAATGCTTGCATTCATGCAATTTGGTTGCAAGGTATTCTAGCAAAGTTTGATATTGGTAACACCACTTCTACTGTCATTTTTTCTGACAATCAGAGTGATATCAAGATCTCGACAGATCCGGTTCATAGACATAGGACCAAGAATATCGAGATCGACATGCACTACATGTGAGATCTTGTGCATGACATAACCATTATACTGCAATATTGCTCTAGAGAAGAGAAAATTGCAGACATCTTCACCAAGAGATTCACTGAGAAGAAGTTCTCTTACCTCAATTCACTGTTTGGGGTGAGTTATACTATGATGAGGACAGATTAGATCCTTCAGTATTTAGTTTGAGGGGTTTTCTTTCCCACTGCGTTTTCCCTCTTTCCTCACTTAGATTCTTTGAGCATTTTTTGGAGTATTTCTGTATTGGGTGACCTATGGCCTTTGTTGTCGGGGCCCTTTTATTATTTTATTTTACTCATCCACATGATATTAAATTAAATGTGGGTGTTGGAGAATTTTCCAACCACACATAGTTTTTTTGGGATTCACAGCTTAATTTGCCACTTATCCTAAGTATTTTGACTCAATTATGTCCTTACATCTTCAGTAGATCATCGATTTCAGTTAACTGGTCCTCCTCCATTCCAGGAGTCAAATGGGCCATAAATATCAATTAACTGCGGCTCCTCCATCATTCGAAGATCCAACTGAGGTGATTTGCATGACTAAAGTGCCCTACTCAGTCCAACTGACAACATTTATTATTATATTCAACCAACTAGAGTCAGAAAGGCGCCCTCCTACTCAGTTTCACTTCATCTGGTGTTATTTCACCTAAGATTCAGTTAATCGAAGCTGAGAAAGGTGCCCTCCCCTAATTTTGGGCATTCAGTTGAGTTTTGGATTTAGTTAGACAGTTTAAGAGTATGCTAGAGTGAATTACATGGTAGTTAAGTGGTTAACTGATATGCCGAGTGGTGTTAACTACCAAGTAATCCACTTTCATGCATTCAATTCGAATGACCTCTATAGGATTAGAATTGCTTGGATTATTGTATCCATCGTTACACATTGTAATCATCTTCTGAGTTAATGATAATGCATGAACTACTGCAAACCTTTTGCACCAGTTTTTCGACACACAATTTGCCACATGCATCTCTCGTAACTATTTTGCTTGTTTCATAGATCTGGTGTGCTTGAATTTTACATTAAGATGAAAATAAACCAATGTGTGGTAACTTGGGTTCCTATTTATGTTGGTCTCAATAGTACCTTGCATAAGATATCCACATTTGAGCAAATTTTGCATTGTTAAATATGAAATAAGCAATTGACTCTATTTATTACACTAAGAGTAGTGAGGTGCTATACAACCCAATATGGGGGAGATGTTGTAACACGTAAAATTGTGTAGCATTATGTATCATGAAATTCCCATATAAAGGAAATAAAAGTGCAAATGATGTCGGCTAAAAAAAATTAAATTATATCGATTTCATCTTAAACCTAGATATATCAAGTAAGAGTGTGATCAAATATATTGAGGTGTAAATTTTTGCTTAATGTGTAAAATATTGAAGATAAAAATACTAATTCCACCTCAAGAAATTATATCCCTCTTTGTGTTTGATAGATATAAGTTTAAGATGGATTCCGTGCTTGATAGATATGAGTTTAAGATGGATCTATGCTAGTATACTCTTCAACCATGACATTTTACCCCGATTTTAGTGGCAGGCTACAATACTTGGGTGGTATGTACAAAATATTTATTTGTATAACCTCTGAAAATAGGATGGATATGGAATATGTCTATAGTCAAATGCTACAAAAGAACACAAAGAGAGTTATGGACTAACCACAAATGGATTGTGCATATCCAAGAACAAGTTGTACATGCAAGAAAATGCATAAGTAAATCATGTGAATGTGCACATGAAACCTATGTTGATTTGCATGACAAGGAGGCTTGATGATCTAGTAGTGTATATGTAGTAAATGGTATTTGATTACGTCTAATATGATTGGTATCTAAAAAAGATTATATTATTTTTATCATGATTTAAAGATCACTCCATCATATGTTATGAGTGTTGAAATGAAATGAGTATCTAATTAATACCAACTAATGTTTGGCTCGGTTAAGAACTGTGATACAAAGGAAATATGGCAGGTAGAATTTTCTTAGACGTAGCAGTGAGTACAAGAGCATAATGAAGGATGAATTTTTACATATGAAAGGACCAAATAACAAGAGGAAAAACTCATAGTCGTGAAATCTAGTTTATGTATGAAATAGGTTTAAAATTTGAGCTAGATTTGTTATGACATCTCATGGTAATTGTTTGTGTATGATACAAGTAATAGCTCGTAAAGCTAATAAATCCCAGATGAAGGTCATTGCAAGAAAACCAGACTCTAAAATGTTGTACACATCTTGAACAAGAACACATTGGTGAATGATGGATTGCCAGAGGGACTCTTAACTCAAAGAAGGGGATGTGTGATCCCAGAGGGAGAGTGTCTATAGGGAAGGGGAAACTTTCATGAATATTCTAGAAGCAATTGATAAGATCCATATAATCCTAGCATGGAGATTCCCTAGAGAGCCTGTGTTGGATCCCAAAAGGGAAATTAGGGATATAACCTAAGGGATTGTTAACTCACATGTAATACCCCATTTTGACCCTTATGGTTTATTGGCCTCAATGTAAATATTGTATATATATGCTATGTGTGTGTTTTCCTTAGTGTTGAGCTCAAGGCCAAGGCCCCACTAGTGGATGTTCAGGTTTTATTTTCATGGGAAAGTATTTGACAGTTTCCATGAGATGTTAAGCCATGAAGATTTGTAAATGATGTAATTATTAATTAATTCAATAAAATACCCATGAAGCTGGCTAAGGAGGAAACCAATGAGAAGGGGCCATGTGTATCCATTAGGGAGAGGTGAAGGGGTTATGGGATTGGTGCCCATGCTGCCACATGTCCAACTGTGAGCCCATTTGAATCCACATGCTGAAATTAATGCAATTGTAAGAGGGTGGTTGAGAAAACTAGACCCATGAATTTGATGGAGTATGGGGCAACCTGCGAATATGTATGAAGGGTATGACCTTGTGCCTTGATTGTCCCTTAATCCACTCTACACCTGGGAATTCTCCCATTGGGTTTCTAACCCGTGCTTGAACAACAACCAAACTCATTCACGGACCTGTAGATCCCAACCATGAAGAAACACGAGAAAAATCATGATTTCAGGGTTAGCCGAATGTGCAAAGAGTGCCCTATGTAAGAATGGAAATGGGTTGGGAAATCCATAGATATGTGCATGGGTGTGAAGAAACTACAATAATTAATTAATGAAAACACACGAAATAGAAGAAATAACAGAACTCAGAATCACTTTTATATTGATCGCAGGCCACTTCGAGGGGGCAACTTCCTTTGAGCAAGCTCAATACAAATAACTTCACGGTACCTTCATTGGTCTCAACACAAACTTATATACTACGTCTAGGTGCCAATACCATGGATCAATACCATGTGTCAATACAAACCATTGTCAAATACAAAATATGGATCAACAATTACTACGGGACGACTTACAAAGCATATGCGTCCAACAACAATAATAAAAACTATGGATCAACAAATACTATGGGACGACTTACAAATCATATGCGTCCAACAAAAATATAATAACAAGGTAAATAGAAGGGTTGACATGGGTTCCTAACATCCCCTATCCCTTAGAAACAGCTTTGTCCTCAAAGCTTTAGATGTGGAAATTGATGCAGAATCTGAAGGAGTGGTTCCCCTGTAGCATCCTCGAGTTGCATTTTGGCCCACTCACGCCTTTTGAGTTTTAGCGAGGATTGCTTGGAAGGATGTAGATGAAGAAGGACCATATCAACTGCGTGAAAAGTGTGCTCAGAATGGTGCTGATCGGCTTGTTGTTTTAGTCGAATTCTTTCCAGGTGAAGATTGTCCTGCAGAATGAGAAGAATCTAATCACAGTTTTGAATAACCGAGTCCATTGCCTGAACTGGGGAGCTGCTGAGTGTGTATGGAAGAAAAACTGGTGGTGCCTGTCCATAAATTACTTCATATGATGTCCTTTTAGATGCGGTATTGTACCACTGGAGCACTTCTAGGAAATCCATAGAAATAGTTGTCCCATCTGTGTAGGGACGGGCAAGGGTTCGAGCAGTCCCGAAAGGAGTGTCGTTTCACCCTTGTTGACCTAGAAAGTATCACATTCAACCACCATCTGGTGAATTTTCATTTTCAGTCCCTGCCAAAAGAAGTTACATTGTTCCCGGTCATAGGTTTTGAGGAACCGAGAGTGCCCTGCCGATGAAGAAGCATGGAGTTCATAGAAGGGATAGCCCTGTTGAATAGATTGCAACCAATTTGGAACAAACAGAGAAATAGCTGTAAGAGAAACTAGGTCATCAAATTGACAAGAAGGAGCATCTGCCACCATATTATCCTTACCCTTCTTGTAAGTGATCGCATAGTCATAACCCATGAGTTGGATAACCCATTTCCGGTGTGCTGGTGAGGAGACCTGTTGTTCTAGAAAATGTTCCAAACTCTTGAGATCAGTCTTGATGCGGAAATAATTTCCTAATAGGGATGGCTGCCACTTCTGTACTACATGCAAAATAGCCATCATTTCCTGTTGAGATGTAGATGCGGATAAATGCTTACCGGAAAGGTCTCTTGAAGGTGGCAAGTCCACTGGTGCAACAAAGACACCTGCATATCTATCCAAGGAAGTAGTGGAAACCATTGCTGGGTGCATCTGAATGGAATGGAGCTGAGCGATGACACCATGTGAATTCTTCTTAAGGATCTTTTCCAAGCGATGTGAACTGGTGATGCGGAGAGACCCTGGTTGTAAGCCCATAAATTTGTGTTGTGTCCCATTGACTTAAAAATGCATCCAAAGTTCAGCAAAATCCCATAAGATGGGGCCAAGTGTGTGCAACCATTGAATGCCCAAAACCACATCACATCCGCCTAAGGATAAGGAAAACATGTTAGAGGACAGGTTATAATCTTCTAGAGAGATACACACATTGTGACACTTTCCCTTGCAAGGTAAGGTTCCCCCATTGGAAACCATGACTTCAAAGTTGGAGCAAGGATGGACAAAACAATCAGCATGTTTGGCGATCCAAGGGTCAATGAAGTTATGAGTGCTACCAGAATCAATGAGTATTGTAAGAGGAAGCTTCTTGAAGTAACCCCTGACCCGCATTGTTTGGGGGGTGGTGACACCGGATAAAGCATGGATAGATATCTTTGGGTGGTCTTCCTGAGATGGGAAGTCAATATGCGGCTCCTGAATGTCGACCTGATCATCTAGTGTATCTGGAGCTTCTTCACCAACTTCAGAGGCGAGCGAAGAATCCACATCCAAGAGATAGAGCTTTTGTTGAACATGTCTATGTCCCCGAGTGAATTTTTCATCACAATTATAACAAAGCCCTTTTTCTCTGCGTGCCTACATCTCTGTTTTAGAAAAATGCTTGATAGGGTTTGTTCGAGGAGCTGGCGGGATGGGAGGTCGTTGAGAACCCATATTGCGGAGGGGAACAAAAGTGGATTTGAAGCGTTGTTGGGTAGCAATCTTGTCTTCTTCCAACTTATCCAACCCCAGGGCTTCCATCATTATGTTGGGATAGAACATTTTGACCTCTCGGAGGATTTCATCCTTAAGACCACTGATAAAACAACTCCTGTAGAAGTCATCAGACAATCCTTTTGTGTGGTTGGCTAGTTTCTCAAGTTTTGTCTGATACTCTCTCACAGTGCCAATTTGACGAAGTTTAGTGAGTGTTCCGGTGAAGTCATCAAAAGCACTAGGACCAAATCGTTGCAAAAGGAGTTGGCAAAAATCTATCTATTTTGGCTCGTCATGAGCTTTGATGTACGAATGGTACCATTGAAGGGCTTCCTATTCCAACTGAAAGGATGCAAGTGGAACTTTTTGGACATCAAAAGTATTATGTAGACTGAAATACTATTTTGCACGATAGATCCATCGATTCGGATCAGTACCATTGAAGCGAGGAAATTCAACCTTCGGACCACGAAAAGTGTTGGAAGAAGAGAATGCATTGGATGCAAAAGATTCTTGCTATCGGTTCTTGTTCATGGTTGAATGTTGAAGATGGAGGCTGAGAAATTTTTCATCCAGATCTTGGAGTTTGGTTTGGATGGCTACAAGTGCTTCCTCCATGGTTTTTGCTCCTGCACGGATGACAATCATAACCAAGAATTTTTTTTTTTTTTGGGGGGGGGAATGTATAGAAAAACACAAACAAAAACTTATTTAGTAAAGGGAAATTTGGATTTGGTAAAAAATCATAAGGATAATTGGGGTTTGACTAGGTTTTGGACACTTTTTGATGGGCAAGGAAGCAAAAAATGGTGATTTCAAAAGGAGGGTGAAAGAATGAGAAAATTTGTCAAAGAGGGCTAAAGAAGCAAATATAGGGAATGAACACGGTGGCAAAATTTGGAGGTGAGTGGGTGAAAATTGAAGAAGTTATGGAAAACCCTAAAAATAGACAAATGTGAGATTTTTGGCTTTGGGAAGTAGAATTTGGGATAGGGTCCTGAGGAATGAAATATGCAGAATGGGATTGTAGGGGTGTCTAGGAAGTTTCAAGGGAAACAGAGTTAAAACAAGGGAGATATGGTGAAAAAACAAAATTTTAGGAATGGATCTGCAGCGACGAGGAAGGGATCAAAAACAGATAGATCTACAACAGCGTAGAAGGGATCGGCAACAGATGGATCTGAATTGATGCTGGATGGATAAAAAATGGCTGGATCTGAAACGACTAGATCTGGAACGACTGTCAGAATGGATCTTAAACGGCTAGATTTGATACAACTCGGAATGGATCTGAAACGGATGGATCTGAAATGGATCGGAATGGATCTGAAAGGACGCGGAAGTGATCGGAAATAGTTCAGCTGAAAATAATTATGGACCCCAGGTATGTGTAGCTTCCTATCGGTTCAGGGGATTCACTCGGCCACCAATGTTGTCTGACGTCTTGCGTATTGGGGCAGTACACCTCACTCCACGGCTCAGGTAAAACTGATAACCGCTTTGCCACAAACGACAACTCTTGGTTTACCTCATGGGTGGGAACTAGTCAATCAGGTAGGGGTCATTGCAGGTCCTCTTAATGGGACAACTACTTCAGGGTTCATGTGGTACTCCTCACAATGGGTTTTAGGGATTATCCCCAAGTACTTCCCACAATTAAGTGGATAGGGATTATTCCCAGATCTGAAGCTGCGACATATGCAAGAAACAAAATTTTGGGAGAAATTTCACCCAGCGAGCCCAAGAAAGTGCTCTGAGACCATATGTGAAGAACCTACAATAATTAATTAATGAAAACACACGAAATAGAAGAACTCAAAATCACTTTTATATTGATCGCAGGCCACTTCGAGGGGGAAACCTCCTTTGATCAAGATCAATACAAATAACTTCACGGTACCTTCATTGGTCTCAACGCAAACTTATATACTAATTCTAGGTGCCAATACCATGGGTCAATACCATGTGCCAATACAAACCATGGGCCAATACAAAATATGGATCAAGAATTACTACGGGATGACTTACGAAGCATATTCATCCAACAACAATAATAGAAACTATGGATCAAAAAATACTACAGGACGGCTTACAAAGCATATGTGTCCAACAACAATATACTAACAAGGTAAATAGAAGGGTTGACATGGGTTCCTAATAGTGGGATGATTTGAAGAGATTGAATGACTAAGAGAACCCATGAGAACCTTATGATTTGTTTACAGAGGATAGAGTAACTGGGTAGATCTTAGGTCGTGACTCTGTGTCGGATTAGCTTGTATAACAATGAAGAAGGTCAAATTAGGGTTAGATCTACTTGATAAACCTAGTGAAGGATAAAATATCATGAGGAACAACAGTTGGACCTTTCTATGCCCACCCTGAATAACAATGGAGGGAAGGGGCCTTGAGGGACTGTGCATTAGAGAAGAGGACCTTCCTTTTGTTGGGTGAGGTAGGTAATGTGGGTTCCATGCTTGCTGAGTGATCTGAGATTTTTGTAGCTCTTTGGTTGAGCTCACTAGCTTAATAGTATCCCCCTTGTTCCTTGGATTGCTTGATAAACCCAACTGTAGGTTGGCTTAGCATTGGGATGAGACCTTGACTGTGAGAGAGTCCATTATCCCTCCTTAGTGGTGTATCAGTTGAAAGAGTACGGGATGAACAGATACCTAAGGTTGGGTGGATAGTTTTCCTCACTTAGCTAGTTTCTTGGGCAGCTTTAATTCCAAAATATAAGTGTTTCTATGTGTTAAATGATGCTAATTCATGTGTTAAAATGGTTTGCTAAGTTATGCTTTTCATGCTCTAGACTAATGAATGGATGAATCCATGAACTTGATCATTAGGAAGCCATGTATAAGCTTGAGCATGAGATTGAATGCCTATTGGAATACTATATTATTTACATGAATGATCTACGTGGCTAACTCCTGCAGGTGGTTGATATATCAACTAGATTAGTTCAGTATGTACGTTTACTATGCATTGTATCCCCCCTTCAAAGGGATGAATTGAATTCACTTGGTCTTGGGGAAGGACGGGATAACCCCTTATGTGTTTGATATCCCCTCTGTGGGTCAGGTGAAGGGAGAAGTCATGGCAGGAAGGAGGCAGAGTCCCTTGGAGAGGAATAAGGTCACTTACGTGGGTTATGAACAGAACATCAGTTGTGAAATTGGCATGGTTTGAGTGCTCATATGGGGTTTGGGTTGCACCATTTGATATATCTCTCCAATAGCTTTCCAATGGTACCAACCTTGTCCCATTTAGACAAAGGATGAGGGAGTTATGACCCTCATAAGTTTTCCCTGGAAGCTTGCTGGATTAGGGGTCTGTGACCCTGATCCTTCTGCATCCCCAAGGACCTTTCTACATACGCAATGCGGATCGCGGATTGTGGGGATCAGGAACTAGTCATTGGGGAGTATGGAAATATGCAGTTCTACATCCGCAATGCAGAGTGCAGAATGCGGATTGCGAGAGGTAAAATTCCCCGAACTTGAAATATGGAGTTCCGCATTTCCGCACCCAGAATGTGGAATGAAGAATGCAGGTTGCAGGAGGAAACTATCGTCGGAATTGGAGGAATCTAACTTCTGAGTTTCGCATGCAGATTGCGGAACTGCAGAAGTCGGACAGACATATTTTCAAAGCTAGAAATGGCTTCAGACTTCCGAATTCTGCACTGCAGATTGCGAAAGTCGGAAGCGCAATTTCAATTTAGAATTGGTTTGGGAAATCCAATTTTCGACTCTCGCATGCAAACTGCGGAACACGAAAAGGTGGATTACGGATCTCAAAGGTGGATTTCCAATCCAATCCCATTGCGGCTGTGTGTGGAATTGGGAGAATTTGGAAGAAACAAAAGGAATCAGAGGGTCTCCCATGGCCTCTGAAGGCCACCAGGGAGGTGTGGCAACGTGACATCACAGAAGAGAACCACTTTCCTTAGGTTGCATAAACTGATGGAGGTAGGGATGTTATCGATTGAAAACAATTGTATAGGGTTTGTTAAGAGGACTAGTGAGCTAATTCTTTCTGCACCAACCTTGTCGAAGGAATAAATCAAGTATTGGATGAATTTTCATACTACTTAATGAAATGAATATATATGCTTATCCTGTAGGTATTTGAAATTTGTCATGGACATTATGACTATTATATAAGACTAGTATAAAATGCATAAATTTTGCAAATGATTGATATAGGTACACATAGATGTGCCACAACTCACAAAGCAATTCGTCAAGTTTACAATTAATGTTGGTGCATTATGGATGATAGGGATAACAACTATATTAGAATTGCAAGGACTAAGTATGTTGTGTGGAAGCCACCTCGGATATGGTGGATAAAATGTGAGATTCATAACCATCTACGTTATAGGATAGAGATGGGAAGTTTTGTTAACACTCTGGATGGCGTTTTTTTAGGGGGGAAGGGATGTAATACATGAGAATGTCAAACCCTTGTATTTTGGCTAAGTATTATGTCAACATTGGGACCTTATGTTTTGTAAGTACTACATACCTGGATATAATATCATGCTATGTTCAAAACTAAATATGCTTGGTATGTGTGAGAAAACTCGATGAAAGAGGGATCCTCATCTCTATGGGGAAAAAAATAACAAATAAAAAAGAATAAAAGAAAATTTAAATAAACATAAATTCAAACAACCAAAAATGAATAATGAAAAGAAAAAGAAAACATATATGAAATGTGAAGAGACACCTTTAGAAAATGTAACTCTTGAATTGGTGACACCACCTAAAAGACTGGCTAATAATAGTAAATGCATCCGCTACAAAAGAGAGGGAAAAGTGATGCCAATGGTTTAATTCTATTGGTTGTGGAACAATGTGAGTGAACACTAAAAACAAATATTCAGATCTAGCCTAGAAGAGGAGAAGAAATAGAAATGTGAATGAATAATAGAAAGCAATCCAAAGAGAAAGAGCTAAAAATATGAACCCATAACTTTCACAGAATGGACAAATGAAAGGGGAAATCACTATCCACCTGATATTTATGAACATGTGATCAAGGTCCAATTCATTCATGGTTCGGAAATTATTCATGGCAATAGAGTACTATATAACAATAATGCTGAGGAAATTATTCAACTGTAGGTGCTGAGTACTAGCTTGCAAGTGGACTACCTAGGTACTATATAACAATAATGCATGTTGGTTGATAGGAATATTGGGGGTGGATTGGTGGTAGTAATCTGTGGTTTTGCAGGCAGGAGGATTTCCTTTGATGAACCATGGATATTTATAAAATATTTTATTTGATAGATAGGGTCCCTACGATAGATCACAAATATACAAATTAAAAAGGAATAAAATAGACTTGAAAGGATGACCATGGGGAAACTAAGACTGAATGTTTCCTACAAATATACGGTTGGGTTGACTGGAGAATTCCCAACAACAGATGAATATTTTCTTATGTAACTTGAACACATAAGTGCCTAACCTATATCTACAATTCATATATTATATGGTCTGGTTAATCTAATTCCTATAGTTATGTATATGTTTATCTATATGTATGCATGTGCTTCCACTGGTAAATGTAGGCAACTAGAATTTTTATTCATAACTAGCTATGGTATATGATTATATATAGCAAGTACAAAAAAGGAAACAATAAATTTGCATGCTTAGATGGCTATGGAAGTGTTCCTATTTAGCTACTTGAAATGAAAGAAATCATAAAATGTGCATGTATTGTACTAACCTAGCAAAGGAAAGAAATGTGATATTGCATGTCACAAGTAAATATGGCTAATGCTCTTGTAAATAAAGTTCAAGTATATTTGTTTTATATGTTACTAATTGTTGTACTAGGAAACAAAATCTAGTTCAAGTATATTGATTATGTAAATTGATTCTAATTGATGCATGGGGAAACACAAACTAGTATAGAAGATTTATTAAATTGTTTCAATTACGACCCTAATGGCTACGTTAGGTAGTCAATATAGTACACATGTTATTATTATTGCGGTTCCTCACTATTGCATTGTGCAACGAAGTCAAGTATAGATTTATTGAGTATAATTTTCCTGGCAGAGGTATTGGGCCACACAATCTACTGTAGTATGGTTGTATAAGTAAATTATGAAAAGAAAGGACTTGCTATAGCTAGAAACATAATCATGCACTGAAATAACAGATGTGTTTACATCTGAAGTGACATGAAAAAATATCTAATATATCTACAATATATCAGTTTTAACTGTAAAGTAAACAAATTGGAGATCTATAATATCTATGTTGTCTACAACAAAAAAATAAAGTTGTAGCCTAAGATCTATATGCCTATCATCTTGCCTCATTCATTTCCTCAAGGTGGGTAAGTCAATGGACCTTATCGATTTGCATTAGATGGAATGATATAATCCCGTGTTACATACCCGAAGTAACTCAAGAACCATAGGAGGTGTTAGTCCCAGAGACATTCTAAGGTTGTTTTTAAAACTGTGCCTGGGCATCAATAAGTTTCATTGTTTATATTTTTCAATACTTAATCAAAAATCATATTATTGTTGTTGAATATAATGATGATAATTAGACTTAATACAATGTGGGAAGTACTTCTGATATGTCAACAAAAAATTAAGTGGATTGTGTTAATGGAATGTCATGAGAGAAGGTAATTGCTGAAAGTAAATATTTATCTCATGTGTGCAGAAAACGTACTGAGCCGAAGGAATTCAGTAGTTATAACAAAATGACCACAAAGTAGAACCCAATATTTACGAGGATGATATAACCAGATCTTTATATCATGAATACTTCACAACATAAATCACCTAGAAACAATACTTGAATTCAATACCACTCATATTTGAATCAATGCTAATTTTTCAAATCATAGAAGACATGTGAAAAGAGGGATGATATCACAAAATGAAAATAGTACTAACTGTGCACATCAGATTTTTGAATCCATAGAAACCAAGATAAAGCTTCAAGGTCCTTTCTTATATTTCTTGATTAGAATCAAATCATTCAAAGTTATACTTCTTACGAAAAAATTCGACCTTTAGCTCAATTGCTTATATATATATATATAGCCTTTATGGGATTTACAAAAATTACATCAAGTCTGTTATAACCCAGTGGATTTTGGTTATTACAAACAGAAATAGTTACAACAAAAAGTCTGTATGTTAAACTTGTTGATGACTTGTCAGCATAGGAGACTGGGGTCCTCCTTGCTGAGGTGGATGAATGTTCTGCTACACTGAAGATGTTACAACCGTTGATTGTGCCATTGAAGTCCTTTCTAGTTGTTGTATCTACTGAAATATTGTGATATTTTTCCCATATTTTCCCATAGGATATTGCAAAACCCTTAGCTCTCTGAGAGACATATCCAGCTCGGAATAATGCTCAAAAGTGGGATTTGGCAGATCGCAGAAAAAGGCTTGAAGGAGGTTAAGCATCTCAAAATTAGTGTGCAGTTTGTCTACAAATATTTGACCACTTAGCTCCTGATGAGTGTGTACCAGGTGAACTTTAGAGTTTCTTGCTTCCAGAATCATGGCATTGTTATGATATTTTTTGTACAAATCTCCATGTCCATCCCAAAAGGATGGGAGGCCGACGGGAATAACTACTTTGAATAATTCCTTGAATGAATGAACATCTTGCTTCAGCTGGGCCGCCATGTCGGCAACATTTTGATCCATCATTCCTTTCTTAATAATTCCATTATCTTCCATGATTACTTTTTTTCTATCTCGAACGATATATGCTTGGAGCTCATCGAAGGTTTTATCATTCAAAAAGTCAATTACATCCTTGGCCAAATCTTTCTTTTTCCTCACTTTGTTTAGGACTGAATGAGCTACTTGAGTGGTGGCTTCAACGATTTCATATTCTTCTTGAGACATGATGAAATGGCTCCACTACGTGGTCATCGAGGTTTCTACCTTTTCCCAGATGACGAACCGAACGCTTTTAAGCACAGGCTTACCTATCAATCTTCTAGACAAGTCATGGACATCTTTCCGGAGATCCTCTTTAGACTGCTATAGTTTTGAGATGGCTTGGCCCCTTTTATCCAACTTATCGCTCATACTGCTAAGATGATCGCACTGGGATTTTAGTTGATCCTGCGCCT
Organism: Larix kaempferi; assembly: GCA_027924585.1. Taxonomy (NCBI): domain Eukaryota; kingdom Viridiplantae; phylum Streptophyta; class Pinopsida; order Pinales; family Pinaceae; genus Larix; species Larix kaempferi. The sequence goes on along the minus strand of BSBM01000784.1, from coordinate 1,108,743 downwards.
AGTTCAGCTGGGCATCTTTGAGACTCATCTCTGCAATCGCCTGAGCAAGTTTGTTAGTAGGGTCCATGGAAGAAGAGACTTGTAAAGCGGATTCCTTTTGATGGAGGATGTCCTGATTCTTCTTTTTTAGCTCGTTCAACTCATTATCTAGGGTGACAATCTTCTCTTTTAGCGCTTAACTATCAGCAATGGACCTTTCCAGCTCAGACTATATTGTCGACACTTCGACAGTTTGCGAATGTTCAACGATGGGAATCCTGAGCTTCTTTTTTAGGCCTAAAATCTCTTTGTCCTTTTATTTTAGCATGGCCTGAACTAGAGCCATGTCATTGAGATTATGAACCATTTTTACAATCTATATCTCTAGTTCAGCTATCTTTAGATTCTTTGCTTTATTAGATTACATCTCATTTTTCAGTTGCTTTTCCATTATTTGGACATAAGTCTATAGCTTTTTGGTGCTCATGGTCTATTTCATTACATCCCTATATACTCCTCCAGTAGTTTTTCGGTGAAGCTAAATAATATCCTTGGAAGGGAATGCATCTAGATTGTCAGTCACTTGGATGGTTTTGAAATTTGAGGTCACTTTCTTTCCCCTAGGCACCAATGGCTCTAAAATTGCCATGTTTAGGGTTCCTTGTCTCAAATCTAGTGCATACAACATTCTGGACTGTCGTCTCGTCTCAAGCTCCTTTTTTGGTAACAAATTCTTTTGGAGGTGAATGTTCTCATCTTTAATTTAGGAATATAACCCAAACAAATCTGCTTTAACCAATGAGGTGGTGAGCAAAGCGTCTTCTGAGGATAGTGTTTCCTGCTTCTGCGGCCAAGCTGTAGATGGGAAATTCTCCAGGATAACAGGTGCTAAAGAGGTGGGCGTTGGCTTCACTTTTGATGTTGCGCTATGTTGGGACAATATTTTTCAAATAAAAAAATGGATAATGAAAAAAATTGTTTTGATATCTCATAAGTTTGGCAAGGAATGCGCCAAGTCCCTAAAAAAAACACACCACATGACCGTTAGCTAAGTCAGAAAGGAGCTAAAATATTTAATGAAACGATCTCGCATATCATATAAAAGAAACAATGGTCCAGATTGACACAGGAAGAGATCAACGATAGAGGCAGAGTTTCTTCGAAGAAAATGCGAGATATATAGCACAAGGGTTGGCCTCCAAAGTGACCATTGGAGAGTCATTAAAGAACAGACATGATCAATGGTCAAATGATTGAATGATGGGTAGATCAACATCCCACATTCATTCTGCATTTCCAACATGCGCAAAGAAGTGAAGCCTTTGGTGGTTGCAAAATAATAAACCACCTTCCATGTGTCTTTTCCTCAACATTGCACAAGTTGAGAAGGTTGTAATGAAAACCACCTCTCGCCGTGCAAAAAATATAAAGGTAGAACCCCAGGAAGGTGATATTAAAGGATGCAACATTGGGACAAAAGAGAAGTCCAAAACAGTGAAAATTTCTAAAATTATGCCACCAGAAGAAGGAAAGAAATATGTCGAGTTAATGAAGGAGATTTCAGATGTATTTGCTTGGAGCTATGAATATTTGAAAGAGTACAATACTTCCATAATTCAACACACAATTCCCATCAAGCCAAATGCAATGCCTTTCAAATAAAATCTTAGGAGGATAAATCCCCTGCTACTTCTAGTGATTGAGAAAGAAGTTAAAAAATCGTTTGATGCTAAAATCATTGTATTACTGAGATTTTCTAGGTGGGTAGCAAATCTAGTCCCTGTGAGAAAAAAGAATGGAGAGATAATACTGTGTGTAGATTTCAGGAATCTGAACAAGGTATATTTAAAAGACAACTACCCATTGCCTAAGATGGACCACAACTTGAAAAAGGTTGTTGGAGCAGAAAGAATTTCCATGTTGGATGGTTTATCAGGGTATAATCAAATCAAAGTTCTTCTAGAGGATCAGGAGAAAACAACTTTTACAACACCATGGGGGACTTTCATGTATGCAAAAATGCCATTCGGGTTAATGAATGCAGGGGCAACATTTAACAGTGATATGGATATTGCGTTTGCAGAAGAGAAAGACAAGTTTTTGGTAGTATATATGGATGATATAACAGTCTATTCAAAATCAGATGCAGATCACTTTAGACATTTGGAAAAGGTAGTTTTGAAATGCAGGAAATTTGGTATATCTCTAAATCCCGAAAAGTCAAAATCTTCCATGAAAGAAGGGAAACTGTTGGGACACATTATATCGAAATATGGTATTAAAATTGATCCTGAGAGAGTCTCGGCCATTCAAAAAATTGGAATACCATGGAGTAAGAAAGAAATTCAATCTTTCATTGGCAGAGTAAATTTCTTGAGAAGATTTGTTCCTAGCTTTGCAGAAATTTTGAGGAACATTTTAGACATGTTAAAAACTAACTATAAAACTAAGTCGACTATTGAATCTAAGAAATGCTTTATAGATATAAAAAAGGCTCTCAAACAGGCCCCTGTCCTAATTAGTCCATATTTCTCAAAATAATTTATTATTTTTTCTTTCACTTCACAACATACCATAGCTAGGGTTTTATTGCAGAAAAATCATGAGAACATGGAAAATCCAATAGCTTTTTTCAGCAAGATTTTAAGAGATGGAGAATTAACGTATGATATAATGGAGAAACAAGCTAATGAATTAATCATGTCCTTGAAGGATTTTAGTGTCTACATTATACATTGACATGTGATTTCCTATGTCCCAACTACTGTAGTTAAAGATATACTCACTCAATCAGATCCTGGAGGAAAAAGAGTCAAATGGATTGCAATATTGCTAGAATATGATTTGGATATTAAACCTATAAAGCTGATAAAGGGACAATGTTTGGAAAATCTAATTGCTTAAACAAATTGTGATTCTCTGGACATGAATTTTATATCGGATCTTTCAGTTGAAACAGTTCCTGACCTTCCAATCGTTAAAGATTTTTCCCTGTCCCCTTGGTATAGTGACATTTGTTCGGATATCCACATCATCTTTTTCAGGATCTTGCATGCAATTAGGGTTTGCATGCAAATTCTAGGGTTTGCATGCACTTTGCATGCATCCCAGTCACCAGGTTGATGCCTCCAGCACCTTAGCCACCTCTTTCTAGCACCCGGGAGCCACTTACTTCAGTTCTTTAGCCCTCCTAGTCTGAAAGGCGCCCACTTCTCACCTACTGCTAGAGAAGGGCTCACTTTCTCACCTACCACTGCAGTTCCACTTCAGTTACATTCAGTTAGCTCCGATTCTCCCTGATTTGAGGCTAGTTTCACTCCCGACTGACTGTTTCACTTCCGTTGGACCTCCAGATTGACTAGATGACTTGTTCTGACTTCAGTTAGCCTCCCATGCGCCCCCCACTGAGCCTCCTCCCTTAATCAGTGATACACACTTCAGTTACACTTGTTACACTCAGTTAGACTCAGATTGACACCTGGATGACTGGTTCTTGTGCATTGATGACCACCACCGATTGATGATGAGGAATCCTAGTTGGAGTCAAGCTACTCCATTCAGTGATTCGAATGGTCTACTTAGTCAATTCAAATTGCTCAGTCATTGAGACAGATTGTATTGTAATTCATTCACCCTTTCTGGGATATTGAGCACTGCTGCATGTTTTGCACAGTTTTGCACCATATTTTCTATGTTCATCTGTTGTGATTGATTTACTTGTTCATTAGATCTGCTGTGACTAATTTTACATGGTATCAGAGCCATGACAGGGACAAGATTTCTTTTCTACAGGTTTTCTACATGAAGAGAGAGCAATCTTTGCTCACAAATATATTTTCAGCAGCGGCATGCAAAGTCTTATGTGCATTCGCTCATGTGCATGCAAGGCTGAAAACATAGTGTTGTTTTGTGTGTGATTTGCAGGTTTCTTACTTCTCCATGTGCATTCGCTAATGCAAAGATGGAGACTTCTTCTTCACAAAATATTCTTACTCCATTCAACTATGATGAATGGAAACCAAAGATGATTGCATTCTTGAAGAGACAATGTCTTTTTGATATGTGCATTGGTAATACAAGAGATTTTGATTCCGATGAAGAGGAGAATGATTGGCTCAATGATTGTGACAGAGCTTTTGGAGCAATATGTCTTGCTATGTCTCCTTGTATGCGCTACCTCAGTAAGACTGCTGAAAATCCAAGTGATCTATGGGTCCAACTTGACAGAGAATTTGGAAAGCAGGAAGAAGAGGATCATGCTAGCCTTTTGGAGAACAAGCCCAGTGAGATCTCCTTATGTGTTCTTTCCGATCATGTCTTGGCCTCAACAATTGTTCAAGATGAAGAAGAAACTGTAGATTCAAAACTCACTCTCTCAAAGTCTTCTATTTCGAATTCTGAGCAAGATAAACCATCTCATACTCTAGATTCCGAAGAGGTTCTTGAATCCTCTCTTTCACATGAGTTTTCCGGCATGCAGAATAATGATCTACTTGAAGTTTTGGAGGTAAAATATGAATTTGGAGGTGAAGCATTCGCCCTCCTTGATTGCATGCCTTCTATAAACTTATGTTCTAACATTTGCACAGTTTCTCAGAGTTTTACTGAAGATAAAGAGCACTACCATTCGCTTGAGTTCAATTCTCATGCACTTTTTGCTGATTTTGGTTTTGATCTCACCCTTGTTGGTTCAAAGGAGATCTCAAGAAACCATTCATCTATTTTTGGAGTTGATTTAACTTCTATTGATAAGAATTTCAAGTTTCAAGATCTATTTTATCCGATTGGAGCTATTCCTACCTCACTTGGTTCGAATCACAGGTTCCAGGATCATCCTTATATTTTCAGATTTGTTCTCACCATTTTCGGTATGAAGAGCAAGTTCATAAAGTCTCCACATTCGCTTGCATCCACTGATGGAGAATTCAAGCACATGTTTTTGGAGCATAATCCATTTACTCCCAAGAGTAAGATACCTCCAGATATATCTATTTGAGTTTGGAGCAGTTAAATCTTTTGGTGTGTTACAGTTCATTTTGAGGGGGGGTATTTTTCCCATGAGGTTTTCCCCATTTCCTCGGTTTATTGACTGTTATTAGTTTGGATTATTATTGTATTGGGGTGACCTTTGGTCTTAGTTACCAGGGCCCCACATTATTTTTTGCACACCATAGTCTAGCTTGAGGGGGGTTGTTCGGATATCCACATCATCTTTTTCAGGATCTTGCATGCAATTAGGGTTTGCATGCAAATTCTAGGGTTTGCATGCACTTTGCATGCATCCCAGTCACCAGGTTGATGCCTCCAGCACCTTAGCCACCTCTTTCTAGAACCCGAGAGCCACTTACTTCAGTTCTTTAGCCCTCCTAGTCTGAAAGGCGCCCACTTCTCACCTACTGCTAGAGAAGGGCGCACTTTCTCACCTACCGCTGCAGTTCCACTTCAGTTACATTCAGTTAGCTCCGATTCTCCCTGATTTGAGGCTAGTTTCACTCCCGACTGACTGTTTCACTTCCGTTGGACCTCCAGATTGACTAGATGACTTGTTCTGACTTCAGTTAGCCTCCCATGCGCCCCCCACTGAGCCTCCTTCCCTTAATCAGTGATACACACTTCAGTTACACTTGTTACACTCAGTTAGACTCAGATTGACACCTGGATGACTGGTTCTTGTGCATTGATGACCACCACCGATTGATGATGAGGACTCCTAGTTGGAGTCAAGCTACTCCATTCAGTTATTCGAATGGCCTACTTAGTCAATTCGAATTGCTCAGTCATTGAGACAGATTGTATTGTAATTCATTCACCCTTTCTGGGATATTGAGCACTGCTGCATGTTTTGCACAGTTTTGCACAGTTTTGCACCATATTTTCTATGTTCATCTGTTGTGATTGATTTACTTGTTCATTAGATCTGCTGTGACTAATTTTACAACATTATCTATGTTGTACAAAATTTGCAAGCACCCCCAGACCTAAGCAAGACTAGATCATGGTCTATAAAGTTAAAAGAAGAAAGGTTTTGCATTTTAAATTAATATCTATATTGGAAATATCTAGGGGGAATTTTACTAAATTCTCTGTTGGAGAATGAAGCAAAACAAGTTATGAAGGATTTTCACAAAGGAGTGTGTGCAGGACACCATTCATGGAAAGCTACAGTGAGCAAAATCCTTAGAGTAGGATTCTATTGGCCTACTATTTATTCTGATGTGTATAAATAAATCATAGTGTGTCATGAATGTAAAATTTTTGATGGAAAGAACAAAATTTTACCCCTTCCTTCAAGTGAAACCAATTTCAGTTGAAGCACCTTTTAAGTAGTGGGGATTGGATTTCATTGGAGAAATTAATCCAAATTCTCTAGGATAGAAGAAGTGGATTTTGACTACAACAGACTATTTTACTAAATGGATATTAGCAATCCCAACTAAAAATGCTACAAATATACTAATAATTAATTTTCTAGAAGAAAACATTCTTTGAAGGTTTGGATGTCCTAGAATAATAGTAACAGATAATGCACAAGCCTTCAGATCAAAGAATATGATAAATTTATGTCACACATACCGTATTCATTTGAATCACTCAAGTGCATATTATCCTTAGGGTAATGGTTTGGTAGAATCCTCAAATAAGAGTTTGGTAAGAATTATAAAGAATCTGTTGGAGGAAAACAGAGGAGCATGGCATGCTAAACTCAAATATGCATTGTGGATAGACAATATTAGCACGAAAAGGGCTATTGGACCTTTCCAACTGGTTTATCGAATAGAAGTAATTCTTCCTATTTCTTTGGGTCTGCGAGTCATGAAGTTATTTGTAATACCCCAGTTTTTGACATTGAAACCTTATTATATATTGCTAAGTATTATTTCAGTTTACTTAGTTGACATTAGAAATTTGATAAATTCATTTCCAAAGACCATGTGGACTAGCACATTAATGAGATGGGAGTTGCAGTCCCCTAAGTTTTGGAGGGAAAATGCCACTTAATAAGAATAATAAGAAATTATTATTGGAGAGAAATGTCAAACCATAAAGAAGAGATTTGAGAAACTAATGAATTAAAAGAATTCATAAAATGAGAAATGACTCACCTAAGAGAATAAAAAGGTAAACTCTTTGAAAACCCTCATTCATTATTATTCATTCACTCTACACACTCTCATGATCATTAAAACACAAGAGAAATGGGAACCTGGAAGAACCAAAACAACCTGAGACAAATGAGGATAGATTTGGGAGAACCAAAATGTTCCTGAATATAGATGAAGGAGGACATATTTGGGAGAACCAAACTAGTTTTGAATCCAGGTGAAGGAGGACAGATTTGGGAGAACCAAACTGCTCCTAAAGCCAAGTGAATGAGGATAGATTTGGGAGAACCAAACTGGTTTAGATTAAGAGTAATCTTACAGCTGAGTATTGGCTTGGCCACTTAATTGTGTGTAGGTAGGAGAACTAGCCCAGGCTTGCAGGAGTACTGCATTTTACTCTGTATAGGATGTGTAATTGATTCTCTTAATGGATGGGGTTTAAAAGGCCCTGGAGCATACTGGAGTTCAAGAGTACTGAGTTGGATGTTGGGTTTCCTGGTGCCACTGTAATATCCTAAATAACTTGGGTAAACCAGTTAAGGGTAACTTAAAAACTATACTCTGACCTGGGGGACTGTGAACTCATCTCAAGGGTGACCTGAAAGCAAGGAGTACATGCTGGTCAAAGGATGGGACGTTTGTGCTTGGTTCCAATGGTCAGCTGAACTCAGATAAGTTTACTTGCTGAACCTATATGTTTATTTTATGGGCAATATTGGAATGTGTTTATATTAAATCCTGGAAGTACTGTTAAATGGTCTATTATTTCATATATGTTTATGTGTATAGTGTATACTGATTTTCTAAGTATAGATCTGCCATGAAATTCCTAGATCTCTGTCATCTGATATATTTTCATAATCTCAGTGAAATACCTGAAGTATTCATGGATATGTTGTTGTATGAATAAGTATAATTTTGATGCAGATATGTGAACAGAAACATTGTTTTAATAAGGATTGTAAACCTGAGAGATGCATCCTAGAGTGAATATGCTGTAAATTGTAACATCCCGAAAAATACCAAATTTTTTTTTTTTTATAATAGCAATAATTATCAAAGTATTAATGCGGAACATATAAAATAATTAGATTTATTAACTAAGATAATTAGTAATGATGACAAGTCATACTTCCCCAATAAATATGATATAATTGTACTTGCCATTTTATATTTAAGCGGATGTTAATCTCCTTAACGAAAGATCTTTTTATGATTATGCAAGAGTATAGTTTACAGATTTGCTTAATTTTTGAATATCACTACATGTTTTACTATTGTGATGTTCTTGATGAAGTGCTGACAATTTGTTTGTATGATGATGAAGGGGTACTACGAGGTACCCTGGAGTTTACTTAGCTACATTTAGCTAAGGAATTTGAATCTTGTTTCCATGTGTAGAACGCAGGTGAGAATTCCTATGACAACATGTGTTAAGAGTACTTGTACCTTTCAATTCATCGTCACTGTAAAATTAGAATGCTAAGTACTTCCTTGCGACCCAAGTTACTAGAGGTATGATACATGGTTCAAATCCTAGTTTTTGTACTGTCTTACGAAGCTCTTAAGTGTTATCATTTCGCGTTGTCCAAGTGTTCTGTTATAATGCTACATAAATATCATCATATGACTACTGTCATTATCTTGAAAATATCGATACTAATATCTATTGAAACTACTATTAGAAAACTTGTAGAAATAGTAATTGTATCTTTGAACAAAACTTAGACTACTCTAAGTTACGTATTTAACCAATGAATACACAGTTAACATATATAGCGCATAATGACTAGTGCTTGTATTAAGAACATAACCTTAGAGTGTACCTTGTCAACACTTAAACTATATCTATGATGATACAAAAGTCTGTGCATTAAATGGCTAATCAATTGGAATTTATCGTAATTATGGTATTTATCCTATGAACTAGCATTATAAAACTTCATTTTAGTGCTTATACAAAAATATAGAAATGAAATAGATATATCTTATAGTTACTATGCATCTACATATTGCATGGACATGTAATTCAAAATATTACGATGCCTACATTTAAACTTGGAACTATATAAAATATGCACTAAATATTACAATGATATGGTAAACAATATGCAAACAATTGTATACGATGTAACAATGAAATTTTGTCTATTTTCTAACTTTAGCATATGACTTGTATTTATTTAATTGATTACAATATATATAATAAAACTATAGCATCAAATTACATATTCGATAGTGTCGTCTGTAATACCCCATTTTGACCCTTAGGATATATTAGTTTTTAATGTAAATATTGTATACATGTGATGTATGTTTTCCTAGTGTGGAGCTCAAGGCCAAGGCCCCACTAGTGGAAGCTCGAATTTATTTAAAGGAAAGTATTAGACATTATGTTTCCCATGTGCTATTTAGCCATGGAACATTGTAAAAATGATGTAAATAAACATCATGCAATAAAATACCAAAACTAGCTATGGAGGCAACGAACGAGAATGGGCCATGTGTATCCACTAGGGAGTGGTGAGGGGGCTGTGGGATTGAACCATAGGCTTACATATGTCACCTTGAGAACCCATTTGACTTCCCTTGCTGATATTTAATTCTGTTGTAAGGAAGTGGTTGAAGAAAACAATCCATGGCTTCAATGGAGCATGGGCAGCCCAGAAATTCGTATGGCAAGGTATGGGATCTATTTTGCTTGACCCACAAGTCACTCTACCTCTTGGGAATCCTTCCAATCTCATTCCCATTCCATTTTTGATCACCCAGCATCAATTCTCATCACCCATGAATTCCCAACAAAGAGAAAAACTAGAAATCACAACTTTGCAAGAACCCACGTTTTGAAGAGCCAAAAATGCCCAGATTTGGTATTGGACAGTAAAAGCCAATGGGAGATCCATAGGTATAAACCTTGGGGCAAATTTGGGAGCATTAGATACCCTGAAATCCATTGGAAAACCCAGTTTTGATATCCCAGAAACCTAGTGACGGGATTGAGTTATTTTGTTGCCAGAATGGTGAGGAATCCAAGTGTGGATGTTTGCATAGATGATGGGATTGCTTGAATTTAGTTGGAGATGTCTGTAGCTCTGTGGTTGAGCTCACTGGTTTAACATCCTCCTCATTTTCCTTATTGCATGCTTGATAAACCCAGCTGTGTACTGGCTTAGCATGACCGTTTGAGTGAATCCATGGTTGTGAGTGAGCCTGTCTAGTTCCTCCTTAGTGGATACACAACCCATCTCGGGGGTGATCTCTCAGCTGAAATAATACAGGCTTGACAGAGATCTATGGTTGGGTGGAACGTTGCTCTCACGTAGCTAGTTGTTTGGACATTTGCTTTTCAAGATAAGTATTCTATGTGGATTAATTTATTTGCATTATGTGTTCAACAATGTGTTAATCTTGTATATTAAATTACTCATGTTACTTGGATGAAATTATTATCTTAAGTTAGTTGGCATGATGCGTGTGTATAGCATGAGAATGGGATGGATCACTGTATGACCGTTTCATCATTTTTCCTAGAAGAAATAGGATGATGCATCTCCTTCTGCTTGTATGTTATTATGATTATTCCACTGTGTTTATTAAATGAGTTGTGTTAATTCTATGTTCTGTAATGTCTTAATTAGTGACTGTTGTTTATATGCTGAATGCATGATAAAACTGTGTGCATCTATAGTGTTTAATTCCACTGTGCTTGTTGAGTATGAATATGTATGCACAAGTTTTTATTTAACCATGCATTTCTTAAACATTTCGAATGGGGCTGGGATTGGCAATAAGCCCGGTATGTTGGTTCATGTTCTCTCCCCTGCATTGGGATGACGAAAGGGGATGTGACAGAGCGGGATCAGAGCCCAGCTTGCAGCACTGGGGCTGCTTGGGAAAGACTCTGAGTTTACAGGCATGTAACATGATATTTTAGCACAGTATTGGGAAGTTGGGTTGGAATTTTGATTGGGGAAAATGATAGGATCAGACTTCTCAGATGAGGAAGAAGATTGCACACGTGCATAGATCTCTCCAAGATATTTCCAATGGTACCAGACTCACCTCATTTGGTCAAGGGACGAAGGAGATATGGACCACGCAAGTTGCAGGAAAATGCAGGTGTTTTCGCAGTTTTGGGATGCCGGGATGCGGAATGGTTACATCCCCATGACCGTAGCTTGACCCTCCTCGAACCCACAATGTCAAATTATGGGATGTAGGATGTGGGATGCGGGTTGCGGGATGGTTACATCCCCGTGACCGCAGCTTGACCCCCCTGAACCCGCAATGTCGGATTGTGGGATGAGGTATGTGGGATGTGGGTTGCGGGATGGTCACATCCCCATGACCACAACTCGACCCTCCGAACCCGCAGTTTTGGGCTGCTAGTTGAGGGATGGTCACATCCCTGTGACCGCAACTTGACCCTCCGAACCTGCAGTTTGGGGTGTCAGGTTGCAGGTTGCGGGATGGCTACATCGCCGTGACCGAAACTTGACTTTCCAAACCGTTGTCTTTTAGGTTGCGGCCTGCGTGTGGTGGGATAGATAAAAAAAAAAAAAGTATAAAGCCCGAAATTAGAATTTTGGATAGCAGGAGTATGCAAGATCATATTTTGATGAGATCAGTGGCATTCTGAGGCCATCGACGGAGGCCGTGAATGAACCAGTGAAGATCATGAGCTCATTATGCTCCAATTTGGCTTAAAATTGGAATTATTAGCTTTTACAAATCAGTGTCCCGACGCTTGATGGGAGGTCGGATTGAGCTGAAATTGATATGGGATAGTCATGGAGCAGGCACGGTGTTAAGTTCGGAGTTTTGGAGCCGAAATCCAAAGGATGTGGAGTCATGGTGTGCAAGAAGGTTGAAAAGCACTATTCCCAGCCACATTTTGGGAATTTTGAAAACCTTGCAGTGATTGAAATTGACCCTAGAATTCGGAATCAAGAAATTTACTGAACTCGACATTTCATATTCTTAGTAAACCAGACATTTCACGTTAGACAAAGATTTTCCAAAAATGCACCATTTGGGAAATAGCCATTTTTGGCCCAAAATTCGGAATTTTGGAAAAACGTGAAAAGTGAGAAGTAGTAAAACCCAAAAAATCATAGAAGATGAATGGTACATTGGAATAGAGATCCGCGAGTTGCTGAGCGTTCCTTGTTATATGGACTAACTTCGCTCGGTAGAAACGTTTTCGTGATTCTTCATAGATTTTCTCCCACAGGTGGTTGACGTTGGCATTCAGGACCAAAATACAACTGTGTACAAGTATGCAGAATTGGGGATGTTAACCTACCGAGTATGGTGAGGTGTGGGTAAGTGAAGGCAATGATCCTTACACCCTATACTTGCATAGAATCTCAATGTATTCATATGAAATTATATCATGCCATTTGAGTATGTCGATTATGAGTTTAACAACCAAAGCAAGTGAGGACCAATGATCCTGATTAGGGTAATGTATGTTATATGTGATAGTCATGATTAAGTGACAATATGCTTGAATGCATAGTACAAATGAAGCAATGCAAGCGGAAATTGAGTGGATGTGCATTAAGAGATTTTATAAATCTTGTAGTTAAGCATTGAGTGAATGCATATGAAAAACTTGAGTAAATGTTGTGAATATGCATGCATGTGGGTAACTACACCGGAAGGGATATATTGTGTGCATGCATGATTGTGATATATGTATATGTCTCATTACAATTGAGCAATAGATGAAATGATGAATTAATGATAATTCTGAGATCATTTCATGAGTTGCTATGAATGCAGGGGAAGAATTGCATAAAGGCAGTCATGATCAATGGACTGTTGGAATACTCTGTTGGAAGGACAGAGTTGTATAAATGATATGGCTATGAATTAATGAGCATTTAAAAGCTTTAAGTTGATTGTATAAATGATATGACTCTACCTTGCAATTTTAGTATGATAGTGATTTATGTGAAGTAAATGAGTTGGTTATATTGATATGTTAATAGCTAGAAGTGTTTGAATTATGGAATGTTATAATTCTGGAAATGCTTTAGTGATTGTTATAGCAAATGAAATATTATATGCATGGCGACTTACAAAGTGTTGGCTGATTGAAGTTTCAGATTCCAGGTAGAAATGTCTTGCGCATGGCAATGCGGATAAGACCATAATAAAGACCAAACTCTACCATGTGCAAAAAACCAAAGGTTATGAGAAGGTTCTCATGGTTGTGAAATTTAACTTATGCATGAAACAGATCTGAAAATATTCTGATTTAAGCTATGAGAATAATATCATGGTTGCAAGTCTAATTTTTCTAGGGAACAGATTTGCAAATTCGATTTAGAGCTTATGAGAAGGAATCTCATGGTTGAGAAATCTAAGCTCTATTAGAAAGAAGATTTGTAAATCTCAGATTTGAAATTTTGCTTATAATTACTAATGACTGTTTAGCTTATGAAAAATTGTGTCAGAAGGACATGTTGTAGGTGGATGTCCATGTGTGGCAGCAAACATAAATCCATAATGGACGGAATGGTTCCACTTACAAGAGCCAAGCAATATGAGGATAGCCTCATGGCTAAGAAAATCAATTTCTGTAGTAGACAAAGTTGCAAATTCATATTGAATTTAATTATTAGTGCCATTGATCGGTTATGAAACAATCAGATTTGAATTGCATTGTTAAATGTTGTTGACTGTTTGGCTATTTAATAAGTGTGCCAGGAAGACACCTCGCAGTAAGACCAAGAGAGAGGGCCTGCAGAAGCCAAACTTCATGGGAAGGGATTCCATGATCTGGAAATGGGTTTCGGGTGAAACGCCATTAGACATTATTAATGTTTCATCTACACTACATGATTGGTAAACAATATGAGTGAGATGATAAAGATTATGACAGTAAGACACATGAGAGTTATATAACATCAAAAGGAGTTGGGATGACAAACCGAGGGACTGTCAACTTAGAGAAGGAGCCCCCATTCCTCGTTAGTAAAGAGAAATTACATCTGCAAAATGGATAAGTGTTCTGTAAACCTTGACTGATATATATATATATATATATAAATATATATATATATAAATATATATATATATATAAATATATATATATATATAAATATAAATATATATATATATATATATATATGTACCTATATGTATGCACGTTTAATTGTTAGAATTACTATGCAGAATGTATTCTATTTATGTACATTATTCAGACTGCTTGAAGTATGATTAGGACTTGCATCACTCCCATCAGTGAGGAGTGCACGCCTTTCTGATGATGAGTTATGTTAGGGATGCCAATAATGATTACGCTCTAAAGGAATGGACACATTCCTGGTGTTTCAATATTTGATAGTGAATGCGATGAATTATGGTTAGAATTTTTTAATAACAGCGCTGACAAGTTTTCCTATACTACTTGTCCTATCACCTTAAACAGATGCAATTTGGTGCTACACACTAAAGGAACAAAGTAAAAGGTTGTTGTGAGGGGTTGTGGTGGAAGGGTTAATGTGTATGAAAGGATGTTGTGGAGGTTGTGGGTTTTGATGAAGGATTGTGAAGGTGTTGATGAAAGGGCTATTATATGCCTATGGCTCCATAGTAGAGCCTTGACCTAGAAATGGTCGTAGTGAAGTGTCCTTCCAAGTCAGCGTGAAGGTGTACTGGTTGGACAGTAATTATTTGATGTTTTGGAGCAATCTGCGTGCTGGCCAAACATCCCAGTCCACAGGAGGATCCCAAGGCTTATAAAGTAAAAGCAGGACCCTGTGGACTAGAGAGGAAATGCACAATACAGATAAGTATTCAATTTCATTTATTTCTTGTTTGGAATAATGAATAGTTCAAGTATAAGTCTTATAATAGTTTAGCTGATGCACTATTGTTTCTTTGTTGGAAACATTGGCCATTACAGAAAGCAAGGACCCTGAAAGAACTATAAATTGCTTGGTAAATCAAGAGAGTGATGGGTTGGGCATTAATTATTTGATTATTTGGAGCAACCTGCGTGCTGGCCAAACATACAAGGTTATTTGATGATTTGGAGCAGCTTGCGTGTTAGCCAAACATACAAGGTTATTTGATAATTTGGAGCAGCCTGCGTGCTGGCCAAACATACAAGGTTATTTGATGATTTGGAGTAGCCTGCGTGCTAGCCAAAAATACAAGGTTGTTTGATGTTGTGGAGCAGCCTGCGTGCTGGCCAAACATACAAGATTAATTGATGTTGAGGAGCAGCCTGTGCGCTGGCTAGACATCCAAGTCCATAGGCGATTCCAAGGCTTGTAAAGAAAAGAAGGACCCTATGGAATAAAGTGAAGACATCCAATGCAGATAAGTATTTGGTTATCTTGTAATTTCCTACTTATGAATATACATGTGTATATGATTTGGTTATGATTTCCTATGAAAATAAACTAAACATGTGAATTAATTCAATGTTTGAGTGTAGGTATTGCTGGAAGCAATGACTATGAAAGCATCTTAAGGATGCATGTGGACATGTGATTGTCCTAAAAGGATCATCTTGGGCATAAATGAATGATGGTGCTATTGGACTTGTAGGGGTCCTAGAAGCCAAGGGAGTTGTAGACAAACCATGTGGAGGGACTCCATGGTTGAGAGGTCTGAAATAGACCATAGACACTAAGTGTCATAGCCAATAAGGGTTGTTCAAGCATTCACATGGAAGTGAAACAGGCTAGGAGCATGAAAACCATAGTGGTGGTGTGAGTTCCAGAATGGAACAAGACTAAGAGAACAAACTCTTACTGCTGTCTCTTTTCTTTTTTTCTTGATGCATTTATAAAAACAGAAAATTGTTGAATGCATATATGGCTAAAAGTAGAGTGTGTTTATTTGCTTAAAATAAATTGTGAATGCTGAAGTAGTTAATTCCTTGTGAAATAATGGACATGAATGAATTCATGTGTATGTTCCTATGAATGAATTCATGTGTATGTTGGGTAAGTATGGAAAGTGTATAGAGCATGGGACCTCCATGTCAATTCGGGAAAAACAGTTGACTGATTTTTAATGTTTAGGTTATGCTTGGCCTAACAAGATTTGTAATGATGAATTTCACAGGTGGAAATTAAATCCATTGGTTGCAGCTGTATGAGCAAGTGCTGCTTGTGAGCAAAGTGAGAACCAGCTGTGCACAGTGACCATGGAAGCAGACCATAAGCTGTTGGAATTGGCTGGAAGTCTTCTTCAAACAATTTCCAAGACCCAAGAAAATCTTGGAGAGATGCTCAAGATACAGAAGAGGCAGAATGAGATGAACCACAAGGTTTTGTAGGACTCTAGTTGTCTGCAAAGGGAGGTAAAAAGAATTCTAGATGCAATCAGCAGTAGAGGAGACATTGGGTCAATGAAGAGGCATTCATCCAATCTGTCCAATAAGAAACGTTCCAGGCATGAAGACTCAAAAGAGACTGAGCAGGTAAAGATGAAGCAGCCAGTGAAATGTTGGAAATGTGGAGGACATCATTGCTTCCACAACTGCTCAACAAGGGAACGCCAAGAGGGTAGTAGCCATAAAGTTTCTAGACTTGTGGATGAGATAAAAGATCGGAACCAGCAGGAGAAGCTCGTGGAAGTCAAAGGACTTGGTCCTGAAAGTTCAAAGTAAAGGATAGAATGCAGGGCAGACCCACAAAGTTTTTGAAATTTTGGACATGTGTAAATTGTATATGTATTCCTAAGTCTTGGAACACCGAGGACGGTGTTATTCTAAGGAGGAGGGGATTGTAATACCTCATTTTGACCCTTAGGATATATTAGCTTTTAATATAAATATTGAGCTCAAGGCCAAGGCCCCGCTAGTGGAAGCTCAAATTTTATTTAAAGGAAAGTATTAAACATTATGTTTCCCATGTGCTATTTAGCCATGGAACATTGTAAAAATGATGTAAATAAACATCATGCAATAAAATACCAAAACTGGCTATGGAGACAACGAATGAGAAGGGGCCATATGTATCCACTAGGGAATGGTGAGGGGGCTGTGGGATTGAACCATAGGCTTCCATATGTCACCTTGAGAACCCATTTGACTTCCCTTGGTGACATTTAATTCAGTTGTAAGGAAGTGGTTGAAGAAAACAGTCCATGGCTTCAATGGAGCATGGGCAGCCCAAAAATTCGTATGGCAGGGTATGGGCTTTGTTTTGCTTGACCCACAAGTCACTCTACCTCTTGGGAATCCTTCCAATCTCATTCCCATTCCATTGTTGATCACCCAGCATCAATTCTCATCACCCACGAATTTCCATCAGAGAGAAAAACAAGAAATCGCAACTTTGCAAGAACCCACATTTTGAAGAGCCAAAAATGCCCAGATTTGGTATTGGACAGTAAAATCCAATGAAGGATCCATAGGTATTAACCTTGGGGCAAATTTGGGAGCATTAGCTACCCTGAAATCCATTGGAAAACCCAGTTTTGATAGCCCAGAAACCTAGTAACGGGATTGAGTTATTTTGTTTCCAGAATGGTGAGGAATCCAAGTGTGGATGTTTGCACAGAGGATGGGATTGCTTGAATTTAGATGGAGATGTCTGTAGCTATGTGGTTGAGCTCACTGGCTTAACATTCTCCTCATTTTCCTTATTGCATGCTTGATAAACCCAGCTGTGTACTGGCTTAGCATGACCATTTGAGTGAATCCATGGCTGTGAGTGAGCCTGTCTAGTTCCTCCTTAGTGGATACACAGCCCAGCTCGGGGGTGATTTCTCAGCTGAAAGAATACAGGCTGGACAAAGATCTATGGTTGGGTGGAGCGTTGCTCTCACGTAGCCAATTGTTTGGACATTTGCATTTCAAGATAAGTATTCTCTGTGGATTAATTTATTTGTATTATGTGTTCAACAATGTCTTAATCATGTATGTTAAATTACTCATGTTACTTGGATGAAATGATTATCTTAAGTTAGTTGGCATGATGCCTGTGTATAGAATGAGAATGGGATGTATTACTGTATGACCGTTTCATCATTCTGCTTGGAAGAAATAGGCTGATGCATCTCCTTCTGCTTGTATGTTATTATGATTATTCCACTGTGTTTATTAAATGTGTTGTGTTAATTCTATGTTCTGTAATGTCTTAATTAGTGACTGCTATTTATATGTTGAATGCATGATGAAATTATGTGCATCTATAGTGTTTAATTCCGATGTGTTTGTTGAGTACGAATATGTATGCACAAGTTTTTATTTAACCATGCATTTCTTAAACATTTCGAATGGAGCTAAGATTGCCAATAAGCTTGGTATGTTGGTTCATGTTCTCTCCCCTGCATTGGGATGATGGGAGGGGACGTGAAATCTATGCATTAACATTTTGGTATAATAATACCATTGATATGATGCCCATAACAAACCTTTGGACTATAAAACAATGTGCATTTTATGGGTCTAATCACCATAATGAATTCGATTTGTGATAGGTAATAAAGCTCAGGCCTTAACATGCTTCAACTGGTGATGACAGGTCTTAGCTATTAATGTCGATCCACTTGATGGTGATGTGGAAGCTCTACTGTAATATATTCACATGCTTGTGATTTCAATGATTGCCATGATGAGGCTGAGCTGTGCCATGCACAAGTGCTCGGCCTGCTTACTTGGAAGTTGGTAGATGCAGCTATTAAATGGTATTGATTGTACCGCAAGTTCAATTATCAACTTTCCTTACCGGCAGTTGAGCCACCATTGATTTTCCTATGGTCTAAGGCTGTCAAACAAACCCTAAACTTGCGATGGTAAGTGATGGAAGTTGGATTCTTTTCTTCATTGTTACGCTTAGTGGTGCCAACCGAATGTTGCGATGTAGGGTTATTTGATTTTCTAAGAGGAGGACTCCTCCTCGGTCTTGAACCTAAGACCTGAGTGAAATAGTTTAAAGTTACAGGCTTATGCTTCGTGCCATAGAGCCACGATACAGTCATAGTAAGTGTGGTTCTTCTATTAGCTGTTGAGAGTGGTTTGTACTTGGCTTTCGATTCTTCCAATAGATGGTATCGTCTTCTAAGTCTCTGCATGTATGAATGCTGCAACCAACCTCTGGCTTCGTCGTTCTTGCTTGGACTGAAGCTTCTAATGGGTAAGTAAGTTGATACTGAGTGTAATACGGTGAACTTGCTTTTTGTTTGCGTTTGCATGCTTTTAACCCTTCGAACTTGTAATTTGGCAGGTGCCCTCTTCATTGGAAGGTTTCTATGCAAAGGGTTTGAGAATAGAAAGATGCTACTGCTTCCTGGTAAGCTCCGGTGGTTCTCGAAAGACCTTGTAGGAGCCTTTGATGGTGCTTTTCTGTGTGCCGAGAGTTGGAAAAGTTCGACTTGTATCAGTGATGGTGTCATGTCTCCATCTCTTGTAAAATCTTTTAATTATTTATTTTTTGTCTATCTGCATGATGACACCAATTAGAGACTAAACTAACTCTCCTGCAATGCAACCAAGAGTGAAAAAGGGCATGGTGAACCACAAGGGGGAGAGTCTTAAAGTCGTAAGCATCGTCGTAGTCTTTGGCTTTAATTAATTTCCTAACTTGAGTTAAGTTAAGAATTTTTTGGTCTAATTTTAGTTACAGTATGCCAAAAACATTTATCACGACATTGGGATTTTATTGAAGAGCATGAGAATTATTGATGTTCTAAAATACATCTGCATATGTATTTTATAAATAAAAAAAATACATGAATATAATATAGTTAATTATATATGAATAATTTAATATGTTTTTGTCTTCTTTATAAATACACATGTCCTATGTTATATACATGCATAAGCATACATTTTTGTCTTTGAGGAAAATACATTTAGGACATGTTGTCTTTCTTATGCTAGTTTATAATTAATAAATGTAGACATTTTTATGCTTGTACAAAATTAATAAAATGGCTAAAGTTATTAAATGGCAATTTTGTTGGGGCATATGTTCTCATATGAAAACATAGATGTTCTATTTTAGACCATATATGTTATACCAACCTTATTTGATGTGATATATATATTTTACATTTTTTTATGATGATTTTGTTTTATAAAATGATGAGAAAAATGTATGGTACCTTTCAATATTATTTAATCTGATTTTATATATAGGGAGGAAGGCATTTTCTTTTGAGGGGGCGCTAGCTTCAGGTTTTTGGTCTTTTTTTTTGGGCTCTTTGGGAGAGGGAAGGGATTTGGAGGCATACCTCCCTCTTGTTCTTCAATGGAGGAACAATGATGGCTTGAGCGTGCTGATAAAAATGTTTTGGGGATTAAGTTAAAAACGTTTTATTGTGAATGATGGCTAGAAATGAGCCTTGGAAGCTCTATATGCACCCATATTTTTTTGCAAAAACATTTTTGGATAGCTTGCTGGATGGAAAAATGATTTTATACTTTTGTGTGTTGCCTGGGAGGAAGAAAAATGTTTTGATGCTTCCAACATTTCATTTTATACTTCTATGTGTTGCCTGGGAGGAAGAAAAACGTTTTGATGCTTCCAACATTTCATTTTATACTTCCGTGTGTTGCATGGGAGGAAGAAAAACGTTTTGATGCTTCCAACATTTCATTTTATACTTCTGTGTGTTGCCTGGGAGGAAGACAAACGTTTTGATGCTTCCATTATTTCATTTTATGCTCTGCGGGTTGCAAGGGATGAAGAAAAATGTTTTTATGTTTCTCTTGTGCTTCATTTGAGGTAGATAATTGATTTTAACTCTTTGCTGGAGCCAGAGAAATGCATTGGGTATCTCAGAAATGCTTGCATGCATTAAAAACGTTTTTAGGTTTCTGTTGTCCTTCATTTGAGGTAGAAAATTGATTTTAACTCTTTGCTGGAGCCAGAGAAATGCATTGGTCCCTACATATTCTCATTGTGTTGGGAATCGTTTTGTTGATTATCTCTTCTTATCATGGGCTTGTTTTTAAATGTGCTATGTATTCCATTTTGGGTTTATAAAACATTGATGCCGAATCGTGTTCCTAGGGTATAACAAGAATGCTTCCTACACATTCATTATAAATTATGACATGTTGTTAGTGGTGTGAGAGTGCTCATTTACCTTTTTTTTTATACATTGTTGTATATGGTGCTCCTCTTATACAACTACACCTGTTGTTAACATGCAATTTCTTTATTGCTTCCTTTTACTTCCTATGTGTGAATTGTGCTTTAATTATTATGTAACGGTGTTACTTATACCATGGTTATACCCTTATGCTCGTGACCCGAAATGGCCATGTCTTTACATACCTATATTATAAAGGGGTATGCTTTATATATATATATAGTAAAGCATGACTACACTTCATATATACTGTAGAAATGACTGCTTATATTTTATACAATGTAGAAATGGTTACATTTTATATATATGGGATGTATAAATTGAATTTGTGCTATACATCATATAGAAGAGTTATGTGGAATATATAGATTGTCATACAATGAAGATGTGTCTACACATTGTGTAAAATGATTAAGCTTCATATAAATAATACATGATTTTATTTTACTGGAGTATGTAAAATGACCATGTTTATATATACCTTTCAATGTTTATGTTATATATATATTATGCCTTGGATGGGTGTATATTGTCAAGGTATATATCTACTTCATATCATGGTTGAGTATGCTTTAATGCATTGATTTTCCTCACACATTGATTTTCCTTTACTTAGAGGCAATGACGGTTGGTGTTACCTTTTATCCATCAGTTGCATGTCGAATGCATTGGATAGGTGTTATGCACATGTTTATTCTGCTTGTACCACTTTATGTCTGTCAGTTACACGTCGAATGCATAGTTTGCATGTTGAATACATTGGAGAGGTTTTATATACATATTCATGCTATTGTTTTTGTTATGTACACCTTTTGTGTGGTCACACGTCGAATGCGGGTCTTATGTTTCATCTAGTTTTGTTTGGATGCTTGTCTCATATGATATGTTTGATTGCATGTTGAATGTTTGAGTGCATGTCTAATTCTTGGGTGGGTTGTCATATGCACCAGTTTTATTACTTATGGTATTACTGCTGAGAATAACACCAAGCTATGCACGAGTTTAGGACACAAGAAGTGTCTAGGTAGGATTAGTACCTTTCGACTTGCAAGAGTACTGCATTAACCTCTAGAGGGGTGTGTGATTGGATTTTAGTGCGACGAGACTTTAACACTCCCTATCCCATTGTGGATCACCATGCCCAGCTCGGGGGTGTCCTTCTGACGGACTGAGTATATGTCGTCAAAGAACCTACGATTGGGTGGAGCGTTGCATTGCCCACATTAGTTCCCCTTATTAAAATGATTATGTTTTGTAATTTAATTTTGATGTATCTTGATTTTATGAAAATATATCTAGAGTTTTTGGGTATTATGTTTTATATTACTAATGAAATGTTCTGAGTATGATGAGTACAGGAATAAGATGACAAAAAGAATAAGCATGCCTCAGTTCTATTAAGGTGGTAGAAAAAGTATGCTTGTAATGTCGTTGTACTCATTGATATATTTACGTTGTCTACATTTGATGGTGTCTTTAATTGTAGTCAATTAATGCAAGTGAAGAATATTACCGTTTATGTAACTTTTCGTGCATTTATATAAAGATGAAGATATGATGCTAACCCTAGGGAAGTTTAGTGTCATATACATGCTTAGAGATTTACCATTCTATGTCATTGATGTGAGAACATAGATTAGACATTACATTTGATGGACAAGCATGTGATTGTGAATGCATAAAAGAATGAATGAGCTTCTTGTGCATTATAATGAATGTGTAAAGTCTTATGTGGATTATGATTGTAACATGACCTTAGATCAGTTTGCATTGGAAATGATATACGTAAGGATACGTGTGAAAAGAACATGTTGGTATGCAATTTGTGGTTGATGTAAAATAGATTAGCCATTATAACATAGCCTAAGGTTATTATTACACCTTGCGAAATAGTCCATGGTTGACTTAGTATTCGTTTGGTGTAAGAGAAAGACTTGACATGTTTTCATTTTATTATGCATGTGCTTAATTGTGTCGCCAGCATCTTAACGGAAGTATGACGTTCTGCAACCATTAAATTGTCTTTAGCTAAGAGTCTCAATAATTAATTGTTTTCTGCATAAATGACTTTGTTAATTAATGTTGTCTTTACAAGCAATTATTATTTCCACATTTACAATTATTAACCATTAATGCTGATTAAAAAAAAAAATTAAATTTTTATGAAATTATCGGGATGTTACAAGTGGTATCAGAGTTGTAGGTTACATCACTCGGGCTTGATGGGATCAACATGAAATAAGTAGGTGTGAAAGTTGACCAATCAAATTGTTTTGTTTCATTTTGGATACATGGACTAGAATGGATGAGGGGTGATGTCATCTAAAGTGCGACTTCAAGTTCTCCCAAAAAGAGTAAAATAAGTATTTTCAACATTTCGTTTTCTTCAAAAAATTATGACTGAGGTACGATATCCTTGTCATAAGTTTCCTTGCTAGATAAAAGGGGTAGGTGCACATTTTTTTTAAAATTTTGATAGTATGATTATTGCAAGAATAAATTTTGGCTATCTTTTCATTTTCTTCCAAGGAACCAATAGCATAGAGTTGTCTACAGTATTTGTTAACCGAGAATATTGTTAACCAGAGTAAATTTGACATACCTATAGTTCATAGGTTACAAATTATAGTGAAGATATGAGTAAATTTATATGATAAAATGACTAATGTAATTGAATACTATTTATGAAGAGTCAGTGTCATGTTAAAAGTTAAGATTCTATTTCTTAACACAAATCATATTTTCTTACCGTATGTGAATTTTTAGATTAAAGCCTAAAGAAGTTGCATGCAATGTTCCTAAAGGTTTAAATGGTCTTATTTTAGAATGCATTATGACAAAATCTTCATAGATAAACTCTTGGTAGGGATTGTCTTATTTCTCCAATAAAAGGTTGACGTACGTCAAATTAAAAGATATTGTTAATAATAGGAGTTTGATTATCGGGAAAGAAGAATCCCAACCTTGTTGTGATTGGCTGAGCACAGGATCTTTTAACATTTTAAAAGTTCATTAAAGAAATTTTTGGATAATAAGTTCCAATTTGGAATGAGTTTGTATGTAATTAAATGTTTAAGAATCATAATGCTAACATGTTTGTTTATAACAGAGTGGACCTCAAAACCCACATTCAAAGATACTGAAGAGTTTACATCAAGATGAAGTGAAGAGGATGCATATGTGGTCAATGGTTGAGCAATTAAATCAAATAAATTTTTATTTATACTAACATTTCAGGAAGTGATATTAAGTTCGGCGGATGACGTAATCAAGAAAGAACGTAAATTATAAAAGCACTTATACAGATAAGTCGCTCTAATCACTCAAAAGTAAGTAAAGATTTACCTTATCACGAATACTAGTAAGACTTATTATTGATATGTATCCATGAAAATGCAAATAATATGATAAGTGAATGTAATTTCATTGCTATTATGTGTGGCATACAAGAAATAATAAACGTGTGTCTACCCTTGCAAGTTCTACTTGTTATTTCATCTCTTAATTAATTATCATTTATTTTGTACATGTTGAGTTAGAATCCTTTTGATAATGCAGAAGAAAAAGTTTGAATTTCTTATCTATTTAATATTCTGTAGCCTGTTGGAAGAGTGTTTACCAACCCACTAGGAGGAATGGAAGCTGCTAGAAGGCATGGGATAGATGGCAGCATTTGCACTCCACCACTAGCTATTGGTTATGAGACAACTACCCCTAAAATTGTGGCATTTCCCCTCCAGGTGGAGGGAGGTGACCAAGTAGCTCACTAATGACCAATTAACTACAAAAAGGCCTAGGTAGCCTATATAAGGAAATTTGAATTGAGCAGGGAGCTGTGACAATATCTTCTACAAAAATATTTCCTCATGTGCATCAGCTGATGACTGAGAGATTCGAATTAGGGAGGCTATGTGAGAGTGCAATTGTGAGTCTGCAAATTATTTCTGAGAAGGAAAGCCAGAGGTGCTGGTGTAGGTCTCTTTGAATGCTGAGTCTGTAAGACTGGATAAACTACTTGTTGCTGCAAGATTGAGGACCTAAGCTTCTAAGTTTCTTCTCCCTAGTGGTTCAGTAAACAGGTCTCCTTGGGTGATTTCTCTTCTATTTAATTTAATTAATATTGTCCAAATTCCAGTCATTCTTGGAAACTTGTCCAAATATAAAACTTTACAATAAAATAAAAATTAAGATAATGTTTTCTTCCAACATAAAATGTTTTAGCAAAAGGGAAGCTATGTAATGAGTTGCAGAGTAAGACTGTCACACTTTCCTGCTGAGTTTGCAGAGGTCTCATGTTTGGTATGCAAGTTTATATGATTGCTGAAGTACATGTAATGTTTGGTTAAACATTGTACTTGGTATACTAGTAGCATTATGCATGAATATTGTTTTCTGACACATTGGATGTGATATGGTCACTTGGTGTGACAGTTGTTGATTGTTGCATGATAAAATGAAAGCACTTAGGGGTGCTAAAAAAAATTTTGGCGAATACAGTTTCAGGTTAAATTTGAGCAACTTTAATATCACATTGTAGGAATTAATATGTGTGTATTGTAAACTAACATGCAGGGATGTCAGCAAGACATTGAAAGTAAAATAAATATGCACCGTACAGTAAATGATTGTGAATGAGAGCATGTGGCTCCAAAGTTTTATGTTCTATATCATGAAACTAACATGTGAACCAGGTGGGACTGGTGCTAACATTGCAAAGAAATTGCAATTTCCCAAGATAAGGAGCATAGCAATGCGAGAGATAAGCACTGCAGGAGAATTGGGTTGCATGCGATAGAAATGAAGGAAAACAAGATACATGAGGGAAATAGTGCAAAAAGTGATAACACCGAGGATGGTGTTATTCCAAGAGGGAGAGTTTGTCATGTCTCCATCTGTAGTAAAAGCTTTTAATTATTTATTTTTTGTCTATCTGCATGATGACACCAATTAGAGCCTAAACTAATTCTCCCGCAATGCAACCGAGAGTGAAAAGGGGCATGGTGAACCACAAGGGGGAGAGTCTTAAAGTCATAAACGTCATCGTAGTCTTTGGCTTTAATTAATCTCCTAACTTGAGTTAAGTTAATAATTTTATGGTCTAATTTTAGTTACAGTATGCCAAAAACATTTATCACGACATTGGGATTTTATTTAAGAGCATGACGATTATTGATGTTCTAAAATACACGTGCATATGTATTTTATAAAAAAAAAATACATGAATATATATATATATATATATATATATATATATATAGCGTATATAGTTAATTATATGTGAATAATTTAATATGTTTCTGTCTTTTTTATAAATACACATATCCTATGTTATATACATGCATAGGCATACATTTTTGTCTTTGAGGAAAATACATTTAGCACATGTTGTCTTTCTTATGCTAGTTTATAATTAATAAATGTAGACATTTTTATGCTTGTACAAAATTAATAAAATGCCTTATTTTATTAAATGGCAATTTTGTTGGGGCATATGTTCTCAACATAGATGTTATATTTTAGACCATAGATGTTATACCAATCTTATTTGATGTGATATATATATTTTACATTTGTTTATGATGATTTTGTTTTACAAAATCATGAGAAAAATGTATGGTACCTTT
The DNA here is from genome assembly GCA_027924585.1 of Larix kaempferi. Classification (NCBI taxonomy): domain Eukaryota; kingdom Viridiplantae; phylum Streptophyta; class Pinopsida; order Pinales; family Pinaceae; genus Larix; species Larix kaempferi. The sequence goes on along the minus strand of BSBM01000784.1, from coordinate 1,081,961 downwards.
TAATATTATTTAATATGTTGTTAAATATAGGGAGGAAGGCGTTTTCTTTTGAGGTGGCACTGGCTTCATGTTTTTGGTCTTTCTTTTGCACTCTTTGGGAGAGGGAAGGGATTTGGGGGCAAACCTCCGTCTTGTTCTTCAATGGAGGAATAATGATGGCTTAAGTGTGCTAATAAAAATGTTTTGGCTATTAAGTGAAAAACGTTTTATTATGAATGATGGCTGGAAACAAGCCTTGGAAGCTCTATATGCACCCATATTGTTTCGCAAAAACGTTTTTGGATAGCTTGCTGCCTGGAAAAACAATTTTTTACTTCGGTTTGTTGTCTGGGAGGAAGAAAAACATTTTGATGTTTCCAGCATTTCATTTTATACTTCTGATTCTTTCCTAGGAGGAAGAAAAATGTTTTGATGCTTCCAGCATTTCATTTTATACTTTTGTGTGTTTCCTGGGAGGAATAAAAACATTTTGATGCTTCCGACATTTCATTTTATACTTCTGTGTGTTGCCTGGGAGGAAGAAAAATGTTTTGATGCTTCCAGCATTCCATTTTATACTTCTGTGTGTTGCCTGGGAGGAAGAAAAACATTTTGATGCTTCCATTATTTCATTTTATGCTTTGTGTGTTGCCAGGGAGGAAGAAAAACGTTTTTATGTTTTTGTTGTCCTTCATTTGAGGTAGAGAATTGATTTTAACTCTTTTCTGGAGCCAGAGAAATGCATTGGGCATCTCAGAAATGCTGGCATGCATTAAAATGTTTTTATGTTTCTGTTGTCCTTCATTTGAGGTAGAGAATTGATTTTAACTCTTTGTTGGAGCCAGAGAAATGCATTGGGCATCTCAGAAATGCTTGCATGCATTAAAAACGTTTTTATGTTTTTGTTGTTCTTAATTTAAGATAGGTAAACGATCTTTATCCCTGCATATTCTCATTGTGTTGGGAACCATTTTTTTGATTATCTCTTCTTATAATGGGCTTGTTTTTAAATGTGCTTTGTATTCCATTTTCGGTTTATAAAACATTGATGCTGAATCGTGTTCCTAGGGCATAACATGAATGCTTCCTGCACATTCATTTGAAATTATGACATGCTGTTAGTGGTGTGAGAGTGCTCATTTACCTTTTTCTTTTATACATTGTTGTATATGGTGCTCCTCTTATACAACTACACTTGTTGTTAACATGCAATTTATTTATTGCTTCCTTTTACTTCCGATGTGTGAATTATGCTTTAATTATTATGTAATGGTGTTACTTATACCATGGTTACACCCTTATGCTTGTGGCAGGAAATGGCCATGTATTTACATACCTATATTATAAAGGGGTATACTTTATATATATATATATAGTATAGTATGACTACACGTCATATATACTGTAGAAATGACTACTTATATTTTATACAATGTAGAAATGGTTACATTTTATATATATGGGATGTATAAAATGAATTTGTGCTATACATCATATATAAGAGTTATGTGGAAAATATAGATTGTCATACAATGAAGATGTGTCTACACATTGTGTAAAATGATTAAGCGTCATATAAATTATACATGATTTTATTTTACTGGAGTATGTAAAATGACCATGTTTATATATACCTTTCAATGTTTATGTTATATATATATATATATATATATATATATATATATATTATGCCTTGGATGGGTGTATATTGTCAAGGTATATATCTACTTCATATCATGGTTGAGTATGCTTTAATGCAATGATTTTCCCCATGCATTGATTTTCGTTTACATAGAGGCAATGCCGATCAGTGTTACCTTTTATCCATTAGTTGCATGTCGAATGCATTGGATAGGTGTTATGCACATGTTTATTCCATTTGTACCACTTTATGTCTATCAGTTACACGTCGAATGCATAGTTTGCATGTTGAATACATTGGAGAGGTTTTATATACATATTCATGCTATTTTTTTTGTTATGTACACCTTTTGTGTAGTCACATGTCAAATGCGGGTCTTATGTTTCATCTAAATTTGTTTGGATGCTTGTCTCATATGATATGTTTGATTGCATGCTGAATGTTTGAGTGCATGTCTAATGCTTGAGTGGCTTGTCGTATAAACCGGTTTTATTACATATGGTATTACCACCGAGAACAACACCAAGCTATGCACAAGGTTAGGACACAAGAAGTGTCTAGGTAGGATTACTACGTTTCGACTTGCATGAGTACTGCGTTAACCTCTAGAGCTGTGTGTGATTGGATTTTAGTGCGACGAGACTTTAACACTCCCTATCTTGTTGTGGATCACCATTCCCATCTCGGGGTGGCCTTCGGACGGATTGAGTATATGCCGTCAAAGAGCCTACGATTGGGTGGAGCATTGCATTGCCCACATTAGTTCCCCTTATTAAAATGATTACGTTCTGTAATTTAATTTTGATGTATCTTGATTTTATGAAAAGATATCTAGAGTTTTTGGGTATTATGTTTTATATTACTAATGAAATGTTCTGAGTATGATGAGTACAGGAATAAGACGACAGAAACAATAAGCATCATTCAATTCTACTAAGGTGGTAAGAAACGTATGCTTGTAATGTCGTTGTACTCATTGATATATTTGCGTTGTCTACATTTGATGGTGTCTTTAATTGTAGTCGATTAATGTAAGTGAAGAATATTACCGTTTATGTAATTTTTCGTGCATTTATATAAAGATGAAGATATGATGCTAACCCTAGGGAAGTTTAGTGTCATATACATGCTTAGAGATTTACCATTCTATGTCATTGATGTGAGAACATAGATTAGACATTACATTTGATGGACAAGCATGTGATTGTGAATGCATAAAAGAATGAATGAGCTTCTTGTGCATTATAATGAATGTGTAAAGTCTTATGTGGATTATGATTGTAACATGACCTTAGATCAGTTTGCATTGGAAATGATATACGTAAGATACGTGTGAAAAGAACATGTTGGTATGCAATTTGTGGTTGATGTAAAATAGATTAGCCATTATAACATAGCCTAAGGTTATTATTACACCTTGCGACATAGTCCATGGTTGACTTAGTATTCGTTTGGTGTAAGAGAAAAACTTGACATGTTTTCATTTTATTATGCATGTACTTAATTGTGTCGCCGACATCTTAACATAAGTATGACATGCTGCAACCATTAAATTGTCTTTAGCTAAGAGTCTCAATAATTAATTGTTTTCTGCATAAAAGATTTTGTTAATTAATGTTGTCTTTATAAGCATTTATTATTTCCGTGTTTACAATTATTAACCATTAATGCTGATTAAAAAAAAAATTAAATTTTTATGAAATTATTGGGATGTTACAGATGGTCGAATACGAAGTTTTAAGTTTGTCTTGTTTTGATTCAGACTGTACAGAGGGTAACCTCTCAGTCTTTTAAGTTGCCACTTGGCTATTTGATGCTTGGATGTGTTGTTAATGAGAACTTGGTTCTCCTTTTCATGTTGTTAAATTCTAGGGTAAAACCCTGTGTAGTTTTGTTGTTCCACGATCTCAGCTTAATGTTTAAAGATGATGAGGGTAACTCTGTGTACTGTTGGGAACCTTGTAATGTCGTAATGTAATTATCTGTTATATAATTTTAAATGGAAACCAAGAACCGAGGGTTCTCTTGAACTTGTAAACAATGGCTTGTTTTCTTTGCAATGGACAGTTATGTTTTTAAAATGATGGGTAAGAAAATTGTGTAATAGGTTTTAAAGTGTGCCGAGCCACGATGGTTGATTGTAGAGTTGTTTATGTACTCCATCTTCGTTGTTGATATTCATGTTTTGGAAAATCGATGAGATAGTTTGACTGTTAAAATGATTTTTAAATGGCTATTGCCTCCGGGTTCTAATTTGTTCAAAGAATGAAACCCTACCTGAACTTTTCCTTGTCGACCTTACTTGTGCAGAGGAATTCGAACCATGAAGAATGCCTTAGCTCGCATATGTGAATATTTTGAATCTGTATATGTTTTAATGCTAGGGTTGTGAGATGATGTTAGACATAGATACGAATCGTGCTTTCAACTAATTGCTAAATAATGTCTTACTGTTAGTCTTAGCATAAATAAAAGATAGTTGAAATGTTGTCTAGGGTTTAGATATCAAGCTACTGTAACTTCGGCAATAATGTCTAATGTTGCTAAGAATATTTGATGAAGTGTTATGAACTGTGTACCAGATAAATCTCGGGATTGATATATCATAGGGTTTTTGTTTTTATAAGGAAGTATAAATATATGAAAACAAACTATGACAAATAGCAATGAGAATGATAAGTATTTGATCATAACAAAAGTGTATAGAAATAAGTTGCAACTGCTATATTTCATAGAATTTGAAGTAATGGAAAAACATTAAATTTAAAATGTTGAAATGCATAATGTTGCTATCTGAAATAAATAGAGTTAGAGAAATATATGGAACTGTGTAGAAGCATACTGTGTTTTTCTTTCAGGTATTATTTAAATGAATTCTATGCTGCAATGGATGCTATACTGTAATGTTTTACTGTGGTTAAACATAGGACAGAATTTTAACCAGAACACTACTGAAATCATTTATCCAATCAATGGCATTCTGCCTATCTCTCATCTATCCTTAATTTGCTTCTCTATACTAGAGTACTATGCAGAGAACAGTATGGCGAAAAATATAGAGATGGTTATCAAATCAAAATTTTCACAAAGCTTTTTCATTCAGAATAATACTTAGACCAGAAAATAAATTAACTTCTTTTACATGACAAAGTTTAATAATTCTACTCAGCAGAAACAATAAACTGTAAACCAAAGTAGGAACAGTAAAACCTGGTTAACTATAGGAGAAACAAACACCCCAAGGAACCTGTTCCACCCAACCAATTATTGAAGACAGCTAAGTTACTTGCCTTAGGACCCTCGAGCCTATTCACTGAACCACCAGGAGGAAGAAACTTAGAATCTTGGGTCCTCAACTTGCAACAACAATAGTTTACCCAATCTTAAATACTTAGCAGTCAAAGGGACCTACACCATCACCTCTGGTTTTCCTTCTGAGAATAATTTGCAGACTTACAGTTGCACTTTCACATAGCCTCCCTATTCGAATCTCTAAGTGATTACCAAATGCACTTGAGGAATATTTCTGCAGAAAATATTGTAAGAGAGATGCCTACTCAATTCGAATTGCCTTATGTAGGCTTCCTAGGCCTTTTAGTGGTTAATTGGTCATTTAATGAGCCGCCTGCTCACTCCCACCACCTGCGGGATAATGCCACATTTTTAGGGGTAGTTGTCCCATAACCAACAGCTAGTGGTGAAGTGCAATTGCTGCCATCTGTCCCATGCCTTCTAGTAGCTTCCATTCCTCCTAGTGGGTCAGTGAACACTCATTTAACAGTTCCCTTGGGTGTTTGTCTCCTACTTCAATTTATTAAATAATAATAATCATTAATTACATTCATCCTTGACCAAAATTGGTCATAATTACAAAACTTTGTAATTAAAATTTAACATAAAGTATTTTTCCAATAAAATAATATTTTTAGAATTTGGGTAGGTGACATACCCCCCCTTAAGTCTCAACATCGTCCTCGATGTTGGTTAATCATTCTCTGAGTGTTCCTGAAAAGAAGTTGGGTATGATGCCTACATACTACTCTCCAACTCCCAGGTTGCCTCTTCTGGGCTAAGGTGCTTCCATTGCACATTTACCTGCCCAATGGTGTGATTGCGGAGCAGAATTTCCCTCCTTTCGAGGATACAGTCCGGTTCCACCTTAAAATCACCGTCTTGTCCCACCTATACATCATCCCACGTTACAACATGAGTAGCATCGTGTAAATACTTCTTTAAAAATGATATATGAAAAACATTATGTATCTTTAAATTTGGTGGCAAAGCCAGTTGGTATGCCACTAGTCTAACCCTGGATAATATTTCTAAAGGACCACAATACCTGGGTGCCAACTTGGCACAACTTCCCAATTTCAATGAACTCTTTTTCGGTCTTACCTTGAAGAAAAAATGTTCACCAACTTGAAGCTCTTTATGAGTCCTTTTAAGATCTGCTTGACTCTTTTTCCTATCTTAGGCAGCTTTTAGATTTCCTTGTACTTGTTTCACAATTAGTTCTAACTCCTGCAACAATTTAGGTCCTAAAACAACTCTATTTACTGGGTCATTCCAAGAAATAGGTGTATCACATTTCCTACCATAAATAATTTCAAAAGGGCTAAGTCTGGCTGATGCATGGTAATGGTTATTATATGCAAATTCTACTAAATGCAAGTAGTCTTCCCACTTACTAGGCTGATCCTTAACACACATTCTCAGTAAGTCTTCCAAAACTTGATTTACCCTTTCTATCTGTCCATCCGTTTGTGGATGAAATGCAGTGCTGAAGTTTAAGGTTGTATTCAACCCTTTAAACAAAGACCTCCAAAAGTTTCCAGTAAACTTATAGTCACGATTTGAAATCATCACTTTCGGTATACCATGTAGTTGAAAAATCTGCTTCATGAAGATTTCTGCAATGTCTGGAGCCTTATGAGTAGTCTTCACAGGTATAAAGTGTGATGCCTTGCTGAGTTTATCCACTACCACCATGATAGAGTCATTTTGTTTCTGATTTTTGGGTAGTCTAGTAATAAAATCTATGCTTATCACTTCCCATTTCCAGCTAGGTATAGGCAATGGCTGCAACAGTACACTTAGCTATGTACTCTGCTACTTCATCTTTCATTCTGGGCCAATAGTATTCCTTCCGTAACATAGTAGTGGTTTTCTGATAACCTGGATAACCAGAGTAATGGCTTTTGTGCATCTCATTTAAAATCAGAATTTTTACTTCTGGTATGTTGGGTACATACAATCTATTTTTGTATAATAATAGTCCATTTTTCTTCAAACTATAATCTGCCATAGAATTTTCAGAACTATCATTAGCTGTCTTTTCTTGTAATTTTATGTATTCTTCATCCATTTCACTTCTTTCAAGGATCTGATTTTCTAAATCTGTCGAGTAAGTACTGATGGCTGAAATAAAATTCAGTTTTTCTTTACGACTTAATGCATCTGCAACCTTGTTCTCTTTCCCTTTAATATGCTGAATTTTGAAATCATACTCCGTTAGAAAAGTTAACCATCTAGCTTGTCTAGCATTCAGATTTGTCTGATCTAATAAATATTTCATACCCATGTTATATGTCAACAAGGTAAATTTTCTACCAATAAGGTGATGACGCCACATTTTTAAAGCATGAATTACTGCTAATAACTCTAAATCATAAGTAGAGTAGTTCTTCTCATGTATTTTCAACTTCCTATATTCGTATGCCATAGCATGCCCTTCTTGTGTTAGGACTCCATCGAGTTCGTCATTACATGCATCCGTGCAAACTATAAACTCCTTATTAGGATCTGCTATCCTCAGAATAGGCGCTGTAGTTAGTAGCTTTTTTAACTTCTTAAAACTATCTGAACATTTCTGATCCCACACAAATTTCTTCCCTTTCTTCTGCAAGGAGGTTATGGGGTTTGCAATCTTTGAAAAACCCTCTATAAATTTTCTGTAATATCCAATAATACCCATAAATGATCTTACATATGACACATCCTTAGGAACCGTCCAATCATTAATGGATTTTATCTTATCGGGGTCAACCGAGATTCCTTCATTGGAAATTATGTGTCATAAATACTGAATTTTGTCCTTGTGAAAGTCACACTTACTAAACTTAGCGTATAGTTGATGATCTCTCAAAACTTGTAAGATAATCCGTAGATGTTCGTCCTGCTCTTCTTTGCTTTTAGAATACACTAAAATGTCATCTATTAACACAACAACAAACTTATGTAAGTATTTGTGCAGAATATTGTTCATCAAACACATAAATATAGGCGGGGCATTAGTCAAGCCAAATGGCATGACTACAAACTCATAATGTCCATATCGAGTTCTAAAGGTTGTTTTGAAAATATCCTCCTCCTTAACCCGCACTTGATGATATATTGACCTTAGATCAATCTTTGAAAATATCTTTGCTCCACGCGGCTAATCAAATAGGTCGTCTATGCGGGGCAACATATATCAATTCTTGATTGTCATCTTATTCAGCTGGTGATAATCTATGCATAGTCTTAGGGTTCCATCTTTCTTCTTAACAAATATAACAGGTGCTCCACAAGGAGACACACTGGGTCTTATATGGTTTTTATCAATCAGTTCCTTCAACTATGATTTCAAATCATTTAATTCCAGTATATTCATCCTATATGGAGCTTTAGAATTTGGTACTGCTCCTGGTATTAATTCAATGGTAAAGTCTAGATCTCTTTTAGGAGGTAATCATGGAATCTCCTCAGGAAAAACATATTTGAAATCATTTAAGACAAGTATGTCTTCTATTTTCAGTTTGTCCTCTTTACAAATAAACTCATCATTTACTACATTTACTGCAAATAATTGACACCCTTTTCTAACTGCCCTCTTTACTTGCATGCCTGAAATCTGTCTAAGGGTTGTCTTTCTTGGAATACCTTTTACTTCTACAGTTTCTCCTTCATCATTTAAACATGTAAAACGTTTCTCATAACAGTTCAAAATGACATGATGGGCTTCTAACCAGTCCATTCATATTATAATATCACAGGATCCTAAAGGTAAAACATTCAACTTGATTTGTGTCTTTAACTGATTCATGGATAAAGCACAACTTTCAATAAAATCTGATACTTTCCTCTTTGTTCCTATTGCTAGTCTAACTAGCCAAGATTTATTAACTTTTATGTTTTCAATGTAAAACTTTCTACAATATCTAGTGATATATAACTTAAGCTAGCACCGAATCAATCAAAATAGTAACAGGATGATTTTGTAGCGTACCTTCAATCTCTACCATGGAGATTTGATGATCTGCTTGTCTGTTGTCGAGTGCTGCATTAATTCTAGGCATCTCCCTTGCCAAGTCTCCAACAGTAGGTTCGGTCTGAATACAATGAATGTTGTTAACCGTCCGCTTCATCTTGGGGCATTCTGATGCATAATGAGGACCTTGACACTCAAAACATTTGATAGGTGCCTTTTGATCATTAGTCCCAGTAGCATTGAGAGTGTTTCTAGGAGCTGTAAAATTCTGCTGCTGACTGTTTTTGGGCTTGTTTCCTTGAAAATTCTGATTCTGAAATTTTTTCTTTTGGAAACCAGCATTTCCACTAAACCTAAAATTTTTCTTTTTCAGTTCAAAATTGCTGGGTTTATGACTTTTCTAGTTTGATATTCCTTCTCTTTTCCGATTAGTGTCATAACAGAAAGTTGCTTTCCTCACGGCCTCTTCTAATTTATTTGGGTTGTCATACTCGATTCTGTCCTTGATATTGAAAGGTAGATAGCTCAAGTATCTTTGGATCATCGGTTTTTCCTCCACGAGTTACGACACATATCTCAGTAAATTCAAAAAATTTACTGTTCATTTCCTTCATGTTCATACTTCCCAGCTTTAAGTCATAAAACTCCTTTGATTTTTCTTCATAGTATTGTTCTGATAAGAACTTCTTTTTCAAATATCGTTTGAAAGTACTCCAGTTTACATCCTTGTTCTTGATGACCTTCACTCTTTTGATGTCCTGCAACCAAATATACTCCTTTCCAATCAAGTTGTAGATTTCCATCTTTGCCTTCAATGATTCAGAATAATCATATATTTGGAAATACTTTTTCATGCTGGACAGCCAAGCTTATGCTGTCTCTCCCTTTTCAATTTCACCATTGAAGGTTGGGGGTTTGATTTTCTTGAACTCCCCAGAAATTTGCTCATACTGTTTGTGACTTTTTCTTTTGGGTTTGTAGTCCCCTTCGCTGTTGTCACTTGAATAATTTCTTTTATTTTTCCATTTTTCATGGGAAGCTTCTAATGATGTTGAAATGTTGTTTGCATCATCAGTTTTCATTTCTTTACTTCTGTCTAGATGAGGTAAATCCTCAATCTTGGAGGTATTTTCAATTTCTCTATTTTGTTCATTAGTTGGGCATTGTTCGAACAGTACTTGATTTAATTCTTCTTGTGCGTTCAAAATTTTCTCATTGTCTTGTTTTACAAATCTGATTTCTTCCTTTAACTCTTGAAATGCTTGTAACAATTCTGACGAATTGAAGTTTAATTCACTATGGAATTCTTCTCCTTCGAAATGCCTTCCCGTGCTATGACTGTTGGGTTGAAATCTATCTTCTAAATGTTCAATTGATCCTTCCATTCCTGTAACTCAAAATAATTTTTGTATAACACAATAGTTAAAATTTTTGAATTAGTAAGATTTCTGCTGTAATAAATTTTCTGTTGCGTGTTCTTGGTCCTTTTTCAGGACTAGAGTTTGAATGTGAGCTCTGATAGCACAGGTAACATCCCGAAAAATACCAAAATTTAAAATTTTTTATAATAGCAATAATTATCAAAGTCATTAATGCGGAACATATAAAATAATTAGATTTCGTAACTAAGATAATTAGTAACGATGACACGTCATACTTCCCTAATAAATATGATATAATTGTATTTGCTAATTTATATTTAAGCGGATGTTAATCTCCTTAACGAAAGATATTTTTATGATTATGCAAGAGTATAGTTTACAAATTTGCTTAAGTTTTGAATATCATTACATGCTGTACTATTGTGATGTTCTTGATGAAGTGCTGACAATTTGTTTGTATGATGATGAAGGGGTCCTACGAGGTACCCTGGAGTTTACTTAGCTACGTTTAGATAAGGCATTTGAATCTTGTTTCCATGTGCAGACTGCAGGTAAGAATTCCTATGACAACATGTGTTAAGAGAACTTGTACCTTTCAATTCATCATCAATGTAAAATTAGAATGCTAAGTACTTCCTTGTGACCCAAGTTACTAGAGGTATGATACATGGTTCTAATCCTAGTTTTCGTACTGTCTTACGAAGCTCTTCAGTGTTATCATTTCGCGTTGTCCAAGTGTTATGTTATAATGCTACATAAATATCATCATATGACTACTGTCATTATCATGAAAACAACAATACTAATATCTATTGAAACTGCTATTAGAAAACTTGTAGAAATTGAAATTTTATCTTTGAACAAAACTTAGACTACTCTAAGTTACGTATTTAACCAATGAATACACAGTTAACATATATAAAACATAATGACTAGTGCTTGTATTAAGAACGTAACTCTAGAGTGTACCTTGTCAACACTTAAACTATATCTATGATGATACAAAAGTCTGTGCACTAAATGGCTAATCAATTGGAATTTATCGTAATTATGGTATCTATGCTATGAACTAGCATTATAAAACTTCATTATAATGCTTATACAAAACTATTGAAATGAAATAGATATATCTTATAGTTACTATGCATCTACATATTGCATGGACATGTAATTCTAAATATTACGATGTCTAAGTTTAAACTTGGAACTATATAAAATATGCACTAAATATTACAATGATATGGTAAACAATATGCAAACAATTGTATACGATGTAACAATGTAATTTTGTCTATTTTCTAACTTTAGCATATGACTTGTACTTATTTAATTGATTACAATATATATAATAAAACTATAGCATCGAATTACATATTCGATAGTGTCTATGCATAAACATTTTTGTATAATAATACCATTGATACGATGCCCATAACAAACCTTTGGGGTATAAAACAATGTGCATTTTATGGGTTTAATCACCACAATGAATTCGATTTGTGACATGTAGTAAAGCTCAGTCCTTAACATGCTTGAAGTCACGATGATAGGTCTTAGCTATTAATGTCGAGCCACTTGATGGTGATGTGGAAGCTCTGCTGTAAGATCTTCACGTGCTTGTGATTTCAACGATCACCATGATGAGGCTGAGCTGTGCCATGCACAAGCTCTCGGCTCGCTTACTTGGAAGTTGGTAGATGCAGCTATTAAATGGTATTGATTGTACTGCAGGTTCGATTATCAATGTGCCTTATCGGCAGTTGATCCACCGTTGATTTTCCTATGATCTAAGGCTGTGAAACAAACCCTAAACTTGTGATGGTAAGTGATGGAAGTTGGTTTGTTGTCTTCATTGTTATGCTTAGTGGTGCCGATCGAATGCTGCGATGTAGGGTTGTTTTTATTTTTTGAGAGAAGGACTCCTCCTTGGTCTTGAACCTGAGACCTAAGTGAAACAATTTAAAGTTACAGGCTTATGCTTCGTGCCATAGAGCCACGATATAGTCATAGTAAGAGTGGTTCTTCTATAAGCTGTTGAGAGTGGTTTGTACTTTGCTTTCGATTCTTCCAATAGATGGTATCGTCTTCTGAGTCTCTGCATGTATGAGTGTTGCACCCAACCTTTGGCTTCGTCGTTCTTGCTTGGAGTGAAGCTTCTAATGGGTAAGTAAGTTGATACTGAGTGTAATACGGTGAACTTGCTTTTTATTTGCATTTGCATGCTTTTAACCCTTCGAACTTGTAATTTGGCAGGTGCCCTCTTCGTTGGAAGGTTTCTATGCAAAGGGTTTGAAAATGGAAAGCTGCTACTGCTTCCTGGTAAGCTCCGGTGGTTCTCGAAAAACCTCGTAGGTTCCTTTGATGGTGTTTTTCTGTGTGTCGAGAGTTGGAAACCTTCGACTTGTATCAGTGATGGCCTAATACGAAGTTTTAAGTTTGTCTTGTTTTGATTCAAACTGTACAGAGGGTAACCTCTTAGTCTTTTAAGTTGCCACTTGGCTATTTGTTGCCTGGCTGTGTTGTTAGTGAGAACTTGGTTCTCGTTTTCGTGTTGTTAAAGTCCAGGGTAAAAGCCTGTGTAATTTTGTTGTTCCACGGTCTTGGCTTAATGTTTAAAGATGATGAAGGTAACTATGTGTACTGTTGGGAACCTTGTAAGGCTATAATGTAATTCTCTGTTATATAATTTTAAAGGGAAACCGAGAACCGAGGGTTCTCTTGCACTTGTAAACAATGGCTTGTTTTCTTTGCGACGGACAGTTATGTTTTTAAAATGATGGGTAAGAAAGCTGTGTAATAGTTGTTAAAGTGTGTCGAGCCACAATGGTTGACTATAGAGTTGTTTCTGTACTCCGTCTTCATTGTTGATAATCATGTTTTGGAAAATTGATGAGATAGTTTGACTGTTAAAATGTTTTTGAAATGGCTATTGCCTCCGGGTTCTAATTTGTTCAAAGAATGAAACCCTACCTGGACTTTTCCTTGTCGACCTTACTTGTGTAGAGGAATTCGAACCATGAAAAAGGCCTTAGCTCGCATATGTGAATATCTTGAATCTGTATATGTTTTAATGCTAGGGTTGTGAGCTAATGTTAGACATAGATCCAAATTGTGCTTTCGTCTAATTGCTAAATAATGTGTTACTGTTAGTCTTAGCATAAATAAAAGATAGTTGAAATGTTGTCTAGGGTTTAGATATCAAGCTACTGTAACTTCGGCAATAATGTCTAATGTTGCCAAGAATATTTGATGAAGTGTTATGAATTGTGTACCAAATAAATCTAGGGTTTGATATATCATAGGGTTTTTTCTTTTATAAGGAAGTATAAATATATGAAAACAAACTATGACAAATAGAAATGAGAATGATAAGTATTTACTTATAACAAAATTGTATAGAAATAAGTTGCAGCTGCTATATTTTGTAGAATTTGAAGTACTGGAAAAACATTATATTTAAAATGTTGAAATGCATAATGTTGTTATTTGAAATAAATAGAGTTAGAGAAATATATGGAACTGTGCAGAAGCACACTATTTTTTTCTTTCAGGTATTATTTAAATGAATTCTATGCTGCAACGGATGCTATACTGTAATGTTTTACTTTGTTTAAATATAGGACAGAATTTTAACCAGAACACTACTGAAATCATTTATCCAATCAATGGCATTCTACCTATCTCTCATCTATCCTTAATTTGCTTCTCTATACTAGAGTACTATGCAGAGAACAACATGGGGAAAAATATAGACATGGTTATTAAATGAAATTTTTCACAAAGCTTTTTCATTCAGAATAATACTTAGATCAGAAAATAAATTAACTTCTTTTACATGACAGAGTTTAATAATTCTACTAAGCAGAAACAATAAACTGTAAACAAAAGTAGGAACAATAAAACCTGGTTAACTGTAGGAGAAACAAATAGCCCAAGGAACCTGTTCCACCCATCCAATTCCTGAAGACAGCCAAGTTACTTGCCTTAGGACCACCGAGCCTATTTACTAAATCACCAGGAGGAAGAAACTTAGAAGCTTGGGTCCTCAACTTGCAACAACAATAGTTTACCCAGTCTTAAAGACTTAGCAATCAAAGGGACGTACACCAGCACCTCTGGTTTTCCATCTTAGAATAATTTGCAAACTTACAGTTGCACTCTCACATAGCCTCCCTATTCGAATCTCTCAGTGATCACCTGATGCACTTGAGGAATATTTATGCTGAAAATATTGTAAGAGAGATGCCTGCTCAATTCAAATTGCCTTACGTAGGCTGCCTAGGCCTTTTAGTGGTTAACTGGTCATTTAATGAGATGCCTGCTCACTCCCACCACCTGGGGGATAATGCCACATTTTTAGGGGTAGTTGTCCTATAACCAACAGCTAGTGGTGAAGTGCAATTGCTGCCATCTGTCACATTCCTTCTAACAACTTCCATTCCTCCTAGTGGGTCAGTGAACACTCATTTAACAGTTCCCTTGAGTGTTTGTCTCCTACTTTAATTTATTAAATAATAATAATCAATAATTAAATTCATCCTTGACCAAACTTGGTCATAATTACAAAACTATGTAATTAAAATTTAACATAAAGTATTTTGCCAATAAAATAATATTTTCGGAATTTGGGTAGGTGACATAAATGCTAACCTATGTTTTATGCATGCATTTTATATACAAAGTATATTCTTTTCTATGTGAATGACAGAACTAGGGTTACATATATTTTATTATATAATTCAGGAAGACATGTAAACCTAAGGGTTTACATGTCCAGCCTTAAAATATTTATAAACCCCCTAGTCTATTTTTAAAGATCAAGATGGACAAGACATTTTCTTAGATGTTATTAATGAAATGCTTATCCTGAATCTACTTATACATTCATGTTACAGTTGTGTATATGAAAAACTTGTGTGACAAATGCACTTTGTAATCATACTAACGCCCTTGGAATGGGCTGTGTACAGTCACGATATCTCTGCAAGAAATGGATCATGGTCTATGTTATGTAATCCACCGAATATAAAGTATGCATATAAACACTATAGAATGAAGTCATATTTATATCTAAGGTTTCCTAACGTCTCCTTACACTTGTTTTATTATTTCCTGAGATCCATGCTGGGTTTAGAATGCCCCTTTAAAGTAGTAGATGCTGTGTATTTTAATAGGGCGAACCATATAAATTGTTATGCCCTCGATATGAGCTAAGTATGGACATGAGACTCGACTTAGAGTCAATTCGTGGTCCCTGGTTGGAGAGCGACTTTTTCTTATTACATTACAGAGTTAACAACTCTTCTTAAAACAAGGTTTACACCTACGGTTCAAGCATTCCTTAAATTGAATGCGCATACATCTGATTAATATTTATTGACTGCCATAATATTTCTTACAGAGCATATTTGCACAAGAATCATATTGCATAACTATTATTGAAATACAATTTTATATCATGCATATAGTTAACATGCTCAGCCTACGACTATGCTCGGGGAGCAGCTTGATAAGCAAAACCGACATTACAAATATACTAAGTGCTCAAGTGCACACAGTCAAGGCATATGCAAATCGAATCGACAGAAATGTATGACAATGCGCATGCCTATATGCATGTCGAGAGCAGTTAACCATAAGACATTTAAATGTTGTAGCATACCTTTATAATCTACGAATTAATGAGTTGCAGCTACCTTTCATTTGGATGCATATACATTCATAAGTTAAATGGAAAGAATTACATTTATTCAATGGTAAAACGAATGTAAAATACATGATGCTAAGTATGGCGAACGCATCGAATCTAATGCATAGACATTTGAGTCAAACGAATGCAAGTATTATTCATTGCTACGAATCCAACGTTTCACCATTTAAAAGGTAGAACGCCATACGATTTATCACAACACTATTTCATTAATAAAATAAAAAGAGATAGAGGCCAAGAGCATCTGGGCATGCCATTACAGTATCAAAACGAGCAGTATTAACCAAATACGGCGTAAATGTACGGGTCCCCATTTTTTTGCAGGGTCCCTAGGGATTCCTCAGATCACATCAAAGGAGGTTGGTTGATGATAATACTATATGATGGGGCAAGGAAATGATCAAAAGTGTCATAAAGTGGATTTTGGAATTAAAATACCATAGTTTGTTACAACAAACTTGTACATGCGGTAAACTAGGTTTCAAGTCCCAACCCATATGGGAAAAAGAATTTGTGGAACAAGCAAAGTCAATGAAGAGAGTAGACATGAAAAAGTTGGAGTCTTTGGTTCTTTATGTTACAATATGTGCTAGGAACCCATTCAAGCCTAAAGTGTGAGGATCCCACCTCTCCATATAGTTGACAAATCATGGAGATGGGAAATTTGTACACGGGCTTAAAGCATTGGAAAGCATA
Organism: Larix kaempferi; assembly: GCA_027924585.1. Taxonomy (NCBI): domain Eukaryota; kingdom Viridiplantae; phylum Streptophyta; class Pinopsida; order Pinales; family Pinaceae; genus Larix; species Larix kaempferi. The sequence goes on along the minus strand of BSBM01000784.1, from coordinate 1,065,303 downwards.
CTTAGGTCTTTCTTTTGGGAAAATTCGGTCCTCAACCTACCATTATTTAATTAATGCAAGTTGGTTAGGATTTTCTTCATAATAAATGCCCAAATATGGCTTGTTGATAAATAGCTCAAGTTTATTCAACTTTACATTTGTACAAAGGCATATGGTTTTTCAAAGGCTACAAGAACTCGTTCCTCATTTACATTCATTTCAAGCCCTAAGTTGATGTGGTTGAATATCCACCTCACTACCTCATTATAAGGTAGGATTATCAAGCTAGTAGCAATAGTAAAAATTCCACTCTATCAGTCATCAACATGCCCTATAGATCTAGTGATATGGCCCACATCAACCAGTTGTTCTCCCTTTGCATCCTTCATTGGATTAAGGATTTGTTCCACCTCACTCTAAGGAGCTCCCCTATGACCATGTACCCTTGGCATTTTGAATGGAACAAAACCAATGCAGAAATAGGAATTAGTGTCTCTTATATTGATATACAAAAGAAATTTAGAAGTATTCATTTGGGAAGTGAGTTCAACAGTGAGAAAAGTGATGAGGAAACCGTGCAATGAAAGCTTTCTCAACAAGTTAAAACGTTAAATATTTACATTAAATTACTCCCTTTGATGTCCAAAGATTCAAAATATTTTGTAATTAATGTCACGATGACGATAAGTTTATGATGGATTTAATCCCACACATAGGTTATCCCATCCATTAATTTCCCGGGATATAGCACATTAAATGTTATATTTTCTTGAGATCAATGAAATTGGGTTTCTGCAGTTATTGTTTTGTAAGCCTGATAAAGAGATCTCATACTCTGTCGACCAAGGGGTCTTGTGAATGAACACCCGTGATTACAGGAGGATAGTACATAGGATAAATATAATGAGTTCAAGCTAACCTAAATATCTAGGTCCTATGGGTAGGAATTTGACATGACCCTTGTGAGACACATGCTTTTTGGGAAAATCTTTGATGGACCATAATTGTGACTCTGATGGGACAAATCTGATATCGGCCCTTTTAGGAGATGATTATCAAGGATTCAAAAGAAGGTGTATAACAGGGCATATCGAATAGGGTGGTCCTTATGTCATGAAAGAAATTTTGGATGTTTTGAAATCATCGTTATTACAAGATCGGATGTGGGACATTCGACAACTAAAGATATGATATCGGGATCTCACCCATCGGCAACAAAATTCTTAGTCTTCAAACCCGTTGATACTATTTCTTTGGGGGTTCTAATTCACTATTTAGTTCATTCGTTTGTTTACCATATGCAAATTAATGGATCATTGGATTCATAACCTCGACATTAACCATTGTGCATGAATCCCTTTTTTCCATAAAATTGGGTGGGTGTTTTTTTATTGTATTACAGATTTTGTTGGTTTAAATTGGGAAGTTGATTTAATTAGTCTCGGAAAGTTGCTAATTGGATTATTTCTTATACAAATCCAATAAAGAAAAGAAAAAGAATGAACCTTTATTGCTAACGTGGGCATGAAATATTCATATTGGCTAGTCAATCTAATACTTGGTTGTATCATTCCTCAAAATCAGTTCTCTTGCCTATTATATGGTGTATGTTGTTCCCCTTTTTATTTCCTTGGAGATATATTTATTGATGGTGTTAATTAAAGAGGTTGTTGGTTATGAATTAATTTTTGTAGTGACAAGAATCTCATTGTAATTCATGACAGTAACCCTAGTACGCCAATCACAATTTATTCCTTGGTTGAATTCTCAAAAGAGTGCAAAGATAGAGCAATGAAACTAAATTACGAGAATAAATCCAGTGTGTTGATAAAAAGAGAAGTCTATAAGTCCCTTTATTATTTATATATATAAAAGTTCATAGTTTTCTCTATTCGGCCTGAGGCATGAACATGGAAATGTGAAAAAAAATATTGATTGTTTTTAAAATCAAATTGAGAATTTCAATAAATTGTGAATGGAAATCAGTGAGTAGATTTTACATGTTATAAGCATATGACATTCATTGCAGGTTATAGTGAAGAACAAACGAGAGTAAAACCCTATCTAGCGAAAATAAGGGAGAAGAGACTATGTCGAAACCTCTTCTAAATCTTTTTTCATTGTAGTAATTAGAATTTTTTTGAGGTTTGATGAGTATAATAGTTTTGATAATTAAAGGGATATGCTGAAATTAGTTTCAATGATGTACAAATAATGTGGTAGCTTCTATGATGATTTTTTAAGAGAAGACTGGGAAGAAATTAATGAAAATTATGTGTAAATTTCACATCTACTGAAAAGTTTAAATGAGGATGGATTATTTCACATCTACTGAAAAGTTTAGATGAAGATCGATTACAGTTAGTTTAATTTTGTTCTCTTTCTTTTTTTATCCTAAGTAAACAATAGGGATCCCCTGGATCCACTCTAGGGATCCTCTATTTTTATTTCACATTAAAAGGCACAACTTTTTTTTCTAATGGTACATTGAAATGTCCTATAAAAGTTAGGATTTAAGAATGTTCATGCACCGAGTTAATTTGAAATATTCATTATAACTTTTTTTTATGGGACTTATCAAACTATGAAACTTTTAAGTATATTGGAAAATATACATACGGACTTCAGGTAAAATTTTAGACTTTTTTCACTACGCTTTTCAATATATGTGCTGTGGGAGATAAGGCTGCTAAATGGTCGTAAAATCAGTTTCAAGCAAATCAACTTGGAATTTTCTTTATAAATTATTGTATAGGAACTTTGAGACTGTAAAAAGGATTTATAAGACATAAAGAAGTGTTAGAAATAGTAATTACTTCAGTTAACTTAGCGTTTACATTCAGTTCCTATTTAGACGTTCAGTTAATAAATGCAACAGCATGCTTTGCATGCATGCAAAAGCTAGGTTAGAGCTTTTAGGGTTTTCCATAAGTGTTTAAATACACATTAGATTATTGTTTGTATCACATCAGTTGATCTTCATTTATGAAAAAAGATTGAAGAGCCGTAGCTCATTCTGCGTTATCTTTGTTTTATTTCTGCCTCCAACCTTCAGTTTCATATCAGAGCTTAGAAGAAGATCAAATTGGTAGCATCAATTTCTCGAGAAGCCAAAGCCATAGCTTTGAAGAATTGTAAGTTTATTTTTGAAGAATTGTTACACATTTTTTTTTTGTTGGAAAATTTGAAAAAAAAAAAACACTAATTTTGGAACTATGGCGCCCACACTATAGTCTAAAGCACGGTAGTTTGGGGAGATACGAGGTAAAAAAACGAGATTTCACTGCGGCCTCTCCCTAGGACAAAGAGTGTTAATTGGAACAAGCCGGTGGAATTTTGGACAAGTGCAAAAAGGTTTTTACTTCATGTGATTGTTTTTTGACTTTCACGCAGTTATTGAGTAAGAATTTTTTCTTTTTACAAGAGAAGAAGATATTTTTCAAATCTTGTTTAAGAGGGAGAATTGTTATTTGTTTTGTAAAAAAAAAAGAGGAAGGAGATTGTTTTGAAAAAGCCACTGAAGGACACCGCAGCGTCTATGGCTTCTAGCAGCAATCAATCTTAGATTTCTCCTCTTACAGGGAAAAAGGAGTATGATGTCTGGGCCACGAGGATGGTGGTTTATCTCAGGTCAAAAGATGCATGGGAATATGTCGTTTATGGCTATTCTGAACTTGGAGATGATACAACTTTTCAAGCCCTTTCAAATGCAGAAAAGGATGTCTTGCGAGCGCACAAGAAGAAGGATGCAAAGGCATTGCATCTCATAATGAACACTTTGAATAACATCGTATTTCCAAAGATATCAGCTTCTTTACATGCCAAAGCAGCATTGGATACCTTGGCGACTAGTTATCAAGGTGCTGGTGAGGTACAAATAGCAACACTCCAAAACCTAAGAAGAGACTTTGAAGATCTGAAGATGAAAGAATCAGACTCAGTAGATTCTTTCATGACCAAAGTCATGGGGATTGTTAATCAGCTGAATATCTATGGTGAAAAGATTGGAGATCAAAAGGTGGTTGAAAGGGTTCTGAGATCCCTACCCCACAAATTTGTGTTGAAAGTTTCAGCGATTAAAGAAGCAAAGGATCTAAGTACTCTCTCTATGGATGAGTTGACCGGATCTTTACTTTCATTCGAATCCAGACTCAACAAGAATGAAGAGTCCTCTATGGAGAATGCTTTCAAAGCCCATGTCTCATTCTCAAGAGGTAGAGGAAGAGGCAAAGGCAAAGGAAAAGGAGGATCAATAGGACGAGGCAGAAATGGCTGAAGTAATGGAAATGGAGATCAAGATCACCATCATAACCATGAAGGTGAAAACTGCGACAAAAAAAGGTCAGATAAATGTAATATTTAGTGTTATTATTGCAATAAATTTGGGCATTATGCTCATGAATGCAAAAAGAAAAAGTCTGATCAAGCAAATCATAATGCTAATGTGACTAATACCTCTGAGGATAAAGATGATATGCTATTTCTTACATGTCATGCTGCACACGAAATCCCAAAGGGACTTTGGCTTTTAGATAGTGGTTGCAGTAACCATATGACATGTGACAGAGGTATAATTGCAGACCTAGATGAATCAGTGAGGACAGAGGTCAAAGTTGGCATGGATGATGTAGTTCTAGATCTTGGAAAAGGAGTGGTCAACATTCTGACCAAACAAGGCCCACAAAAGACAATCTCAGATGTCTATTCTCCTCCAGGATTGAAGCATAATCTGCTTAGCATTGGGAAACTCACTGAAAAGAAGTACAGACTTGTCTTTGATGGATTAGACTGTGAAATTTATGACAAACCCCCAAATCGACAGTTGATCATCAAAATACAAGTGACTAGGAACAGGATGTATCCACTGGTCATGAATTGCAGCAGCAAGGTAACCTCTTTTGCTCAAAAAGCCACTTGCATGGATGGTTATTGGTTATGGAATTTTAGATATGGACATCTTCACTTTGGTGGTCTCAAGTTTTTGCAGCAGAATGAGATGGTAAAAGGATTACCCCCTATGAAGGAGCCAGAAAGAAGTTGTGAGTGTTGCATCATTGCAAAGCAGCACAGGGATAGCTTTCCTAAAGGTATGTCTCGAAGGGCACATGCACCTTTAGAACTTATTCATACTGATCTGGTTGGACCAAGGCAAACTCAATCGATTGGTGGAAGCTATTATTTTCTTACATTTATTGATGATTTCAGTAGAAAAACTTGGGTGTATTTCCTTCATCAAAAGTCTGAAACTTTTGGCAAGTTCAAGGAATTTAGGGCTCTGGTTGAAAAATAGAGTGGTTATCAACTGAAAGTATTGAGAGCTGATGGAGGGGGAGAGTATGAATTAAAGGAATTTCATGATTACTGCAAACATCATGGAATCAAGAGGCAATTCACTACAAGATATACACCTCAGCAGAATGGTATTGCAGAACGCAAGAATAGAACCATCATGAATATGGCAAGGAGCATGCTGAAAGGAAGAAATTTTTCCCATGAATTTTGGGAAGATGCAGTGGCTTGTGCTATTCATGTGATGAACAAATCTCCCACCAAAATTGTGAAGAACGGAGTACCAGAGAAAGCATGGTCAGGTATGAGTTGTAATGTTTCTCATTTCAGAATATTTGGTTGTGTTGCTTATTCTCATGTTCCTAAACAACTAAGAAAAAAGCTATACGACAGGAGTGAGAAATGTATATTTCTTGGATACGTGAAAAAACTAAAGCCTACAAGCTGTATAACCCTATTACCAAAAAGGTTATCCTCAGCAGAGATGTTTTGTTCAAGGAGGAAGAGTCATTGAATAGAACCATAGACAAGGGTGTGGGAGCTGCAATACCCCAACTAGAAGATGGAGAAGATGAGGAGCTGATTGGACAACAAGATCCAGTAGCATCTTCACCAGTAGCAAATACTCCAGAAAGAACACTTACAAACTCAGTTTGAGGTGAAGCATCAAGTCCGCAATTAGGTAATGAATCTGATCACAGTAATAAAAAGACTAGAAGATTGACAGATATTTATGATGAATTGGATGGAAATATCAATTATGTTTTTATTGCTATTGAACCTGTGTTTTATGAAGAGGCTGTAAAACAAGAGCATTGGGTAAATGCTATGGACGAAGAGATATATTCCATTGAGAGAAATGATACATGGGATCTAGTTGACCTGCAAAAGAATAAGAAACCCATTGGTGTGAAGTGGGTTTATAAAACCAAACTCAATGAAAAAGGTGAGATTGATAGGTACAAGGCAAGGTTAGTAGAAAAGGGTTTCTCGCAACAACCAAGAATTGATTTTGGACAAACTTTTGCACCATTGGCAAGATTGGACATAGTAAAAGCAGTCCTAACAATTGCAGCATAGAAAAAGTGGAAAGTGTATCAGATGGATGTCCAGTCGGCATTCTTGAATGGAATTCTTGAAGAAGAAATTTATGTGGAGAAGCCACATGGGTATGAAATAAAAGAACATGAAGATAAATTTTACAAGTTGAAGAAAGCTCTATATGGGCTCAAACAAGCTCTAAGAGCTTGGTACAGCAGAATTGATTCTTATCTGATCAAAAATGGTTTTAGCAGAAGCAGCAGCGAACCAACACTTTACACAAAGGTAAATCAACAAGGATAGATTTTAATAGTTTGTTTGTATGTTTATGATATGATTTTTACATGTGACCTCTCAGTAGATGAGTTCAAGGCAGCTATGAAGAAAGAGTTCGAGATGACAGACCTTGGATTGATGAGGTTCTTTCTTGGCCTAGAAGTAGAACAATCAGAAAAAGGTATATTTATCTCTCAAAATAAATATGCTAATGAAGTTCTTAAGTGATTCATAATGCTTAATTGCAAAACAACACCTACACCAGTGGCAACAGGTACTATGTTGAGCAAAGAAGATGGCAGTCCTAATGTAGCTCCAACAATGTTTAAGAGACTTGTAGGAAGTCTCATGTATCTCACAGCTACGAGACCTGATATTATGTTTGTTGTCAGCTTGATTTCGAGGTTCATGGAGTCTCCCAAAGACTCGCGTTGGCAAGTTGGCAACAAGATCTTACGATATGTTGCAGGGACTTCAAGCTATGGAATTTTATACTCAAGCACTAAGTATGATGTTTCGACAGGTTTCACTGACAATGATTTTGTAGGAAGTTTGGATGACAAGAAGAGCACTTCCGATCATGTTTTTCATCTTGGATCAGGGGTAATTTCATGGGCATCCAAGAAGCATCCCATTGTGACACTTTCATCGGCAGAAGCAGAGTATGTAGCAGCGACATCAGCAGCATGTCAAGCAGTTTGGTTGTGCAGAATTTTAGAAGGTCTTCAACGGAAACAAGAAGGACCAACTACAGTTTATTGTGACAACAATTCAGCAATCGCTCTATCCAAGAACCATGTTTTTCACCAAAAAAGCAAGCACATTGATACCAGCTATCACTTCATAAGAGAACTTGTGAACAATGGTGAAGTTCGTGTTGAGCATTGTAAATCGATTGACGAGTTGGATGACATCTTCACAAAGCCATTGGCAAAAGATATTTTTGAAATTCATAGAAATAATTTAGGCATTGTAAAAGCTGCAATAGTCAGCAGTAGTAATTAAGAGGGAGTGTTAGAAATAGTAATTACTTCAGTTAACTTAGCTTTTACATTCAGTTCCTATTTAGACGTTCAGTTAATAAATGAAACAACATGCTTTGTATGCATGCAAAAGCTAGGTTAGAGCTTTTAGGGTTTTCCATAAGTGTTTAAATACACATTAGATTATTGTTTGTATCACATCGGTTGATCTCCGTTTATGAATAAATATTAAAGAGCTGTAGCTCATTCCGCATTATCTTTGTTTTATTTCTGCCTCCAACCTTCAAGAAGTACCTCACGTAAATGTTTGAGAGTTTGGTTAACTATACCTACCAAGATATGCACTATGGAAGTTAGGGGTTTTTAATGGTTCTAAAATAAGTTTCAAATATGTCATCTTGTCATTTTCTCTATTTTATCTATAACTTCTTCACTATGACTTTTCAGAGCATGAAACATTCAAGAATATTAGAATACATATATGAGTACCTAAATTGGTTTTAGACTTAGTTCCACTATATTTTTTGAGATATGTGTTGTGAAAGGTAGGACTGTTGGATTGTCCTTAAATCAGTTTGAAACATGTCAGCTTGACATTTTTTTGTAAGCTCTTCTTTGGAAATTTTTAAATTTTTATACTATGCAACTTTTAAGATTTAAGAATACATACAGAAGTGCGTTAGGTAAATATTTCATAACCTTATTTGTAAGATTGGGTACTTCACCATTTAAGAAGAAATGTGCCAGATAAGTCTCAAAGGATATTCTCTCAAAGAAAGCTATATAGTACAAGAGGAACAAGATGCTGGTCCCTCACCTATCGTGGCATATAAAATCACACAATCAGAAAGCACTGATCAACATTGGCAATAAACGAGTCTAGAGGTGAAAACCTCTCCTTGAATAGCTCCTTGAGTGCAATAACTAAGCCACCTAACTTTGTATTATTCTTTTTTTGTTTATGGCCCACATAATATTTATTAGGTTTTACTTTGTATTATTATTTTTTGTTTACTTTGTGACAAACACTCTAAAGTCTCATATTTACTCTTTACTTTGTATTAAAAATAAAAAGTCAAGTCTCTAATTTAAGTCTCATATTTATTTTTACATTGTACTATTCCTTTTTGTTTATGGCCGACATAATATTTACTCACAAGATCTTCCCCATACTGGACTGTAGAGCGCCTCTCGCAATCAAATAACGTTAAGGAAGAAAACCCATTCATTGACATGAAAAGTGCCATGGCAGCGCAATTGATACCTGCTCCATCAAATGTGGCATGCTCAATAAAGAAAAAGAAAGAAAAGAAGAAATGTGGCATGCTCAATGAAGAAAAAGAAAGAAAAGAAAAAAGAATGATAGAGAAAGAGGGCGCTTGGGAGAGATGAAAGGTTGGGACGCCTGGCCTTCCACTTTCTCTCCCATGAAACCACCTCCTATTTTATGAAGAAGAAAATGTAGGGGTCTTTGGCTGTGTAAAGAGGATAACATTGCAGATCTTCATTGTGAACCAGAGATCATTAAGATGCATTTGATCCTTAATAAAATTTACCTGGCTCAAGCCAATTGAATAATAATTGAGTTCTGTTATTTCGAAATAATGGAAGAAGAACAGCTATACGGAGAGAGGTTATGTTACGGAGAAGTTGTTCTGGATGTTATGAGACGTTTGGAAGGCGATCTAAACGTGATTTCGAACTCAGCCGTGGCTGCCACAACCACCGAAACGAACAGAATTGAACATCAAGATGCTACACAACAAATGGTGTCCACTGTCATTGAGAGTTATAACGGATTAAGGAATTTATCAGAAAATGTTGATCTTGGTAGTTTACAAGATGGATGGCGGGAAGAGACCGTAATTCGCAGAATAATACAACAAACTAATGAAAATGTGACTGAAGACTATCTGGAAACATTAACATTGGCAGATGATATAATTGTAATTCGATTAACAGTGGACCATCCCCAACTCCACAATGAGAATGATGAGGAAGTGTTGTGCGCAGTTTGTTACGAAACGTTAAGGAATGGAGAGAGTGCAAAACAATTGGAATATATCACGGGGAGGACAATGAGAATGATGAGGAAGTGTTGTGCGCAGTTTGTTACGAAACGTTAAGGAATGGAGAGAGTGCAAAACAATTGGAATGCAGTCATGTCTTTCATTCAAACTGCATTTTCCAGTGGTTTATTCGGAAAATCAATTGTCCCACATGCAGATATGAGCCGGCTCGTCGTCGATCATGACTTGTTTCGTTCATTTAATTATTTTACACTTTCATGTCTTTATTATTGTTGTTGTCATAGCCCATATGAAATGACTCTTTGGTCTCTGATATTTACTGTTATGTTTGTCTCTGATAATTACAGCTATTGTCGAGGATGATCTCTAAAGATCTTAGATTTCTAAAATTATTAGTTTTCATTTTCTTTCATGTTCTGTATTGGACGCTTTAATGTATATGACCAGGGTAATCGTTTTCTTTAGACCTAAAATGGTGCTAGGGTAATCACTAGCTTTAGACCTAAAATGGTGCAATGTTGGTTAATTTGGAAAGAATATGTTCACTTCATTCAGTCACCTATTAGAAAAATAAAAACATTTTCACAAAATGTGTTCACCTCATTTAGTCACCCAATCTAGTCTGATAACTGTCTTATTAGGAGTGGGATGCCAAGTGTTGAGATATTGTAACTTCAAAGAATATTATATTTGTACTTTATTATTCCGGAGATGTTTCATTCCTCTGTGAAGATCTTATTGTATATCCGGAGATGTTTATTCCTCCATCGGAATGTGGTAACTCGGGTTATTAGACTTCCCTAATGGGGGTCGGCCCTATATGTGTTATGTGGATCAAAGGGTTATTAGACCACCCTAGAGGGGTCGGCTCAGTCAGTTGTAGTGGGGTATTTAACCCATTGGTTAAATACGAGCTTACGTGTACTTGTGTAAAAGATATGTCACACTCACTTGAGAGAGAGGCGCACTTGTGGAGGAGAGGTCTGCTATGGTGGAGGAGGAGATCATGTCTTTGGTTTGCATCTTTGTATATTGTTGGTCATCTATATTGAGGAAGCTTTACTGGGTTTTCTACCCCATGAGGGTTTCCGAGGATAAATTTGTGTCTCTTGTGTTTATGCTATGCTTGTTTCTTCAGTGATCCTGTATATGCTATTATTGTGAAATAGAATGTAATGCTACTATTTTCTGTCTTAGCATATTAAATCTTAACATGGTATCAGAGCTAACCTGAAGGAAGGCAAGGTATGGCACTTACGACACTTGCTTCACTTACGACAATTTGAAGGTTAGGGTTTTACATAGCAAAAACCAGTCATCGTGGAACTTTCGCTATAAATCCATTTCGGCAAACGTTCATGATCTGAAACCTTTACAGGTCGTAGATAACATCTCCAAGTATCTTTTTTCCAAAGGGCACCCTCAGATTCGTTGTACTTTGTAAGTTATGATCAGTACAAGTTAGGGTTTCTGCCTCTTCCATATCTCAGTAAAAATCAGGTGACCTAGGAAAAAAGGTCATAACTTGGGCTAGGAAGCTCCAAATGAAATTTCGTAAAATGTGACAGGTAGTAAACAGACTGTACTATCTCAGGAAACTTTTTCAGAGGCCGAAGATGAACCAGTGACACGTGGCACGTCATACAAGTTCACTCTCTTGTTTTATCCCATAAACAGGTCACGTTGCGACACTTGGCATAACTCTCTCTCAGAGAGTCCAATTGTGGTGAGACCTATCATGATGGAAAGATAACAGGGCGAGCTATCTCAAGAAAAGTTTTCAGAGGTCGAAGTTTAAACAGTGACACGTGGCACACCGTACAAGTTTTCTCTCCTGTATTATCCCAAAACAGGTCACGTTGTGACATTTGGCATAACTCTCTCTCGGAAAATCCAATTGAGGTCAGACCTGTCAGGATGGAAAGATGACAGGTCAGGCTACTGCAGAAAACGTTTTCAGACCCTGTGGAGTGAAAATTTCAGATTTATAGCAGAAACAATTAGGTACATATTTCTGTCAAAACATAATTATTTTTTGGAGCACCTTTATTCATGGCTTCCGGAATTTAGGGTTTCAGAGAAAGTTAGAATTTTTTAAGTCTGTAACCACGGCTAGAAGCTCCTCAGAAAAATAAGATTTTAGAGCCTTGGATCAAACCTTTTGATTGAGAAGAAGGGTGGGCTTCATCAAACCCTAGTTCGGGATCCTGTCCAGAAGATCCAGAAGTTTCAAAGGCAATTTTGAGGGGTCAAATTTTGGAGATTTCAAAATTGAAGTATGCTAGCTTGATCAGCTTAGCAAGACACATCCTTCCATTCATTCGGAAGTGTGAAAGTCAAAGATTGAATTTTTAGGGTTTCTCTAGCAAACCCTAATCAAGCTCGAGATCAAGTTTCAGGGGGATTTGAGGCTAAGGCCTTACATAAGAAGACTATAAGAAGTCTCGACAGGTATGACCTAAGGAGGTTCAGGTATGTCTTGAAATCTGATTCTTGATTAAGTTCATGATGTGTTTGTCTTCATGTTATTTATTAGTACAATATTGATTAATGTTAGAATTGTCTTATCACCCTAGTAACAGTATGAATGCATGTGAATGATCGAAGACATTCATTGATTAGGGCTATATGATTGTACTAATGCATTATGGTGTTGTGTGAGGTTGATGTTGTCTGCTAACAAGATACAGGTACATCACATAAGACAAATCAAGTTCCATGACCATGACAACATGAAGACAAAGACTCATCCATAATCTTTGTTCTACTTACGAGGTATGTATGACTTTGTTATATTATGCTTAACCTATGAGACATGCAGGTTCTAGCTCAGGATCTCTAAATCATTGAAGAGATTGTTTAGGTATGTTGTACATAACTAAGTAGGTATAATAATCCAGGTATGTTTACCTATGTCAAGTTAGAATCTTACGTTGTGTTAGGATCCCTTATATAAGTATACCTGGTATGATTGGTTATACTTATTCATAAAGTTAGTAATCAAGGGTTTATGCATACTATGTCTCTTATCTTGATGATTTAATTAACCTGAAGATTACTATGATCAAACAAGAATATGCATGAGTAAAAGAAGACTTCCTTGAAACTCTGAATACTAATGATCATGACTATATATATATTCAAGATTATTTAGAATTAGAATGTTTTGATAATATTGAGAATATACTAATGAATGTATGTTTGTGTATGAGATCATGAGGATGACACTAGTGCACACTTGAGCATGCACAGTGGCACAGAATGAATAGAAGTTCAAAAGACATATAGAAGATCAAGCGGGAGGAAACCACACAAACATAAAAGATAAGTATTTAAGTTGTTATTTGAAATAATAAATGATAATTGTCCGTAATAGGTTGTATGCATATTTGTATTCCTATAATATATCATACTGAGTGTAAACATTCATAGAGCATTGAAACAATATACTACTAATATGCATATGATTGGTAAGTTGGTCGAACATTCCATTGTTGCTTGTCTAGAATGAAACCTCTTTGCTAACATACTGAGAGTTGTGCACACTCTCGATAGTATGTTCTGGTAGAGATGGAAGGCATCTAGATAGCCACTATATGCATACAGGATATGGAAAAGTGTTGTGCCAAAGTACTAATCATGTACTTAATTTTGATTTGTAGGAAAGATCATGATGAGATGTTTGCTCCAAGTGGCTAGACCATTCTCTTAATGGTGTAATTAATGAAGAAGTATGGGTTCCCAGGATCGATAATCAATTGATGAGCTTAATGATCACCATGGGTCATGTGGATATTAACCTTTGCTACAAGGTTGAATATGGTTTCTATACACAGATGACATGGATGCAAGAAGGAACTCACCACAGAGTTCAAATGATATTGAGGCTCATATCAGTAGACCCATCTAACGAGAGATGGCACAGATAGATATGCAGAAGATCATTCAATGCAGAGTGTGAATGATGTTCAGTCACAAAGAGAGAATTGACAGTCTCTTGATAAGCTTGGACTTCACCAAAAGTAAAGTTGTTCCTAACCTTTACCTTAAGGTTGTGGATGATGAACATATCATACCATTATTGTATGACGATGATCTCTTTCTCACAAAGAATGAGAAACAGATCATGAAAAGAAAGAAGAAGATGGCTGCAGAAATGAAAATAAAAAATAAAAAAATGAAAGATCTCAGATTGGTACATTACTTCCTAGGTCTGGAAGTATGGCAAGGCTCAGAAGGAATCTTTCTCAACCAAGGAAAGTATGCTGAGAAATATTAAAAGGACTTGATGTGTTGGGATGGCCACTCTTGAAGTTGTTAGTAGATGACTCATCAGAGTTAGTGGATAGAACTCTGTATAGACAAAATATTGAGTCATTGATGTTTCTAAAGAATACTAGGTCAGATATATGCTTTGCTATGAACACCTTGAGTCAGTATCTAGTGGAAACTAGATGTGTTCACCTGATAAGCTGCAAATCATGTGATGTGGTACCTAAAGGATACAATAAGACTTTGATCTATGTTATCTTGGAGATCATGACTTCAGATGGCTACACAGATGTTGATTGGGAAGGAAGTGTATCAGACAGGAAGAGCACATCGAGAGGATGTTATTGTCTGGGATCAGCCATGATCTCGTGAGCACAAGCAGAATATATGGTTGCTTGCTCTGCTAAGTTATGAAGCAGTATGGCTTCAGGATTGTTTGACTTAGAGATAGACCCAACTATGATCCTATGTGACAAGCAGAGTTGTATCAAGATGTAAAAGAATCTAGTGTTCCAAGATATGGTGTAGAAAGGAACCAAAAGTTTGAATTTGTAACAATGTACTAACCAAACCTCTACCGATCCGATGTACTAACCAAACCTCTACCTCAAGTAAATTTTTCTGAGACAAACTTAATATAGTTCAGAAGGACCCTCCTCGAAAGGGGGAGTGATGTGATAAATCATGATGAGATTGCCTGCATCGACAGTAAGGTCGATGATGATGATACCTATATTAGTGATGCCGACAGAGAGGTTGGTGGATGGTCCTTAGACAGGGTCTAAGGTGACAAGGGGATTGCATCATCCTTGAACATATGTTCGAAAGAGAGACATAGACGTATGTCTTCGAGAATGAAGTCCTTGGTGGACATGATAGGATTGCATCATCCTCAAGAGAGCCGTAGACATATGTCTTCGAGAATGAAGTCCTTGGTGGACATGATAGGATTGCATCATCCTCAAGAGAGCCGTAGACGTATGTCTTCGAGAATGAAGTCCTTGGTGGACATGATAGGATTGCATCATCCTCAAGAGAGCCGTAGACGTATGTCTTCGAGAATGAAGTTCTTGGTGAACATGTGAGGGGATTGGATCATCCTTGGACTTCAGTCCTAAAGAAGAGTCGTAGACGTATGTCTTCGAGAATGAAGTTTTTGGTGAACATGTGAGGGGATTGGATCATCCCTGGACTTCAGTCCTAAAGAAGAGCCGTAGACGTATGTCTTCGAGAATGAAGTCCTTGGTGGACGGTTGAGGATTAAGTCATCCTTGGACATAGGTCCTAAATGTATGGTTGAGGATTAAGTCATCCTTGGACGTGGTCCTAAATGTACGGTGGAGGATTAAGTCATATTTGGACGTGGTCCTAAATGTACGGTGGAGGATTAAGTCATCCTTGGACGTGGTCCTAAATGTACGGTGGAGGATTAAGTCATCCTTGGACGTGGTCCTAAATGTACGGTGGAGGATTAAGTCATCCTTGGACGTGATCCTAAATGTACGATGGAGTATTAAGTCATCCTTGGACGTGGTCCTAAATGTACGGTGGACGATTAAGTCATCCTTGGACGTGGTCCTAAATGTACGGTGGAGGATTAAGTCATCCTTGGACGCGGTTCTAGATGTACGGTAAGGATTGGATCATCCTTGGACTTTGGTCTTGTCAACTGAGCCATAGACATGAGGTCTCCGAGAATTGATAGGACTGGATCGTCCTTGGACTTCGGTTCAAAAGGTACATGTTAGGACTGGATCATCCCTGGACTTCAGTTCAAAAGGTACATGTTAGGACTGGATCGTCCCTGGACTTTGGTTCAAAAGGTACATGACTAGATTGTATCATCCATGGACCTATGTCCTAAAGAGAACGGGATTGATCATCCTGTAATATGATTGTGTGTGTTGCAGGATATGCTGCTATGTATTAGTGAGAATACATGCTTTTGATGATAGATGTATTAGTGAGAATACATGCTTTTGATGATGGATTTATTAGTGAGAATACATGCTTTTGATGATGGATGTATTAGTGAGAATACATGCTATTGATGATAGATGTATTAGTGAGAATACATGCTTTTGATGATAGATGTATTAGTGAGAATACATGCTTTTGATGATAGATGTATTAGTGAGAATACATGTTTTTGATGATAGATGTATTAGTAAGAATACATGTTTTGATGATAGATGTATTGGTGTGGATACTAATACAGATGATCCAGATGATGTAGATCGTGATGATCCAGATGCTGTAGATCGAGATGATCCAGATGCTGTAGATCGTGATGATCCAAATGTTGTAGATCGAGATGATCCAGATGCTGTAGAACGAGATGATCCAGATGTTGTAGATCGAGATGATCCAGATGTTGTAGATCAAGATGATTCTGATGCTGATAATCATATGATGACGATGCTGATGATCGTGAGGATCTAGATGTTGATGGTGTTCGAGTGTTGTAGAAGATAAAGACTCAGTACTGAAGATGTTGATGCTCCAGTATTGAAGATATTCCAGTAACTGCTTGAGTTACTGATGATGTTGAGAAAGCTTCCAATGATTTATAGATGTATCATGTATGATGTTGATGACTCCTTGCTCATGCAGATGCTGTTATAATATCCTTCTCGTTAAGGGGGAGTGTTGAGATGTTGTAACTTCAAAGAATATTATATTTGTACTTTATTATTCTGGAGATGTTTCATTCCTCCGTGAAGATCTTATTGTATATCCTGAGATGTTTATTCCTCTGTCGGAATGTGGTAACTCGGGTTATTAGACTTCCCTAGTGGGGGTCGGCCCTGTATGTGTTATGTGGGTCAAAGGGTTATTAGACCACCCTAGAGGGGTCAGCCCAGTCAGTTGTAGCGGGGTATTTAACCCATTGGTTAAATACGAGCCTACGTGTACTTGTGTAAAATATATGTCAGAGTAGTGTATAAATAGAGGAGGTTTGTTCCTCATTTGATACACACACTCACTTGAGAGAGAGGCGCACTTGTGGAGGAGAGGTCTGCTATGGTGGAGGAGGAGATCATGTCTTTGGTTTGCATCTTTGTATATTGCTGGTCATCTATATTGAGGAAGCTTTACTGGGTTTTCTACCCCATGAGGGTTTCCCAGGATAAATCTGTGTCTCTTGTGTTTATGCTATGCTTGTTGTTTCTTCAGTGATCCTGTATATGCTATTATTGTGAAATAGAATGTAATGCTGCTATTTTCTGTCTTAGCATATTAAATCTTAACCCCAAGTAATCTAGAGTTTCCCCAAGTCATTTTTGATGTGACTAGTTGTTTTCTTGAGGTTTATATAAAGGGGTGCAGTCCTATTAGCCAAACTCAATAGATTTGAGCTCGATTTCCTCTTCCGAGCACCGAAAATCACAAGCTTTAAATATGCATAAAACCACCAATGGTTTATATTCCTTTCTACATATGGTGAATATCCAACCAGCATAGATCCATCTTAAAGGGGATCTACCAAGGGTCCAAGGGATCAAAACTCTCAAAGGTGCAAATTTATTTTTAGACTGAAAATGTGGAGGAAACATATAATGCAATGTTTATGGTTTTAATTTATCTCATTTATGTAGTTTTATATATATGCAGTTCTAAATATTTTAAATCTGATGTGAGTTGACATGTTATTTTTTATAATTTTTAATAAAGACACGTGTCACCTATAGGATAAGCACGGGAGGAGTTACACATCTCCCCCCTACTCAGTTGTAGAATGCGCCTCTCCGGCGCAACAAGGTATATTCGCTTTAAATTAAAAACATGTCACTACAAATGATCAATTTAGATACAGTCTGAGGAAAATATCGTAACCATTTTAAATTAAATCATTTCAATAAAAATGTTTCCATTTCATATGGCCTCACTAGAGAGATGATTTTGCTAGCTAATTGATCATTTATCCCGAGTGCAGTTAGGGGGTCCTTGGGGAGGAAGAGTTCCCATTGGGTATAGTAGGGTGATTTCTAGTAGACTCTTTTGATTTCTAATCGAGGAGAAATCTTGTGGTGCATCTTCGACATCTTCCGCACCCTTCGGCACCTTGCGACAATGGTACATGTCAGCCATTTTTTTTTGTAATCTAGTACCCACTCAGATTTGAATTTGTGACCTTCAATTTACAATTTCTCCTCTCCTTTACAGATTACTAATTGCTCAGCCTCCCATGGGCATACCTATCAGCATGGTTATTATGGTGTCGTAATTCATTTGGAATTAATGATTTCACTATTATTTTATGTTAGATCTTCTATTTGGTATAAAATGCTAGTTGTTTAGATCATAGACCTGTTGTCTAATTTAAAAGAAAAAAATTGTTGTCTAGTATTTCAGATCTAGCATTGAGAATGTGTGCATGTTTAATTAGTAAGTTCTCTAGGGTTTCGAGAGGGTCCACCTTGTGTTTTGTGTACGTGTATTTCCTTGCCACACTTGACACCCCGTCAAAGTACTTGATACACATAAACACGACCACATTCATTTAACCATCATTTCATTTTTTTTTTAAAACATAAACATTTGATCATCATCAATCATCTCATTTATAGCAAATAGCTTTGAAACATTCAATTTATTCATCAAGGTATTAGTTTCCACACCCATCCAGGTCATTTTTCATTGGTAATAGTCACAGTCGAAGGTGGAAGTGGGGCACTACAATTTCACACTCGGTAAACGAACTTTTAACTACGTATGCTTGCTTAAGATAAAATGTCTAAAATTTTTAATAGCTTTAACAAGACAAAAGGCATGTTTAATTAATCTATATTTAGATTGATCATGTGATAACTTTTAAAGTATAGTATTTTTATCGTGTGAAAAAAAAAAGATTGATCATGTGATAAACTTTAACGCATATAAGCTATTGGTTTTTCGATGTTTTGATCATTGAATTGAAGAAGAATTGAAGAAACTGCTTCTTTGGTAGCATTAGTGTAAATAATGAAATCCTTTTCAAAATTGGGTCTTGCTAATATTGGAGAAGAACTTATTGCCTTTTTCATTTACATAAGCCTTTTTTATGTCATCATTCCAAGAGAAAAAATTATCCCATTTTAGCAAATTATGAATTGGCTTATCTCTAATTACAATATTAAGAATAAATCTTCCAACAATTTTTTTTGTTTCCCATAAAATACTTAATTTATTTCTTGGAACTAGGAGCTTGGATATTTTGAATGGAAATTACTCTTTCACAATCAATACTAATTCCATAATCTAAAACAATGTGACCAAGAGGCTTATCTTGTGTGATACCCAAAACATATTTGTCGGATTTAAAGACAACCCACATTTTCTACAATGCAAGAAGATTTTACGAAGATTATCAAAATGATGTTTTTTGGTTTTTGGATTAAATAGTTAAATCATCTAAATAAATTTGAATAATTTTACCAATTAGATCATCGAATTCCATTTGCATAGCCCTCTAGAAGGTGGCACCTACATTAATTAAGCTGAAAAGCATTCTTTCGTAAGAAAAGATGCCCCAATAAGTGGTAAATGTTGTTTTGCATTTTTCATCCCCATTGACGAAAATTTGGTTGTAATGTGAAAATCCTTCGAGAAGAGACATCATCTATGAGCCTACTACTTGTTACAAAATTACTTTCATTTTTGGAAGTGGAAAATTGTCTTTCATGCTTGCCATGTTTAATACACAGAAATCAACACATAATCTAATGTCACCATTCTTCTTTCGCTTTAGAAAATTTTACAAGAAAAATAATACTACCATTGATCAATTTTTTTACTTCTTTCATAATGGTAGCCTCTAATGCAGGGTTAATTGGTCTTCTCCTTTGTCTTACAGACATTTCTTATTCCCCCATAGCATATTGAATATTGTTGGTATCAAAACCATGAACATCCTCATAAAAACAAGCAAATACACCTTTAAATTCCCAGAAAAGCTCCATCAACTTCTCTTTCTCTTCATCAGTACATTGAGATCCTATTTTTAGATGCTTAGGATTGTCCGAAGTTCTAATATTTACTGATATCATTTCATATATTTTTATTTGTTATTCTTCTTCTTTTGTATTAGTTTTTATATTTCCTACATTACTAGAGGAAAATGAATTTTCTAAGGGTTTTAACCGTTTAGGAAATCTATTGTCTGCAAAAGAAATTTTTTCTTTTTATTTTAAAGCTTCATTTTGTACAAAGGCACAAATGCTTTCATCTTTAAAAAAAATTTGCTAAGAATATATACATTATTGGGGAGATGGGGTCAATATAAATATAAAAAAATACAATCATGTCTTTGGGTTAGCAACTACCTTGAAAGGCTAGTAGCAAAAAAACCCAGCCTATCAACGATAGAATTCAAGTCTCTTATGATATGAGTGTTTTTAAAAGGTATGAAACTTAAAATGCCAAGCTTCTTGTATGTATATTTTTAGACGTTTATTTGAGGGATTGTAGAATCCTTTAATTATATTTATAATTAGTTCAGAATCCCCAAATACAACATTGTGGTAACAACCAAAATTAAATGCATTTTCCATTCCTACAACCAAGGCTTCAAATTATGAAATGTTGTTAGTACAAGGAAATTCAAGCCTATAAGATAAATTATGGATTTTACCTATAGAAGAGTTTATTATAGTACATTCTCCATTACCTTCATTTGAACTAGCACCTTCAAAGTGCATATGCTAAATTCCATCTTTAGGCTCTTTTCAAGGTCTTATAGGGTTTTCATCATCTTCAAGAAAGATAGTATAAACACCTAAATCTTCCTTAGTGTAATTGAAATGAGGTTATGGAAGAATTTCAATACAAGGTTAGATTCGACCTTCTCTTAGCACAATAATAATTTTCCCATTTTTAGGAAGTTACATGTGTGACCCATCAAAGAAAAAGTAACCACGAATTACTGTCAACCAATATCTACCAAGAATAATAGAAAATTTAATAAATGACATATCAATAAGTTTAATATTACAAGTGGTTGTAATCTATTGATTGTTAGTTTTTCACAGATGTCACTACTCAAACTAGAAAACTAAGATCTCAACCATCCTTGAGTCTCTATAAGCCACAAACATTCCCAACTTTTCTATACTAGAGAAGATCATGATTATGCAATATACTTATAACAAAAGTAAATATAGATCTCCTATCAACTTAAGAAAAATATGGTAAACACACATATGAGTCTCATGTTTACCCTGGAAACCCCAATGGGCAAAAACAACATATATGGGGATTTATTCTTTCTTGGAGTCCTAGAGCATACAATAGAGATAAAAGTACACACATATGTTCCGAAGATACAATACAAACTTGATGGGTAAAAACCCTAGATATTCATGCATAATCAATTGCTTCTCATAGGAAATGTGCTCATTCTATCTACTCAAACTTTGGATCTCTAAATATTTTCACTGGAAATCTCTAGAAGTAGTATAAATTCTCTAACAAGTCTTACATGATCTTTTTCGACAAGAAAAAAATACTACAACCTCATCTTAGTATTAAGTACAGTGCCTGATGCAAGGCAGGTCGGTCAAACCCTCTTGCTTAACAGATTCACACATATCTGCTCACAAAGACTAGATGTGAACTCAAAATGCTAAGAAGTTGGCTCCTATTACTTGAATCATTTACAAAGTTACATGCAAAAAAATAAACAAGTCGGCCTAAGCGTGTTATAATACACAAGAGTAATCTCTACTATGTGTGTGGTTTCTCTCTATGTGTGCGATCTCCGATCCATGATCATCACTCCACCTCTGTGTGTCCCTTCTGTGCCTTCACACCACTCTTATAATATTCTCTACTATTGATCCCGAGGTCCACCCTATCGATCTCCCCTAGGTGTCCTTAATCTATCGATCAAACTGTCTCTGATTCTGCAAACTTGTAGTTGTTAGTGCCCATGAATGTGCCTGGACAACCTTAACTTGTGGTGACATATGGCTTGATCTCAACCACCTTATTAACTTCCATAAACTTCCTCAACTACCCAAAATGACTGTAGGTATGTTGCATCAACCTTTGCACTTCTTTGACATTGCTACAGATCTCGTTCTAATCATTGTCCTCTTCGACATGTCAACCATTTTGTGCCTTGTTGGTCCTTGACTTAAGTTGTAGCTTTTTTATGCCCAAAAAATATTGGCATCGACAATAGGAATTCTCCCAAATGAATGACCCAAACTAGATCACTCACTGTTTGTTATGGGGAATTCATCCGGTTAATAGTCCGGCTACCGTAGGTGTGTTTGTTCCTTTTCTTACCGGTTTCTTCCCAACCCACCGTTTATGTAATTTTAATTTTAAATTATGAATATGCAAGTCCTTTAACTAATGCCTTTAACCTAGAATTGACAGGCAGAAGCCTGAACAAGTGATGTGAATTATATTCCCTCCGTCTTATCACTTCTACCTAATCAATTCACTAAATCCTATTCTAGCCTATCCCTGCAAGGAGAAAATTTGAAGAAAGAGTAATAATCTTAAATGTTCAGACAAAACCGACATATGGCTATTAAGATAAATTGTTCACATTTACAGCAGAAAATATATCAAAGATAGTTATGATATGATTAAAACAATTTATCACTGTGTTAACACACAAACATTTACATAGAAAATGAAATCATTCATCACCATTTGAAATAGTTCAATAACGTTAGAACAATCTCACAGTATAAGTTAAGAATGAAATAAGAAATAGTTCCACATTTGATATTCCAAACATTCTACGCAATATATGTCTGTGCACACGTTTCCTAGCAAATAGGTCCTTCTCATTAGCAGAAAAATAGTTCTCTTACCAAGTGTCTAGCCTCTATTATGCTATAAGAATTCCATTAGTTAGTATCCCTCTTTTATATTTATATTACAAAGGTTTCGTCTCCATATGACTATTCCTTTCAACTTCCCCAACCTTGGGTTACCCAAAATTTCTCTTCTTGTGCTTGCACAAGAAATAAAATTAATTACAAATTGTAATTAATTTTGTGGTGGGCCCTCTATACTAGAAAGATAATTATCTCATAATTTGGCCTCTTTAAATATAATATTACATTGGAGGGGTTCTAATAAATTCAAAGATACTTCATGATAGGATAATTCCTTTTCTACACTGATCACTCCTTCTGCAGTGGCCTTGTATTTGTCTTCTAGGAAATAAGCATTTATGGCTTCCTTCCCAATATATTGACGGAGGTCTTCTTCATTCAGCACATCCAGTTTTTTGATATACTCCATGTATTCATTCAATCCACTCTGCAACTCCATTAAGTGTTGATCTTTCGTAGGCAGCTTGTCCATATCTGGGGCCATGACAAGATGAAATTTTTCATCATTTTGATGAAGTATCTTGTAGAATCGTACACACTTCTCGATGGATTTAGGTATTTCTAGATATAACCTCGTGGAATATTTCTAGAAGAATTCAAAGAGTGCCATATCTAAGTTAAGATCATTGGTTGTCTTTTTCGGTAGGTCATAAGGAAATTCTACATTTTCTTCCCTCCAAACCATCTTCTTTTTTATTGTATTTGCAGTGTTAACCAACCTTTGGCTTATTACCATAGATTCGGCAGCAATCTCTTTCATCCTTCTTATCATTTGCTTCATTTTATAGATTTATTCAGTCAACAATTCTTGTGAGTGGCATATCCTTCCTTCAATTTTACATGCTTGTTCGTGGAAAGGAGTCATATCTTGTTTCTTATTATTTTCCAGCTCGACCTGTTCTGATAGAGACTCCTTTTCCTTAATCAACTCATCCATCTGAACTTTCAAGTATTCCACCTACTAATTTGTTTTTGACTCTTTTGTCTCCAATTCACTTATGTTGGCGTCAAAATCACTTCTTTCGCCCTCCATGATCATTAGATGTACAGTCAAAGCATCCTTTTCTGCTTCCAAATTCTTATAATTGGACAGTAATTTGTCATTTTTAGCAACTGCAACATCATGCTTCCTCTTCAACTCTATCCCCCCACCTCGCGCTTTCACTAAGTTATTCTTTAGTTTCAACATTATCTCTTTGTTGCACTTAATGTCATTCAACAACTTATCGACATTATCTGCACTTGCTTGTGCAGCTGCTATGCTCACAGATGCTACGAACTTGGGTTCTTTCTGAGTGCCTTCCATGATAGGGTTGTCTTGAAAAGTGACCACAACAAGTTGTGTTCGCATCTTAAATATTTTCTTTGACCTTCTGGTGATTTTTTTCCTCCTTGAATATTCAAATATTATGGTGTCTAACTTTGCTATGGGATGTTGTTTGGATGGGATAAATGGGGTGAGACCAAGCTCTATGAATGGGAGGTGTACCCAAGTAAGTGTGACTCCTAACACTCCAAGAAGGTCTATATCCATGTCTTGTGGTCTTGTGCCTCCACCTTGGGCTTCTTCCCTTTCCACAGCTTCCTTGGACTTGTATTCTTCCTCTTTTCTCTTTTGTTGCTCGGCTGCTTCCTTTTCCTCTCTCTCTCTTCTTACTTCTTCTTCCTGTCTTCTATTGTCATGTTCTCTTCTTTGTTTATCTGCTTCTTCCTTCTGTAACCTATTTTATTCCTCTGTCTTCCGCCTTTATATCTCTTGCTGTCATTATGTTTTTGTTGCATGTAGCCTTTCGGCTTCTTCTCTTTGCTTCTGCAATTCGGCCTCTTTTGCAGTACAGACATCATGACTGGGGCCAACGCCACTTTTTTGAACAAAACGTTTATTTAGCTCATTCATATTACTTTCTCTTCAATACACCTCCTCACCCTTAAGGGAGTGATCCTCGTATTCGAAGTTAATTTTGCATGATGCACAATGTTGGGTGACCTTTTGCCGGATATCATTTCTAACGAATTTGTTTTCTCCAAAATGGAACACTTCTAAGTATTTTATGAAAACCTATCCACCTTTCACCTTGGAAATTTTTTATGCCCCAATAGAAAATGGTAATGGTGGGTAAGAGGCCTTATTATGTGCATTCAAAAAGCTGCCAACCCCATTAACAAAAACATGCCTCACAGCCTCCTTGTGTACTACAAATTCATTCACATACTTAGGCATTAGAGATAGGGCTTTGGAACCACCATACATTATGATGTAGGTTCCTTTAGGAGAAAAGTAATAATCTATGTACTCAGTTATGACTTCCATAGCGTTGTCAAATAGGCAGTTTGGTTCTTCATTAAAAATCAACCAATACAAAGGAATGATTAATTCTTCACATATGAGCTTGTAATAGCTTGCATATTTGTGGGCCCATGTTACTTGATAGGCCAAATAGAGGAGGGACTCATCCTGATTCCAGATACATCCAAATTTAGGGAATGGGTTCTCGATAATTATGCAATCCATAAGATATGAGGACATGAAGAATTTTGCTTTCTTTTGGGTCATTCCTCCTTGGGCTGTAGCTATCGTCGACGCCAAGCTCTCTGAGATGATATCCACCTAATTAGAAGCACTGCCATGGAAGGCTATATGATATATCAAGGGCACCCATTTTATCTTGTTAATGTTCCCATTTTCTCTACCGAACACTCTTCTTAAAATCAAAGATATAATTCTGAAAGGTGTCCTTGAACTCTGGCTGTTGTATTCTACACTCGCTTTCTTCCTCAGTTATTTCCCTGGGATCATCATTTTCTTGGTGTATTCAAAGTGTTATATAATCACACCCCTGATACAGTCCTCTGTCATCGTGACTCTAGGTGATGTAAATCTATATTTCGCAACTATGTGACCGGGTTGAAAAGAATCAAACCCTTCTCCCCTTGTGTTGGAGATAATCCTTGTGCCAACATCTATGTACAGTATGATTGATCCGATGACGTCAGAACATGGAAAAATCTCTAGGCATGTGGTTGCTTTATGGAGGGCATATTTATTGATGTTTTGATACACCATCATTTCTTCAATGGATGCATTATGTAAATTTTGATCTCTTATAAGATGGTATAGTTCACCCCATTTGTATTTTGGAATAATTCCTATTGCCGCTTGGGTATCTTCAAATATAACCTCCATTGGAGTGTCTGCAACAACTTATATGCCAGAATCTGATTCAGTTATCTTGAGCTTCTTCTTGGTGGCCTTTTTTTGCATTTTGGAATCATGATGAAACATCAAATCAATGTGTAAGCAATTTTTAATGTTAAAGTAATAAACCTAAGCAACATGTAAAGCATCCCTTATCAATATTGTCCATAGGAAAACAAAGTTAAGGAAATAATTACTTCCATGATGTTGTATGTCTCAAGAAAGTACACTGGGGTGTAATAGCCAATATGTAACTGAAACTTCCTGTGAAAATACTCTAAAAGAGGTTTACGAATGTCTTCAAAAATATTCCAAACACAGTCTCACTCCGTAATCATAAATTCGTTTTGAAAATTTTTAGCCAATGTTTTACTTTAGCCCATTCTATCAAGAGAAGATTAAAAATATAAAAAACTGGAATTTCTCTTAAAATATATGGGCTTCTCGCTCTCTAAAAGATCAGAAAGTTCATAGGCTAGGCTAGGCGCTACAACAAAAACAAACTATTTTGATAGATTTCTTATAATTTTGTGATAAAAAACAAGTTCTAAATTATCAACATTATGGTTTGTAAAGGTTATTGAACCATGTTTCATCAATGCTTGGTCCAAGAAATCGCAACAGCATCGTATCGAAAAAATCAAATGGGACATAAGTAAGTAGGGTTTTGTGAGGTAGTCCCATATCCAGAGAAAACACCACTAGCAGGTTGATATGTATTAGTGCTCATTATACTCCCTATTGTATATTAACCCCATAAGGTTAGGTCAACTAGGAAGTGCGATAAGGGCCCTCAATATGGGCACCACCAGATGGTAGGTATGGACTGGGGCGTTCGATAGGACGGGAAGAACCCTAGCAAGGTTCAGTTGAGAGACCTTGACTTTTAGAGTCACCAGAATGATATCGACAAATCCAGGACCAACTGGACGAAAAAAATGTTTTGTCTAAGGTTTTTCAAAAATAAATATAAAAACAAAAAATGTAGACAAACTGACAGCAAACACGTTCCACACAAGGGAAAATTTCCAATTGAGAGGACGCCTTTTCAAACATAGAACACAAGGTTACAAAATGGCCTACCTAGCAGTTGTAGATTGGTCGCAAGAACAATTATTGAAAACAGATGTTTGGTGGAAGCTCTGATTGAAAACAGTGTAAGAAATGATTGTAATAAACCGATCTTACCCATTATATAACCTTTCAAACCTAGTAATAAATGCGTGAGGGTAAATGTTGGCGGGGTCCACTAAATGGTCAAGGATGTTTCAATGCATTTTCAAATTGACCACCGACCATGTTTCGCATCTATTTCATTTTTTGCACCGAACTGTTTTGGCGTTTTACACGTCTTTGCGCCGAAATGTGTCGGCAATCCTTTCTTAATTCCTGCTGATCACTCTTCCAAAACGTTTTCGGTACTATTTAGAATGTTGTAGCGAAAAGGTTCGGCGATATTTATTCAATCATGATGATACTTCTTTTCTTCATCGCGCCGTAGATGTTTCGCCACTTTCTCTTATTTCCTCGTAAGAGGGCTTCCTATTTTTCCATCAACACGCTTCGGTGTAAATTTTTCTTTGTGCAGCGAAACATTCGGGGCTTCTCCCATTCCTATGTTGGCCTTCATTTTCACCACAGTGTTATTAGCAATCATTTTCTTTTCACTCCGAAACTGATCGATGTGCCTTTTACTTTCACCCTGAAATGTGTTGGTGTGACTCCAAGTTTTGCTCCAACATGCGAATTTCAAAACAAAAACTCTAAGTGCTTCGGCGAAATCTTACAAGACTTCCAATCGTTTCAACGAAAAATGTCGATTTTCTTCGACACAAACATATTACCAAGGAAACCAACATTGCTTCGATCATTTCAGCAATACTTGGTGAGTAGATCTGACTGTTTTGGCGAAAAAATCAAGTTGCAATGATTCAAAAACTTGCCCCTTTTACTAGTTTTTTCAAGAAAATTTCTAAGTGACAAGAGGTAAACTTATTAGGATGAGAAAAAAATCTAAGTAGATCAAAAATAGAAGGAGGGGCCCTACAATTTTAAGAAAAAGTTTGGGGATAGGGTTGCAGCAACAACAATTGGTAACTAGCTGGTGAACACAGATCTCTGAAAAACTCTTCTTGAAGATCACAATTGCTTGTATGTTATTTATCCCAATTATAAAACGATGCCTCATCAATATTTCAAGATTTTAGAGGGCCAAATTTTTATACAGGGAGATAGGATTTCTTGAATCATATTGGTCACTCATTTCAGGAGATAGGGTAACCTAGACCAGATTTCCTGACCACTCTCCTGAGGCCGTAATATGGAATTTCATTTTTTTAGTTCGATATTTCGGTTACGACTAAATATGACTCCACAGGATCGTAACAAAATCAAATAGATGTGTTCATTTGTTCTTCATTCCTATGCTATAAGCATTTATTTAGATGCTTCGTTTTGATGAGTTTGTCATCTAAGTCTTTCCTTAATAGCCTTCTTTGGTCTCCAATATTTGACGTTCGTTCTTCCATCCATAATTTCCTTTTGTGTGAGTGATATTTTTTTTTTTTTTCATACTCACAGACGGATAAGAACCCTTTCCGGATTTTTCATCTAGGCAATCTTCTTGATTGTATGCGTTCATTTTTAAAACCATTTCTTTGATGGAGATGAAACTTTCAGAAATTTTACTTTCTTTATGAGCCTTTTGGCTTTCATTTTGTAGCATGTGGTCATTTTGATTGCCACATATCTGTAAGACTTTGTTGGGCCTAGGCGAAGTACGGAATTTTTGTGGAAGATAGTTTTTGGGAGCTGTGAAGTTGAGTGGGGCGCAATATCAGCAGGATAGGAACCATGCAGCTGAGCGCTACTAGTTCCGCGAAGAGGTAGCATCGCGTAGTGCCAAAAAAACACCTATTTTGGGTAAAGAATGAAAGGGAAGGTCGAGCTGTGAAAGTGACCTATTTTGGTTGAAGTACTCCATGATTCCCAATGGGTGGGTAAGGATTGGTGTGGAAGGAAAGCGACTGGTCACACCAGCAGAGGAAGCACAACATGAAATGGCCACACAAAGTTGTTAGAGAAGGAACGACGGGGTGAAAGAGACCCACCGGCATGCGCTCGACAGGAGGGATGAAATCGACATGACCATGCGTAGAGGATTCCCACAACGGAAAAGTTGCTATTAGAGCCCAAAAATCCTGTTTAACGGAGCAACCATGCCAGTTTTTGGTAACCTTAGGATTTTGTCCCACTTGATTGTAAAGATGTGACCTAAGGGAACGGTCTATAATGTTGGAATATTCATGCCATCATTTTTATATTTTGCATGCCTGCATGGAAATCTGCATGCTTTGCATGCATCTAGTCATTATCATGGTGGTCTCCCAACACCTAGAGCTTGTTTCTAGCTCTTCAAAGCCTGTCTACAGCCCCATTTGAACTCCTACCTACCTAATGCGCCCTCCTTGGCTTTTGCATGCCACTACATGCATCCAATCATCATCATGGTGGTCTCCCAGCACCTAGAGCTTGTTTCTAGCTCTCCAGAGCCTATATACAGCCCCCATTTGGCCTCCTACCTACTTAATGCACCCTCCTTGGCTTCTTGACAAGGAAAGTGTGCCTCTCCCACCTACCACAGCCAGTTTGGGCACCTTTGCTCACCTACCACCTGTTATCACTCAATTAGGGCGCCTTATCTCACCTACGAGGAGTTATCATTCAGTTAGTGCATTGATTGAGTAGTTCTTCCATTGATTGCTCATGCTGACTACTTGTCACTTCTAGTTAGCTAGTTCTAGAGTTTCACTTGACTATTTGACAGTCTCATGTGCCCCCCTTGGAGTCTCCATTCCCTGATTTGTGCACAGATGGTTTTGTTAGACTCAGTTAGACACACTTGACTGAATATTACCATTTATGACTGATACTATTGACTAGATGATGTCTCCAT
Source organism: Larix kaempferi (assembly GCA_027924585.1). Classification (NCBI taxonomy): domain Eukaryota; kingdom Viridiplantae; phylum Streptophyta; class Pinopsida; order Pinales; family Pinaceae; genus Larix; species Larix kaempferi. The sequence goes on along the minus strand of BSBM01000784.1, from coordinate 1,035,445 downwards.
TGTTATCCAAGCTAGACTTTGAGTTAGACAGGCTCATGCACCCACCTTGGAGTCTCCATTCCCTGATTTATGGCTAGATGCTTCTGTTAGATTAAGTTGGACAGACTTGACTGACTCTTACCATGTATGACTGATACTACCTACTGGATGATGTCTACATATTTATTCATGCTAGACTTTGAGCTCATATTCGAATTCCCTACTTGGATAATTCGAGTCCTATATGATGCCTCATCATAGATTATTGTATACACACTTTACATTCATTATTCATTGTATTATATTGGCATTGTCCATTATTCTATGTTTATGAGTGATTATTGAGTGCAAGCTTCTCTTCTTCTTTGGAAATAATATTGAGAGTTTGAATATGAGATTGTTACAGTTGCTAGATCCTTGCAGATTATCACATGGTATCAGAGCAATCAGTAGCTATTCGAATTGTAGCCATTGCAGCATTTCTTTGAGCAACTATCTTTCACTTGTGCACCAGAAGCCTCTGAGTTTCCACAGCAGGTCCTGGTGCTATTAGTTGAATTCATTGGAGAAATCCAGTGAGGTCTAGCCAGGTGTGAAGGACTTAGTCTATGTGACAATTGTCCTTAAGGTAGTGTTCAGTCGAAGTGTAGCATTCTCCATTAGCAAAAATTCCCTTTTTTTGCAGGTTTATTGACCCATTCGGAATCTTCTTCAACTAGTCGCCTTCTTCTGTTGAGATGGATCTAAAGCTCACATCTTCCTACTATGAGTGGAAATCCAAAATGGATCTCTTCATGAGATCCAAGAGCTTCACCCGAATACTCAATGGAACGATGGTAGAACCTCTCAGTGCAGTTGAAAAGTCCAAGGACTTGGATAGGCTTGATGAAGTAGTTGGTCTCCTCCTTCTCTCAATTTCTGAAGATCTTCACTTCCATGTCATTGATCTTACATCTGCTAAAGAGGTTTGGGAGAAGCTCAAATCCCTTTTTGGATAGAAAGATGGTATGAAAGGATATAAATTGGAGAATGAGCTCATATGTTTGAGTTCTGACAGTTTCAAATCTATCAATGCCTTCCTCACCAAGTTCAAAAGCTTGATATCACAGTTGAAAAGATATGAGCTAGTGAAAGAAGACAAGCAGCTTATACTTGCTATTCTCTCAAAGTTGGGGCCAAACTTCTCAGTTTTTGTCTCTACTTTCTACTCAGCTAAGATGTTGTGGCTAGGGTTTTCACCCTAGCTTCTGCAGATGGGCACCTACTAAGGAAAACAGATTCCTTAGTAGTAGTTCAAGAAAATAGTAAAAAATATAATATAAATAGTAAAAACTAATCTAACATGTGCATGAACATTCATAAAATAAACTTACAGTAAACAATAAAAAATTTAGATTCTTTCAGGTAAAACAAATATCCAAGAGATTGACATTTTTTATTCACAAAAAATGGAGTTACATGTGAAAGGTTACCTCAATGGTGAGGTTGGTTAAGCTTGAGCAGCCGTTGGGATGAATTGCTCCATTGCTCCAATGGTTCCTTCTCTTCTCCAAATGCAATGGGTATTGGCAAAAATGGCTCACTCAAATGGTGAATCTAAGCACAAATGGTGGGCTTAGGTTCTCAAGAATGAAATTGGTAGCATAAGTATAGGCAAGAATGTGGATGAATAATGAGGATCCTCTATCACCTTTTTATAGTTTTTGGGTGATGGAGAATACAACCATGGTTTAGGGTAACCAATGGTATTGGTAAAATGGTTTAGGGTCTCTTTTCCTCATTTTCCCTCTTTTTCTTTTTTTGAATTAATTTTTTGAATTTTATTCCCTTTTAATTGATGTTTGAGAATTTTGGATCCTTTTTGAGGGTTTTTTGGTATTTTTGAGCAAATTTAATTGTTTTGAGGAGAAAAAGATTGTTTTTGGCCTTTTTGGTGACCATTTGAATGTCTTTTGAGGTTTTAGAGGCTAAAATAATAGGAAAAGTGGACAAATGGGTCATGTGACTAGGGAGATGAGCTAGTGAGCATTTTTTGGGTGTTAACAGATTGCCCCCTGATGTGTGAGGGAAGGAGCTCATCGTATGGCCGATAGACATCATAGTTTCTTTGTCTTTTTCCTGGTGTGTGGAGGAGATAAGAGACCGATTGGAGACTAGAAAAATGGCCCCATACAAACAACAAAAATTGAAAAATACATGGCCTCAATAATGCATGAGGAATAATCTCAATATATGGACAAGCCAGGCATACCCATGCTCGTGTCAATACATATAAATAACAATAAGGCCCAAAAAAGGGGACCTGAACAATATATGGAGAGCTGTTGTGTACATCATGATGGTCCAGAGGGGACACAAAACTGGGACATACTCATGTTCATACCATGAATGATCTGAAGGACTGATACACTAGAAAAAGCAACAGTCGTTCTAAATGGTCTCAGAAAGATTGATGAACTACTGGATATGAAGGTGTCCAATAAATTGGATGGAATCAATGACTGTGAGTGAGAATCTCTAGGGTACACTGAACTGTTTCTGAATTGTGTACTCGAGGAAATATACAACTAGGGTACTTCCGAATGCTATCGCCAAGTGCAGCCTGAATATGCATAGGAACATGTAACTGGTTGTTCCTAAAGTAGTTTCACCAATGCGCTAGAGTTAGGTGACATCCGAGGTCTTGGACAAATAACCGAAAGGACCAATATCTTGTACGAATCTCAATGGTGTGATCAAGGAGTTGACGCCGAGCATGTGAGAAACAATCATTTGGAGAGGCACTAAGGATTCCTTTCAAACTGATCCATAGACACTCACCACTAATGGTGATGAGTCCAAGGCATAGGAACCTCTGGCTCTATGCTCTGGACTAGATTGGCTGGCGTCGACAAAGGGAGACCTGCAACTACCAAGGAAATGATGTTTTCTTGATAGGAGCGTGAGGTGTAAGACCAAAGGGTGATAGTACTGAAGATGTGACTGACATACTATGGGGATGGGGAATAACTAAGGTTGTAGAGTGGGGGGGGACTCAAACTTCCTTTGTCCAGAGAAGAATGACATGGATGACCTGGAAGCATATGAAACTAATCTTTGGGTACGGGGATCATGGCTTAAGGGACTAGGGGTAAGGACTGCAATGGGAAAAACTTAGGGAGACAAACTGGTGGATCATATCTGGAAACTATGAAGGTGACATATCGCAGAATACTCTGAACAAAGGTGACCAAATTAGGGAAGCTGCCATACTAGTGTGACTAGATATGAGTTGTTGTGGCACCGAGAGGCACCATTGGGGCCATTGGGGCCTTCTTCATGGTTTAAGCATCTCAAAGAAGGGATACAAGTGTGCTCAAGAAATGGTACTATCTTGTGGATTTGAACGAGCCCCAGACAGTTCATGCTCGAGGCTACTTTCAATTTTAGAGAGTCTAAAAGAAGAAAGTAGACTCCAAGGGGGTTATTTTCCATGTGTTAATATCCAAGGCTCGGAAAAGCATAAAATGATGCAATGAAGAACTCTTCTAGCTGATGTGGCTAGAGTATTCCTTTTTCATAATTAGTCTATATGGTCCAGAAAAGCGGTAAACTTATACGAGGTAGACACCCTTTTGGATACTTTTAGCGAGCATGAAAGGAAGCAAGATTGCTCGACGATCTTTTCATTATTTTAGGAGTCATAAAAGAGCTTAACAAAAACACCCTTACTTCCTTTTTCGTAAAGGAATTGTTCAGCCCGAAAAAGGAGTGAAATTCTCGGGTGCGGTAAGCAATTCAAGGATTTCCTCATCACTATGGAAGTACTGTGTCGTCAAATTAGTTGACTGAGGTGCACTGGTGGATGAAATCATGTAGATGGTATTAATTTCTTTCGAGGGGGAAGATGTTTGGGGATAGATTTCGTCAATAAGAGGAGGGGATGTCTCTAGGTCGACATTATTTAGTTCGTAGAGAGTTGGTCTGTAATTTGGGAGATCGGGGCAGTGATGTGAGTAATGGCCGTAAATATCGCATATTGCACAAGGGTGATTGGTACGCATCGATTTATCACGAGGCTTAGGGTAAGGTCAAGATTAACAACTAGGATGTTAGCATCATTATCTAACATTTACATGTGTTCCTGAAGTGTTGGTAGTTGTGGACATTGGTGGGTAGCATGGCCCAAATCGTCGCACAAAGAGCATTTGGGGGGAGCATGAAATGTCGGGGGATTCTTTGTCATCTTTGGAGTAGGTGGGGCGGTGCAGGTTGCAGCTGGAGTAGTGCAGGTTTGTGAGCCTCTTCCCCCTATGTAACAGGGCGGAGGAGGTGCATTACTAGATGTTGATGTGATTCTCACCCATGGAGGTGGCCGGTTCGTCACAGTGATAGCTTGGAAAGGTATTAAAATGACATTTGGTGTTGGGGGAGGGTTTGGGTCGGGTAGGTACCACACAGGTATTCATAACGTTAACCCTGGAATATTGAGCATAGCCATTACTAGGGTGTTGACTGCTCCTGAACGAGGAAATAGGAATGGGTTAGTGTTGATTGGTGTAGCTCCGACATGACTGGGCACTAAGAGTGGTTGCAGCAGTAAAAGGTGTTGTTGATTGGGTGTCTGTGTATTGTGCGAGAGGGTGCACAAATTAGATATCTCGGCTGTCTATCAAGGGGGTGGAATTGACTTGAACGTGGAAGTCATCGGTGTCTGTGAGTATAGCCCGGGTCCAACTATGGATACAAATGACATAGGTGCATTGTGAACGGGTTGTTCAATCATAGGGAGAACATTTTCAGGTGCGGTGGGGGCATTGGGATCGTAGTACGTCAATTGATCTATCTTGATCACACATCCCTCATGGGGGAACATCATGGTGTGAAAAACAGATGACGTGACAACCTTCATGGCATAAATGTAACTGCGTCCTAGTAAGAGGTTGTAATCAAGCTGGGCATTGATGACCTCTATGTCAATAAGGATCATTTTACCACCTAATTGAGCTAGCACATTGGCCAAAAGGCCTTGCGGTTACGCTGAACGATCATCGTAAGCACGTAATGCGGTTGTGGATGGCTGTAGTGTAGGGGATCTAAGCTTCTGCCAGACAAATGTCGACATCACGCATGTGGAGCCACCTTCATCGATGACGTGTCGATGAATCACAACGTTCTGAGTGGATACAAAAACCTAAAATGCTAATGTGGAGGGTAAACATGGTTCGGCTTGTTCTAAATCGAATGCTATCATTCGTGAATCAGAAGGTTCTATCGCCCAATGGTGGATAACAATATTTTTTGCTGTGCAGGACAATTTTTAAGGACTTCAAGAGTAGACATAGTAGCGGGGGATTGGGCTAGGTTATCTACAATGTTATAATTTGAAGTGGCACGAGTGTTAGGATTATTATTTAGTTGACGTAGTGGGAAGCGAGAGACTTTTGGGCCCCCGTCTAATGGTGCAGTAGGTATGCGTAATGGATGATCAGTGGGAAGAGCGTTGGTGGCTTTATCAACGGGAATGGCTTCAGTGTGGAGCCATATTTATTTTGGCGTGTTTGGAGGTGGACATCGATCGAGGACATCATTAATACATGGTGAGTACCTGATTCCATGTGTTGGTAATCAGATGCAGCATAAGTGATTTGCTACTATGGTGTCGCGGTTCCTTGTGGGGTATCCAATGGATGAGCGTTCACCACTCCTTACGTGGCTAAAGGAGTTTGCAACACCATGGGTTGTGGTTGAGGAGGTGGTGTTGGCTGTGGTGCCTGTCCTTGGTGTTGGGCATCATTGGTCCAAAGTTGGCGTGCTCGCTCCAAATGGGGGCAAGTGTGGGTGTAATGGTTGTATACCCCCCATATGGAGCATGGGTGGTTTGTTCGTAAGTTGGGGTATTTAGCCTATTTTGGTGGTCGATCAGGGTTTTGGTTGGTGGGGGAAGCGTTGTTATTATTTGGAGGATTAGGTGGCTAACCATGTTGGTTCTCAAGTTGGTTATTTCTATGGTTGCATCCTCTTCCACAGTTCTGTTGGCCTTGTTTATTACGTTGCGTATTCAGGTTTTGTGGAGGATTCTACAGTTCATACACTTTCCCTTAGGAAACAGGGGTATTTTGAGGTTTTGCAGGTGCAGAAGTAGGATGCTGTGGATAGTATGTGGGATGGACTGGAGGTCGTCCAGGTGCTGATAGTGGTTTTTGGTATGTCTGAGCGATTGGAGGTTGTGGTCCAGGTGCTGATAGTTGTAGCTCTGGAGTGAGATGTGGCGTGCGAAAGGTCAGGGACAGTATTATTGATCATAATGGAAAAGGGTTGGTTGTGTGACACAACATAGCCAATGATGCCGTTGGCCTCATGGGATGCCCCCGGTGCGTCATTCCAGGAGGAATCACCACAGAGGGCGTTAAGTAAAATTGTATACAGGTATCCATACTAGGCATAGATAAAATCAAACTATTGGGCTTTGAGAATGGCTTCTTCTTCCGACTGGGGTAATTCGGATGCCACATCTTTAGAAATGGTTGGGAGGAGAGATTTCAAAAACCAATCTAGGAAGATTCGGTCATCTAACTTAATCTTGCATAGACTGTGACGTTTACGCCACTCATGAATGTGATCAATTATGTGAGTGGCCTTTTTTGTCTACAAGACAATAAGATCTCTACTCCTGCGTTGTAACCGATGGGTAACTAGAAGAACTGCAGAAAGGTCGAGGCGAGGTATGTAAAACTGGGGTGGGTCCCATGAGGCTGCTCGATATACCACTTCGATGCAGAGCCAATGAGGGTCCATTGTAACAAGCATAGGAGGATGGAGTCATCTACTATGGAGTTGGGGGAATACCATAGATGGATAGACATGATGTGATTTTGGGGATATTCACCTGCCTTTCCCTCAAACTTAGGGATGTATGATGGGAGTTTGGTAGGAATGTGAGTCCAAGTGGTATCATGTCGAATAGGATCGTTCTTTAATCTTGCCAGGTCAGTGAGGTTAAGACTAGCCAGGAATGGAAAACTGGTAGAAGAATGTGACATGGTCGTTGGTGCGTATGTTCTGGTGGTAACATTGTTAATCAGGCCGCTGCCCCCAAAGTGTGAAGCGGGAATGTGAGCCGTGGCGGGGATGTGACCCCCAAACAGAGGTGTTGGGTTGATGTGGGAGGGGCCTACACCTCTAAGTGTAACGTGGGTCACAGATGGGGTGGGATTGGGTCAAGTAGCCGATGGAATTGGAATAGTGACAGGGATAGTAGGTGTGGGCCCTGTCGAGGGCATACCCAGGATAGGTGTTGTAGCGGTGGCTATTGTGGTGGATGGGGTGGTTGTGGATGCTCCACTAACAATCCCTATGAAAAATGAGTTGTAAGTCATGCCAGGCATGGGGCTAGTCAGTGTTGTGTATGTAGGGTTTTCTGATTCTACCTCAGAGTCAGATGCGAAATAAGGGGCGTCAGATTCGGGTGACAAGGCTCTACGGCAGTGACGAGTGGGGTCGAGTGACGAGGCTATACGCCTGTGACGAGTGGTGTCAAGTGAACCGTACTGTGGGGGTTCACCCCGAAAGCGTCGATAACGTCTCGGGGACTCAATGGTGACAGAATCATAGTGAAGCTAGTAGCTACTGTCGAGTGAAAATCTAGAAAACCCTAAGTGAAACCAAGTGTGCAAAAGCAAAGCGCAAAAATTATGGCAACAACAAATTCAAAATGCTCACTGTAACAGTTGTGCCACTGTAAGCAGAGTAACCAGAAAAGACGGTCAGAATACCAATAAGCAAAACAACTCCTAAAATAAAAAATGGTGTACTCGCTAAACTAGAGGGAGGTAAGAGAGCATTGAAACACCTAACTAAAAGGTATGCTAGCTCAAACCAGATGTATCCTCTACAAGGTGATGAAATCCAAGTCAGACAATATGAAGAGTAGAACCAAATGGATAAATATCCCCCTACCGGGAGGGACACTAGGTAAAGTAATCCTAGTAGAATGGCTACTAAGATACCCCATTTATGACACGTCCAAAAAAAAATCCATAGCTTTTGTTATATCATTGTCACACTCCCAATAGGGTAGTACAACAAGAACAACGAGTAGGTATCCTTTGATTACTGAATGGATTGTGGTATTCTACTCAGGCCTCAAGAGCTAGTCTTGTTAGTTGCCCTACTAGGGGAGAGGCCTTTTTAACAAATTAGTGTATAACCGCGCCAAAAATACTAAGGGATTTTGGTACCCTAATGGTAAATAACTATGTCTCAAACGAAAGTGATTGAGGGGTGTTATTTGGATGCCTATCCCCTCTTTCTTACCTAACTAAAAATTTATTTTTTGTTCCATAAGTGGGGTTAGAAGGTTGGTTGAGTTAGGTGAATTTTAAGGCTCACTTGTATTAAGTCGATAGATTTTGTGCGGGTGAAATGGTGTATCTAACAACATTCCATGCTTGGGAAACTAACTATCAATTATAAATGCTGAAATTTAACTTGCAAATGTTGAAATGTAACTGTAAATGCTAAAAAAAAAAATATTTTTCAGTGAAAACACTGAAAAATTTGTAAAGTGAAGCAAATAACAGAAAAAATCAAAAATTAGCTTGGGCTGTAGGAAAAACAGGTGGTTGTTAAGGTGCAAGAAAAATCTGGGCCAAAAATGGGTCGGGAAAACTCAGAAAACAGATCGCAGGTTTCAGGCCGAAATGGGCGATCTGGGTCGCGGTTGTCTGTGCGAAAACTCGCGGTCTGGGTCACGGCTGTAAGGCTGAATGATGCGATCTAGATTGCGATTGTGAGGCTGAAAGAAACGATCTGGATCGTGGCTGTAAGGATGAATGATGAGATCTGGATCACGGCTATAAGTCTGAATGATGCGATTGGGATCGTGGATGTTAGGCTGAAGGATGCGATCGAGATTGCGGCTATGAGGCTTAAGGTCACGATCTGGATTGCGATTGTGAGGCTAAAAGTCATGATCTGGGTTGCGGCAGCGAGCCTAAAGGTCACGATATGGATTGTTGTTGGGTTTTGCAGATCTGGTTTGCAAATCGCAGGTTTGGGTCAAACAAGCGCGATCTGGGTCGCGGGTTTCGACTAGATAGTCATGATCTGGATCGTGGCTATGGGTAAAGAACCTGCGCTTGACAGTGCGAAAAATGGCCTCTGAAAATGAAAGCCTAAACTAAAGAAAGGGGGCCACAGGCCTTGCAGATACAAAAATGGGCTTTGGAAGCAAGGCACGGGCTTAAGGGTAAACCAGATCTATAATGGTAAAGCAAAATGATAACTAAAACAAGAACAACACTAGATCTAACCAGAGATCCAAGCAATAGTGGAGTCACAAAAACTGTGGCTAGGGTTTTCACCCTAGCTTGTGCAAATGGGCACCTACTAAGGAAAACAGATTCCTTAGTAGCAGTGCAAGAAAATAGTAAAAAAACTAATGTAAACAGTAAAAACTAATCTAACATGTGCATGAACATTCATAAAATAAATTACAGTAAAAAGTAAAAAAATTAGAGTCTTTCATGTAAAACAAATATCCAAGAGATTGACATTTTTATTCACAAAACATGGAGTTACACATGAAATGTTACCTCAATGGTGATGTTGGTTGAGCTTCAGCAGCCGTAGGGACGAATTGCTCCAGTGCTCCAATGGTTCCTTCTCTTCTCCAAATGCAAGGGGGATTAGCCAAAATGGCTCACTCAAATGGTGAATCTAAGCACAAATGGTGGGCTTAGGTTCTCAAGAATGAAATTAGCAGCATAAGGATAGGCAAGAATGTGGATGAATAATGAGGAGCCTCTATCACCTTTTTATAGTTTTTGGGTGATGGAGAATACAACCATGGTTTAGGGTACCAATGGTATTAGTAGAATGGTTTAGGGTTTCTTTTCCTCTTTTTCCCTCTTTTTCCTTTTTTGAATTCTTTTCCCTTTTAATTGATTTTTGGGAAATTTTTACCCTTTTTTAGGGTTTTTTGGTATTTTTGAGGAAATTTAATTGTTTTGAGGAGAAAAATATTGTTTTTGGCCTTTTTGGTGACCATTTGAAGGTATTTTGAGGTTTTAGAGGCTAAAATGGTAGGAAAAGTGGACAAATGGGTCATGTGACTAGGGAGATGAGCTAGTGAGCATTTTTGGGGTGTTAACATATGTCAATTCCAAAATGGAAGTTTCCCTCACTTGATGACTTCATCCAATCTCTTACTAAAGAGTAAGAGAAGTTAATATCCATGGGAATGATCAAACCCAAATTGGATTATGCCCTTACAACTGCTAAGAGAGCGAATGTTAAAGGAAAAATAAATGATTTTTGACAAGAGATCGAATAATGCAAGGTCCACAGATAGTCCATACCAGTCAGATGGGGCTTCGAACTCAAGGAAGATGAAGAATTCTCGGAAGAAGAGACCCAAGTGCACCTATTGTCTTAAAGGTTTCCATCCTGAGAGTGCTTGTATGAGGAAAGCTATAGATTTGATGGCTCAGTTACTTGAGAAGAACAATCTTCCTATGCCTGCATGTACAAAGAAGAAAGCTCCTGATGATGAACCTTCTAGATCTGAAGGAAAAGAAAGATGGCATTCCCTCATGGCTTGTGCATCAACAGATTCTTCTTTCATCATAGATTCAAGAGCATCGAGACACATGTCTTCCTCGAAAGATCTCTTCTCCAATTTCAAAAGCTCAGTTGGCCCTTCCATCAGATTGGGCAATGATTCATAAGTCTCCTCTCTAGGGATTGGAAGAATCAATCTTGACTCTGGTTACTTCTCTGATGTACTTTATGTTCCTTCTCTTGTAGGAAATTTACTTGCAGTGTACCAAATGACCCATATTGGAGAGCCCAAAAGAGTGATATTTTCTCCAAATGAAGTCGAAGTACAAAGCATGGTTTCAGGGGAAATCATTTCAAAAAGTGTTGCAAATCATGAGACAAAACTCTATGAGTTTTCCCACTTCTTACCTCTCTCAAAGGAGTCTGCTCTTCACTCTCATACTCATGAAGAGATTAGACTATCTCATCTCAAATACAAGCTATCTCAAGATGTGGTTGAAAGTCTTCCAAATAACAAGATTGCTCATGGCACCTGCAAAGATTGTTTGAAATACAAGGATCGATCTAAGAAGATTGAGAAAAAGAGGAATCTTGAAGAAGTGTGAATGCTATATCCAGATCCACAAGAACCTGAAGATCTAGCACCTATTAGTTCAACTCCTATGGCAAAAAGGGCCATCACTACATCCACTAGTGATCTTGTTGAAGATCCATCATCAGATTCTAGTTCTTTTGGTAAAAATATCACCTATGATGGCTCAAGGGAGACATCAAAGATCTACATGCAGCTTTAGAAGCAGTTTCATGATGTTCCCACTTCATCAGATTTAGAGTTTAGAAGTGATGATGAGCTAGTTTCACTTGCTTCTTCAGATGAGATTTCAAATTCAGAGTTTGAGAATCATTATGAGTTTCAAAAGAGCGAATCTCCATCACATGATAGTTCATATTTGGAGTATGGGACATTATCTTCACATGTTTCTTCACATGAGATTTCAGATTCATAGTTTGTGTGTGATGATGATCCAGTTCTACTTGCTTCTCCTCATGAGATTTCAGATTCAGAGTTTGAATGTGATGATGATCTAGTTGTATATACATATTCACATGATTTAGAATTTGAACATGGAGATTATGATAGAATGCTAGATCCAAATCCATAAGAACCTGAAGGTCTAGCAACTAATGATGAAGATGAGCGAATGGGAGATCCAGATCCATAAGAACCTGAACATCTCTCACCTGATATTCCTCCTCTTTCTTTATGGGCAGCCACTACACTCTGATATGCTGGTGGTTTGGTTGATGGTCCACATGATCATAGAAGAACCAGATCAGATTTTCAAAATGGAAGGTTTCATCCTTCTCACATTACTGATCCATTTCATATCGATCAACCCTTATTTTGAAAACAAGGACACTTACCTCCTTCAGGGGTGAGAGATGATATGCTATTTTTACATCCTTTAGCCTACTTTTAGGCAGGGATTTCTTCCCACTACGTTTTCCCTCTTTCCCCACTTAGTTTATTTAGATTGATTGTACGGGGTGACCTTTGGTCTTCGTCATCAGGGCCCTATTTTTCTGTTTTCGGTTATTATCTCATAGTATAGCTTGCGCGGGGTGTTGGAATATTCAAACCATCATTTTTATATTTTGCATGCCTGCATGCAAATTTGCATACTTTGCATGCCACTTCATGCATCCAGTCATCATCATAGTGGTCTCCTAGCACCTACAGCTTGTTTCTAGCTCTCTAGAGCCTATCTACGTCCCCCATTTGGCATCCTACCAATGTAATGCGCCCTCCTTGACTTCTTTGCATGGAAAGTGCGCCTCTTGCACCTACCACAACCAGTTTGGGCGCCTTTGCTCACCTACCACCTGTTATCACTCAGTTAGGGTGCCTTATCTCACCTACCAATAGTTATCATTCAGATAGTGCATTGACTGAGTAGTTCTTCCACTCATTTCTCATGCTGATTGCTTGTAGCTTCTAGTTAGCTAGTTCTGGAGTTCTACTTGACTATTTGACAGTCTCATGCACCCCGCTTAGAGTCTCCATACCCTAATTTGTGCCTAGATGGTTCTTTTAGACTCAGTTAGACACACTTGACTGACTATTACCATTTATGACTAATAGTATTGACTAGATGATGTCTCCATTGTTATCCAAGCTAGACTTTGAGTTAGACAGCCTCATGCACCCACCTTGGAGTTTCCAATCCCTGATTTATGGCTAGATGGTTATGTTAGACTCAGTTGGACACACTTGACTGACTCTTACCATTTATGAGTGATACTACCGACTAGATGATGTCTCCATAGTTATTCAAGCTAGACTTTTAGCTCAGATTCGAATGCCCTACTTGGCTAATTCGAATCCTATATGATGCCTCAACATAGATTATTGTATACAGACTTTACATTCATTATTCATTGTATGATTTTCACATTGTCCATTATTCTATGTTTATGGGTGATTATTGAGTGCATGCTTATCTTCTTCTTTGCAAATAATCTTGAGAGTTTGATTGCGAGATTGTTATAGTTGTTAGATCCCTGCAGATTATCACATATAAAAGGGCATATTTTGTAAGGCAATGAGTTAATCTTCATGGTTGAATAATATTCATTGTTGAATCTTTGAGTAATACTTGTTTTGCATTGTTGAATGCTATTGTAAAGGCTCTACAGGATGCGTGCGTAGAGACCTACTCAGAGAGAAGAGAGTCTGTAGCTGAGTGCATAGACTGGAACTGTTGTGCCCTTCCGAAAGATAATATAACAACAGTTCTTTTGGACGTAACTCCCATCTTGGGGTTGAACCACGTTAAATTATGTGTTATGTGATTGACTGTATGAATTTAAATCTATCTATTTTCTTATGTGAATGGTTGAGATTCAGTTTATGAATGCATGTGTTCTTGCTTTTATATGTATTCACCACAAGGATAAACGATGGGAATAATATGTTAAGTATTGAATGTATATATGAATGAATTTTGAATGCACGAGTATTTCACAGTCGGATGAATTCATAGATTAATCGGGTAAATACCTTACGTAGCTTTGGAAGTCCGCAGTTAAGTAATTGTTGTCATAGTGTATAAGTTTTAAAGACTCCATTTAAAGTGTTCTTGAATGCATGACTTACACCAAGTAAAATTCCGTCAAGTTGCATAAGTGTCGAAGAGGAAGCCCAGGGTCTGTGGTGATGTCTTGTTGTTGAAGAACCACCCCGAGCTGTGCAGTCCTTGGATGCCTGATAGTATAAATTTTACCCACGAAGAAGTTGAACTTCACGTATTCCCCAGTTCGTAGCGCGAGTCTTTTAGCATGCTGCTCGCCAATTATATTGAATCACTCATCACTTGGTTCTGGAAAATTGATTCCACAACCCCCCATTAACTTCGCCTCGGGTGAGACCTCAGTCTGTTTTCAGGCTGTTTGCGAAAGGGCCAGTGAATAAAGGGTTTTGTTGGTTCCTCGAACTACGTAGAATCTGGATCTTTCTAGTAAACCTCAAGAGTAGTAGAAGTAGAAAACGGACTTGCTTCCTTTCCATGGGTCCATTATAACAGACTACCTGATATGGTTATTTATGTGTGAGTGAATGGAGCCTCAAGATAGTAACTTATAATTCGTGGGTCTCAATTATTTTACATGGTTTATAATGATGCAACATAAAACATGAAGTGGGTTTCCATTTCTAAAATAGAGAAGCAATTAAAATCACACCTGACAATGTTATACAAAAGAATTCCCTTTCTATAAAGCTAATTCTGATCTTCTGGTGATTAACCATGATCTCTGTGAGATTGTTCAGATTCCTATATTTTAACATGTCGAAATGTTGAGTTACGGTTTATTCAAAACGAAATCAATCCATCAAAGCAAATAAAAAACAAGCAAAATGAGGCTGACACTAACTAACCTAGGAAGAAAATAAACCAAACTAGGGAAAGCTAAGAAAAAGAAAAAAAAAATTATTTATGTACAACAGGTGTTCCTAAATATCAGTGAAGTACTGTTTAAGGGATAGGCCATTGACAAGGATATTTTTCTCCTCGAGTCCCCTTGTAAATCTTGTAGTTTGTATGTCGCTGGGCCCATATTTTCTAGAATCTAAGAAGGACCAAGTCATAATTGTTGAAATTTCGTATGTTTTCCCTTGTCTTCATGCGTATGATCCCACTATAGAACAAGGTCTCCTACTTCAAAAGTTCTCTTACCAGAATTATGTTTATCAAACACCTTTTGACACTATCTTGGTGATGGTTGAACCTATCCTCGGCCTTTTTCCGTGACTCTTCAAGTTTCAACAAAGTATTAATTCGTGACTGTAGGATTTCACTACTTGATCCTTGAGACGGCTGAACTAGTTGCAGGAAAGGGAGTAGTATGTTTGGTGGAAGTATAGCCTCTTTCCCATAGAGTAATGTATAAGGATAAACCCCTAAATAATTTTTTGGAGTGACCCTATCCGCACACAAAGAATTGGGAAGAGCTACGTGCCAATTTCTTTGACTTTAAATAACTATTTTCTTTAATATATGGACGAGATTTTTATTTATGGATTCTGCTAATCCATTTCCTTGAGGATAGTAATTAGATGAATAATGCAGTTTAATTCTTTTCTCACATGCAAATGTGGTCAATTTAACACACAAGAAATAAGATGCATTATAAAAAACTAGGGAAATCAGAACCCCAAACCTAGGTTATGATGTTTTCCTGTAGGAATCTAATGACCGCATCTTCGTTCACTTTTTGCAAGGGAGAAGTTTCCATCCATCATGTAAAATAATTAGTAGCGGTAATAATATATCGATGTTGTAGCGAAGAATTTGGATTGATCTCCCCGATACTGTCTAAGCTGCAATGCTCAAATGGTTCTGAGATGATAACTGGTTGCAATGTTCCTGTCGATTTTGGTAGTCTACCGGCACTTCTTTGACATATATCACATTTTCTTGCATAAGCATGAGTGTCTTTGAAAAGAGTGGGCCAATAGTATCCAGCTCTTAGTATTTTGTGAGCAGTAGTATCCCCAAAATAATGTCCCCCTGCAGGGCCATCATGTAACTCCTTGACTACCTTATTCGCATCTTCTCTTTCAAGGAATCTAAGAAAAATCCATCATATTGTTTTCTAAAGAGTACTCCATCTATTATCTGATAAGATGTTGATTTTAATCGGAGTGCCCTTCTCTGCTTAGAATTCCAGTGTTCTTGAAAATACCCTTGTTGAAGATAGTGAACCAAATCTCTATACCAAGATTGCAGAGTAATAAAAATGGAACATACTTCAATTGAATTTAGTTCAGCTTCATTTTCTCATTCATAATATCCATCAGTTGGGTTTTCAGTGAGAAACTTAAATAACCCTTGACCTTTAATGATATTGGTTGGTTTGAATTCTAGATCATATTCCCGTAATGCTGTAACCCAAATTCCTCTCCTATCTCCTAATTCCTTTTCTACAAACAAGGATTTGACATTGGGATGAGATATTATGACCTTTGTTATGTTTTTCAAAATATAAGGTTTGAACCATTTTACTACTTTAAATATTACATACACTTGTTTATCCATAGCTGGGTAATTCTCATGAAATATATCAGATACTTGTCTCCTAATTATTCTTTCTATGTGATCAATGTTGCAATAGAATTGTCTGAAGCAAAGGTATATATCATAAAACACTTTTCAAAATATGGACTTCTTAAGGAAGGTGCATGACCTATAACACACTTTATATCCTTGAATGCACTCTTCTCAACATCAGTCCATCTGAATCACACACTTTGCTTCACCATTTGATGCAAAGGCTTTGCAATTTGTGCAAAATCTAGTACAAAGCTTTGAACAAAATTGATCGTGCCCATAAATGATTGCATAGTATTTTTATTATGGGGCATGGGAATTTGAGTTATGGCCTGAATTGTTTCCGGATCTATTGAAATTCCCTTCTTAGAGATGATGTGTCCTAACAGTTTTCCTTTGAGTACAACAAAAATACTTTTCTTTGGATTCATAGATATAACATATTTTCTGCAATGATAAAAGATATGCTTCAAATGGAAAACATGGTCTTCTTGTTTCTAAGAAAAAACGGTTACATCATCTAAGTATATGACGACACAGTGGCCGACTAAACCTCGGAATGTGATATCCATGGACCTTTGAAATGTGGCCCTAGAATTCATAAGGCCAAAAGGAATTCTCCTATATGCGAATGTTCCCCATTTCGTGCGAAATGTATTGTAAGGTCGATCTTGCTTGGACACTAATACTTGATTACAGCAAGAAAATCCATCTAATATGGAAAACAATTATGAGCCTGATACCATTTGTAATATCTGTTCCATTGGTGGCACTGGGTAGTTGTGTTTATCTGACGCTTTATTAAAATTTTGAAATTTGACACATAATCGTATTTCTCCTGACTTATTTCTTACAGGGAAAAAATTATCCACCCATTCAGAGTGTCGAACTTTGAAAATAATCTTAGCATCCAGGAGCTTCTTTACTTCCTTTTGTATCAATGGTTCAAGTGTGGGATGCATCTTCCTGAGTTGCTGTTGAAATGGCTTTACTCCTTTTATGATGGGTATCACATGATGTATGATACATGTGTCATACTTCTTCAAGTCCTCATAAGTCCATGCGAAAACCTCTTTGTATTGTTGAAATTTTTTAATAAACTTGCTTCTTTCACCAGGTGAGCAACATTTTCCTAAATTGACATATTTAGGTTAAGTTCCTATCTTTAATTTTACCAACTTGTACTGCATAGAGGATATCTTTGTACTGAAATTTTTCAGCCTTCTGAATTTATTTTTTAATTCAAACAATCCTTCAAGAATCCTTACTGATTTTGGCATACAATTTCCTTTATTTATGTCCTTACTTTGCAGATCCAACTGGTGTTCTTCTTCTTCAATTATGGATTCTTTAAAGGCATCTCGGTTTGTCAGAAAACACATAATCTATTCATCATCATCAAACACCCTCGTATTTGTAATTTTACCAGGTACCGATGGCTTGAAAATTAATTCAATAGAAATTTTTTTATTAGTTGGCACTAATCGAGAAGCAGAAGTGGCTAGTAAATCAGCTGCAACATTCTGTAATCTAGGAATGGAATTTTAGTTAAAAGCATTAAAATTTGATAACAAATTTCATACCTCAAATTGATACCCTTTCAGATGTGAAGATAAACAATGAATGGTGTTTCTTATCTGTCTAACAACTATTTCTGAGTCACCAAAAACCTTTAAATTATTAACATTTAAATCAATGGCTTTTTCAAGACCTTGAACTAGAGCTTCATATTCAACTGTGTTATTCATGCATTCAAACTCTAGCCTACAAGAGAGAAACGATTTGTTTCCTTCAGGATCAACAAGAACACAACCGACTCCTGATCCCTCTTGTTTTTTGGAACCATCACAATATAAAATCCAAAATTTATTGTGCGACTCAACTAAGTTAGTACTATCTCCTAAGTTAGTAACTGATTCCACTATATTACAATCAATATCATCAGTCTATGAGAATTGAAGGAGATCGGACTGTATGTCTAGATCATGACTAACATCTTCCACTTGATAATTTCCCGACTCAATTTCTAAGAAATAATTCCCCAAAAATGAATATGAAAAAAATATAGGTTCATTCTTTTCCTCCAACTGAGTCACATTCTGTTTCATGTGAGGTTCTCTCAATACTTTAATTTGATTCTGTCTATTTTGGTATGGCAAGCACGGATGAAACCAATCTGTTGTAAAATAACCATTTAATTTCGTTGACCAATCTCTAGTTAATATTAAACCGTAAGCTTCAGGTATGTCCACTACCATGATATCAATGAATTGACATACTCTTGGGTCTGCAACTAGTCTAATCAGTACATTTTTCATTTCCCCAATTACTTTAACCATAGATCTGTCTAGTTGTATAATCTGAGAAGGGAATGTTGTGGGTTGTACATTGATCTTTCTACAAATAGATAGTGGCGTAAAATTAGAGGAAGCCCCAAAATCTACCAAGCAATTATGCAAATTATGATTAAAGATTTCGAAAGTTAGAACGAAAGGCAGAGTTTGAGATTTTGACTTTCAACCAATACTCGCTTCGTTAATCTCAGTATCTAAATCAACTGCTTCCATTGTACTGCTTGGTTGTGGATCAAAAGCTTCTAACATTTTTTTCCTTTGTTGTGGGAGATTACATATTTCGAACAAAGATATGTTTTCTTTGGTTTTATTAATTTCTTCCACAATGTCATATCCCATATCATGATCTCCAGCACCACTATCATATATGTGACTTATAGGTCTCACTTGCTTATTTTTCAAGGGGTTAGCCTCTTTTTAAATTTCATAACTAACTTTAGGTTGCGATTGATTTACACCATTGTTCTATTTTGTATTTTCCTTTGTTGTCCTCACCTTGGGAAATATTATGCATTGATATTCAACAGCTCCTTTTCTCCTAGTAGCATAATTGACATCTGATACTTGAATTTCTTCCACCTTTTCTTCTTCATTTAATCCCAGAGTTGTGCCCAATCGCACAACACCATTGTAGTTTCTTAATTCTAATCTTCTTGTTCATTACCTTGATCTTCTTCTTGTCCTTCCTGGTCTGTAAATTGACTATCCAATAATTGGTTCATTACTAGGGTCATCGAGCTAATCCACTGTGTACAACGTTTCTCAAAATGATGTTCTTGATGAAAAGTACAAAAATGATCCATGACAACCTCATTCAAATTTAAAACAGAGGAGTTATTCAATGGTGGTTGCGATTATGCATTTCCTTTTCTTATAGAAAGGTTTAAAATATTTTCTTGAGGAACTAGCACCCTTTTGTTTCTCTAGATCTACTATCTTATTTGAAATCTTTTGGACCATTTTGACTACATTCTCTAATTCATTTGAAGGCTCCTATTTGGGTCTAGTTAGTATCAAAGGCTTCTTGTTTGCTGTTGGTTTTACTTCAATTTATGTTGTATGTTTCATGATATTGTCCAAGTTAGCCTCTACTTTCTTGGCTTCTTCATAGTTTTCTATTAAATTTGTTTTGACATCCCTCTTAGAAAACATAGCAACGGGTGGAAGAAGTCTTGTAGTGTAATATTCTACCAATGATTCTTCAGTACGTTTAGTTGCAGCACCGAAACTGTTTATCATGATAGTAAATCTTTTATTCAATTACTTTACTTTTTCTTTCTTTTCCATCCTCATATACAATAATTCTTTGATAAGTGTGGTGACAGTATTTTGGTTTCCAAATTTTTTTAAAAACACATTTTTAAAACTATCCCAGTTTGCTACAAAATTTCCTGTAGGCTAAAATACCACCAAGATGCCCCGGGCTCAAAAGTGTAAGGAAACAATATGCAAACTACATCTTCATGTTCCACGTTTAATAGATTCAAGGAAAAATAAAAACTCTTAAGGTGATATTCTATAAAGATACCTTTTCTCGGGTCAAATTTTGTTAGTACTCTCTCTGGATGCTTAGGAAAATAATGTAAAGGAGCAACCAGGTTGAGTGGTCCTCTGGATCTCCACGAAGGTGGTTGGTTAGCTTTGTGAGCCATGATATGCCTAGGAGAATGAGTTGGTGTATGGGGTGGAGTGTGATATGGTGTGCGAAGTGGTGTTTGATTCTCAGGGAATTCAGGTCTTAACTGATTGATGGGATCCAGGATTTCCTATAATGACAATCAACCAACTCTTCCAAAGATTCCACAAGCACATAATGCCTTGTCTTCGAGACCTGTCTCCTAGGATATTTCCTTCTAGGTAAGGAAGGCACTACTGCTAATCCAACAAGTTTCCTTACGTAAGATCTTGTATATCTCTGAAAGTTGTCTACTTCTGTGTAAGGAACAACATATAAACGTTCAGTATTCTCAACTTCAGAATCTAAATTTTCCTGATAGTAAGTTTCAGAAATCAAATCTTTTGTTATGGTTGTTTCTAATGAAGAGCTAGAGAAATTTTCTTGTGAAAATGGATTTCCTATGCCAGCCATGCATTGGAGGCCCTCCTTCTAGTGCCAAAACTGTTGATGCCCAAAAAATATTACCATCAATAGTAGGGATTCTACCCAATAAATGACCCCAATTATATCACTCAAAATTTGGTATGATGAATCTGTCCGATTAACGCTCCGTCTACCATAGGTGTGTTTATTCGGTTTTTTACCGGTTGCAGACCTTCCCACCATTTATGTAATTTTAATTTTAAAGTATGAATATGCAAGTGCTTTAACTAATGCATTTAACCTAGAACTGACAGGAAGAAGCCTCAATAAGTGATGCGAAGGTTCTTCCCTCCGTCTTATCACTTCTACCTAATCAATTCGCTAAATCCTATTCTAGCCTATCTCTGCAGGGAGAAAATTTTAAGTAAGATTAATAAGCTGGAAATGTTCATATGGACCCAACCGATAGATATTCAGATAAAATGTTCACATTTACAGTAGAAAAGGTATCAAAGATAACTCTGATATGATTAAAACAATTTATCACTTTGTTAACACACAAACATTTGCATAGAAAATGGAATCATTCATCACCATTTGAAATAGTTCAATAAAGTTAGAAAAATCTCATAGTATGAGTTACAAATAAAAGAATAAATAGTTCCACATTTGGCATTCCATACATTCCATGCAATATATCTCTGTGCACGCTTTGCTTCTCAAATAGGTCCTTCTCATTAGCAGGAAAATAGTTCTCTTACAAAATGTCCAGCCTCTATTATGCTAGAAAAGGTCCATTACCCAGTATGACTCTTCTATATTTATATTACAGAGGTTTCCTCTCCATATGATTGTTTGTTTCAACTGCCCCAACCTTTGGGTTACCCAAAATTTGTCTTCTTCTGCTTGCACAAGAAATACAATTAATTACAAATTGAAATTAATTTTGTGGTGGGCCCTCTAGACTAGAAAGATAATTATCTCATAATTGTTAAGTTTAAATCAAATAGCCAAGCAAGATCACTGAAAGAAGCATAATCACAAGATAAACACACAATATATCCTGGGAAACCCTCATGGGGTAGAAAACCCAGTAAAGCTTTCCTCAATAAGATGATCAACCAAAATACAAGATGTGCTCCTCCTTCCTTTGACTCCTTAGCTGATCTCCCAGACAAGTGCGCACTCTTCCACAAGTAAGTGAATGATCTAATGAGGAGTTCACCTCCTCTATTTATACTTGACTCTCAACTGACTAAAAGACCTGTTGGGGCTGACCTCACCTGGAGAAGTCTAATAACCCCTAAAATATAACTACAGGGCCGACCCACACATGGTGGGTCTAATAACCCTAGTTAATACCAACCCCTGGAGGAATAAACATCTCCAGATACATAGTAGGGTTGCCTCGGAGGAATGAAACATCTCCGGAATAAATAATGTACAAATATAATATTCTTAGAAGTTACAATATTCAACACTCCCCCTTAACGAGAAGGATATTATAACAACATCTGTAGGAGCAAGGAGTCATTTACTACATCATCTATATATCATCGGAAGCTTTCTTCAATTTATCATCATCAGTAACTTGACTAGTTACTGGAACATCAACATCGTCATCAGCATCGTCATACGATCATCAGCATCGTCATCACACGATCATCATCATCATCGTCACACGATCATCAACATCGTCATCACATGATGATCAGCATCATCATCACACGATCATCAGCATCGTCATCATACGATCATCAGCATCGTCATCACACGATCATCAGCATCGTCATCACACGATCAACAACATCGTCATCACACGATCATCATCATCATCGTCACACGATCATCAACATCGTCATCACACGATCATCAGCATCGTCATCACACGATCATCATCATCGTCGTCACACGATCATCAACATCGTCATCACACGATCATCAGCATCGTCATCACACGATCATCATCATCATCGTCACACGATCATCAACATCGTCATCATACGATCAGCAGCATCGTCATCATACGATCATCAGCATCGTCATCATACGATCAGCAGCATCGTCATCATACGATCAGCAGCATCGTCATCACACGATCAGATTTACAGGATGATCAATCCTGCTCTCTTTAGGACATGAGTCCATGGATGATGCAATCCAGATCAAGTTCCAGGATGATCAATCCCTATCACAACTACAGAGCCAGCCCTGTTTCATGCTGGATGTATTACAACTACAGAGCCAGCCTTGTTTCATGCTGGATGTATCACAACTACAGAGCCAGCCCTATTTCATGCTGGATGTATCACAACTACAGAGCCAGCCCTGTTTTATGCTGGATGTATCACAACTACAGAGCCAGCCCTGTTTCATGCTGGATGTATCACAACTACAGAGCCAGCCCTGTTTCATGCTGGATGTATCACAACTACAGAGCCAGCCCTGTTTCATGTTGGATGTATCACAACTACAGAGCCAGCCCTGTTTCATGCTGGATGTATCACAACTACAGAGCCAGCCCTGTTTCATGCTGGATGTATCACAACTACAGAGCCAGCTCTGTTTCATGCTGGATGTATCACAACTACAGAGCCAGCCCTGTTTCATGCTGGATGTAACCTAGAGTAATTCTAGGATTTGTCACGTACATTTTGAACCGAGGTCCAGGTACGATTCAGTCCTGTCGTTCAGTTATCAGAGACCTCATGTCTACGGCTCTTCTTTAGGACTGAAGTCCAGGAATGATCCAATCCCCTCACATGTTCATCAAGAAATTCATTATCGAAGACATACGTCTACGGCTCTTCTTTCGGACTGAAGTCCAGGAATGATCCAATCCCTTCACATGTTCATCAAGAACTTCATTATCGAAGACATACGTCTACGGCTCTTCTTTCGGACTGAAGTCCAGGAATGATCCAATCCCTTCACATGTTCATCAAGAACTTCATTATCGAAGACATACGTCTACGGCTCTTCTTTCGGACTGAAGTCCAGGAATGATCCAATCCCTTCACATGTTCACCAAGAACTTCATTATCAAAGACATACGTCTACGGCTCTTCTTTCGGACTGAAGTCCAGGAATGATCCAATTCCTTCACATGTTCACGAAGAACAGAACATGTATCCTCATCATCAAAACATGTATAACCACAACATGTATCATCATCATCAAAACATGTATAACTACAACATGTATCATCATCATCAAAACATGTATAACCACAACATGTATCATCATCATCAAAACATGTATAACCACAACATGTATTATCATCATCAAAACATGTATAACCACAACATGTATCATCATCATCAAAACATGTATAACTACAACATGTATCATCATCATCAAAACATGTATAACTACAACATGTATCATCATCATCAAAACATGTATAACCACAACATGTATCATCATCATCAAAACATGTATAACTACAACATGTATCATCATCATCAAAACATGTATAACCACAACATGTATCATCATCATCAAAACATGTATAACTACAACATGTATCATCATCATCAAAACATGTATAACTACAACATGTATCATCATCATCAAAACATGTATACATCTATCATCAAAAGCATGTATACATCTATCATCAAAACCATGTATACATCTATCATCAAAACCATGTATACATCTATCATCAAAAGCATGTATACATCTAACCCTCAAAAGTATCTAGCATGTATACATCTAACCATCAAAATAAAGAATATAAGAGTCCTAAATCTAAATAATTCTAGGTGAATAAGAGCAGAAAAATAGGTAACCTCATCATTGATGAGATAGGCTTGTTTGTCAGATACTGAGCTACTCCCCCTTTCAAGGAGGGTTCTTCTGAACTACACCAAGCTTGTCTCGGAAGTGTTCAAACTTTACTCGAGACAGAGGCTTAGTCAGGATATCAGCAATTTGATCCTCAGTGCGTATGTACTCCAGCTTGATAGCTCCTTTCTGTACCATATCTCGTATATAAAAGTATCGTATCTCTATGTGTTTTGACTTATCATGAAATACAGGATTTTCAGTCATCTTGATGCAGCTTTGATTATCACACATAATCACAGTGGGGTCCATTTCTAAGTCAAACACTCCAGATAAAAGTTTCCGAAGCCATACTGCTTCACAGCTAGCAGAGCAGGCAGCTATATATTCTGCTTCAGCAGTACTGAGAGCCACACTGGATTGTTTCTTGTTGAACCAGGAAATCATGGCAGATCCAAGACCATAACATCCACCAGAGGTACTTTTTCTATCTGAGACACTTCCTGCCCAATCAGAATCTGAGTAACCATGTAATCTGAGTTCATGATTTCCAACATAAATAGGCCAAAATCTAATGTACCTTTTAGGTACCTCATTACATGCTTTGCAGCTATTAAGTGAACCTTTCTAGGTTCTACTAGATACTGACTTAGGGTATTTACAGCAAAGCATATATCAGGCCTAGTATTAGTTAAGTACATCAATGATCCAATGATTTGTCTATATAAAGTTATGTCCACTAGTTCTGATGAATCATTAACTAATAACTTTAAGTTGGAGTCCATGGGAGTGGCCATGGCTTTACACTCCAACATATCAAATCTTTTGAGAATCTCCACAGTGTACTTACCTTGATTTAGAAAGATTCCTTTTGGTTCTTGCCATACTTCTAAGCCTAAGAAGTAGTGCATCAGTCCGAGATCTTTCATCTCGAATTCTGAAGAAAGCTTCTTCTTGCTTTCAATAATCTGTTTCTCATCTCTAGTTAGAAAAAGATCATCTACATATAACAGCAATATAACTGGTTCATCATCCATCACCTTGAGATAAAGATTTGGGTCAGATTTACTTTTGGTAAAGCCCATGCTAGTTAAGAAATTGTCAATCCTTCCGTACCAATCCCTTGGAGCTTGTTTCAACCCATATAATGCCTTCTTCAATTTGCATACATGAGTCCTTCCATCATTAACCTCAAACCCTTGAGGTTACTCTATGTATACTTCTTCTTCAATTACACCATTCAGAAAAGCTGTCTTAACATCCATTTGGTGTAATTTCCACTTCATCATGGATGCAAGTGCCATGATAGTTCTAATTGAAGTATACCTGGCAACAGGTGCAAATGTTTCTTCATAGTCAATTCCCTCCTTCTGAGAGAATCCTCTGGCTACAAATATTGCTTTGTATTTTTCAATGCTTCCATCCGCGGCATGTTTTATTTTGAAAATCCATTTGGAAGAAACCACACTTTTATCTTTCGATTTGGGAACAATATCCCAAACATCATTTTTCATTATTGACTGGTATTCTTCAGTCATTGCTTCTACCCATTCTTTCTTTTGAGCTGCTTCTTCATAGCTAGTAGGTAGTTGATCCACAAGGTCACATATTAAGGCCAAGTAGTTGGATACAATTTTTGGCTTCTTCCTTTCTCTAGTGGAGCCTTCAGGAGCACCATATCTTTCAACTCCTTGAATAATATCTCTAGCCCATGCTGGTCTTCTTTTCCTGGATAATTCTGCAACAGGGGGTTCTTGTGGTTCCAGCATGTCATGATCCTCTGGTGTAACTTCTTCAGGGATGTGAACAGTCTCTGAGATCCTGGGTGATGAATCTTCTTCATAAACTTCTTCAAGTTGACACTTTCTGGATTTCTTGAGAGCTGCTTCCTCATCAAAGGTTACATCTCTACTTATTTCTATATGATGGAAACCTGGTATGTAGATTCTAAAGGCTTTGGAAGTTTCACAATAACCAACAAACATTACCTTCTTACTTGAGGGATCCAACTTGGTTCTCTTTTCTTTTGGAATGTGGATGTACACAGGACACCCAAATATTTTAAGATGACTTACCTCAGGCTTCTTACCTGTAAACACTTCTTCTGGAGTTTTGAATTCAAGAGCACTGTGAGATAATCTATTTTGCACATAAACTGTTGTTTTGGCTGCTTCAGCCCATAAGTACATGGGAAGATCTTGGTCATGTATCATGGTCTTCACAGCTTCCATGATTGTTCTATTTTTCCTTTCAGCCACCCCATTTTGTTGGGGATTGTATGGAGTAGTTAGTTCCCTTCTAATTCCAGCTTCTTTGGAAAAGTCCTCAAATTCCTTTGAGGTGAATTCTCCGCCATTATCTGTTCTGAGAGTTTTGATTTTCTTGTCTGATAGATTTTCTATTAGAGCCTTGAACTCTTTGAATTTTCCAAAGACTTCATTCTTACCTTTCAGGAAGTATATCCAAGTTTTCCTTGAATAGTCATCAATGAATGAAAGATAGTATTCAAACCCACTTAAGGAAGTGGTGGGCATAGGTCCACATACATCTGAGTGTATAAGCTCTAAAATGTTCTTAGTCTTTGTTTCACTCTTTGGAAAGGGGTTCTTGATATTTTTCCCTTTCTTACATCCTTTACATGAGCCATCATGATCAGCTTTCAATTCTGGTAATCCTATGACTACCTTGCTTACATGGGGTAAGGCTTTATAATTGATGTGAGCTAATCTTCTATGCCATAGCTCACTGGGGCTAGAGATCTCATGTGCAAGGGCATCTTCTGGATGGCCCTTGAGTTTATAGAGACCTCCTTCTTCTTCACCAATAACAACTGCATCTTTAATTGTCTTTCCTTTGGACCACATGAGTACTTGTCCATCTATGAAGGCTACTCTAAAACCTTTCTTATCTAGTGCTGAAATAGAGAGAAGGTTCTTCTTTAAACCTGGTACATATAAGATGTCTTTCATCTTCAAGGGTGTTCCAGAATCTAGCTTGTAGCTAGCTTCACCAATTCCTTTGATGGGATATTGGTAGTCATCTCCTAGAGATACCTTTTGTGAGGAAGACTTTTCTTCAAGATTTGAGAAGGTCTTCCTTTGACCTGTCATGTGCTTGGAAGCACCACTGTCAATGAGCAATGTATCTTCTCCAGGAGATACAGATCCAGAGAGTGCAGAGAATAGAACATATTCTTCTGGATCTTCTTTCTTCACCTTATTTCTTTTCCTTTTAGGCTTTACCTCTACCTCTTCTTCTTCTTCATCTTCTTCCCCTTCTTCTTCTTAACTATAATTTTCTGCCATATGAGCATGGTGTCTTTTGTGGACAAACTTCTTCTTTTGTGAGGGACAAAATCTGGAGATGTGTCCTAGCTTATCACAGTTATAGCATTTGACTGTGGAAAAATATCTTACTGGAAATGGTCCTTTTCTCTTTCTAGAGAAGTGTTGAGATCCTTTGTGGTCAACCTTCTTGAGATGACCTGTTCTTCTTCTTCTGGTATGGGTGGCCAAAGCTTGGTCATCTTCTTTGAGAAGAGCTTCTCTGTTGGCAAACCTAGCTTCTTCTTGAACACAATCCTCCCATACTATATCAAACTTGATGCTTTCTTTCCTAGCACACATGGTTTGTATGAAGGATTCCCAAGATCTAGTGAGGCCATTAAGAGCAGTCATCACTAGTTCATCCTCATCAAGAGTATCACCAATTGCATCTAGTTGTTCCTTGATTTGTGAAACCCTTGAGAAGTAGTCTTGAATGGATTCTCCTTTGTGCATCTTGGTACTCTTCAATTGAGTCCTTAGATTCATCTTCCTATTGATGTTCTTTCCTTCATACATTCTTCCTAGGGCATCATACATTTCCTTTGGAGTCTTCTTGGAGGCCACTTGGGGAATCAAGTGGTCTTTAATGGAATCAGCTATGATTCTCTTTTCCCTAATCAAATCCTTCCTATGCTTTTCTTTGGCTTCATCTCCTTCTGGTTCTGCAACTTCTTCCTTGATATACTGAGCAAGATCATTCCCCTCAAGAATGAGACCAATTCTGTATTTCCATGCCCGGAAATTTTCTATACCTTCTAGCTTGTCTTCAAGCTTAGTGTTTGGAGCCATCTTCTCTTGGGGGAGTCCAAGAGACAGAACAGACTTACCTGAAAAGTTGCTTTTCACTTTTCCGGAATCTGGAACAGAATTTTATCGCACTTTTGGTAGAATTAGGGTTTGACTTTCCCGGAGTTCTACGCAACCAAAAAGTTCGATCTATAGCTCAAAAGAATGCTCTTGAGAAGGGCTACTCAGCCATGTAATCAGAATTCAAAAATTCCAACTTTTTTCTGAAACCAAAATCTGACGTATCGCACTTTTGGTAGAATTAGGGTTTGGAATTCCCGGAGTTCTACCCAACCAAAAAGTTCGATCTAGGGCTTAAAAGAAAGGTAATGAGAAGGGCTATCCAGCCATGCAACCAAAAATCAATAATAACAACTTTGGGATGAAACCCTAACTTCACCAAAAGAGAGAGAGAGAGGTACTCTTACCTTGTGAAAGATGTCCTATTCAGTCTAGCTCTGATACCATGTTAAGTTTAAATCAAATAGCCAAGCAAGATCACTGAAAGAAGCATAATCACAAGATAAACACGCAATATATCCTGGGAAACCCTCATGGGGTAGAAAACCCAGTAAAGCTTTCCTTAATAAGATGATCAACCAAAATACAAGATGTGCTCCTCCTTCCTTTGACTCCTTAGCTGATCTCCCAGACAAGTGCGCACTCTTCCACAAGTGAGTGAATGATCTAATGAGGAGTTCACCTCCTCTATTTATACTTGACTCTCAACTGACTAAAAGACCTGTTGGGGCCGACCTCACCTGGAGAAGTCTAATAACCCCTAAAATATAACTACAGGGCCGACCCACACATGGTGGGTCTAATAACCCTAGTTAATACCAACCCCTGGAGGAATAAACATCTCCAGATACATAGTAGGGTTGCCTCGGAGGAATGAAACATCTCCGGAATAAATAATGTACAAATATAATATTCTTAGAAGTTACAATATTCAACAATAATTCAGCCTCTTCAAATATAATACTACATTGGAGGGGTTCTAATAATTTAAAGATAGTTCATGATAGGATAATTCATTTTATAAGCTAATCACTCCTTCTGTAGTGGCCTTGTAGTTGTCTTCTAGGAAATAACCATTTATGGATGCCTGCGCAATATACTGATGGAGGTCTTCTTCATTCAACATGCCCATTTTTCTGATATACTCCATGTCTTCATTCAATCCACTCTCGACGCTCCATTAAGTGCTGATCTTTCGTAGCTAGCTCATCTATATCGGGGGCCATGACAAGATGACATTTTTCATGAACTTGATGAATTCTCTTGTAGAATCCTACACACTTCTCTATGGATTTAGGTATTTCTACATATAACCTCTTGGAATATTTCTGGCAGAATTCAAGGAGTGACATATCAAAGTTAAGATCTATGGTCGTCATGTTCGGTAGGTGATCATGGAAGTCTGCATTTTCTTCCCTCCAGTCCATCTTCTTTTTTATCTTATTTTCAGCGTTAACCAACCTTTGTCTTATTACTAGAGATTCTCCATCAATCTCTTTCATCATCACTATCATTTGCTTCATTTTATAGATTTCTTCGGTCAGTAATTCCTGTGAGTGGCATATCCTTCCCTGAATTTTACATGCTTGTTCATGGAAAGCAGTCATATCTTATTTCTTAGCATTTTCCAGCTCAACCTATTCTAATAGAGAATCCTTTTCCTTAATAATAACATCCATGTGATCTTTCAAGTATTCCACCTGCTGATTTGTTATTGACTCTTTTGTCTCCAATTCACTTATGTAGGCTTCAAAATCAGTTCTTTTTCCCTCCATAATCCTTAGTTGTACAGTCAAAGCATCCTTTTCTGCTTCCATATTCTGATAATTGGATAGTAATCCGTCCTTTTCAACAAATATGACATCATGCTTCCTCTCCAACTCTATTCCCTCACCTCGTGCTTTCACTAATTTATCCTTTAGTTTCAGCATTCTCACTTTGTTGCGCTCAATATCATTTAACAACTTATCGACATGATCTGCACTTGCTTGTGCAGCTGCTAACCTCACATATGTTGTGAGCTTGGGGTCTTTGTGAGTTCCTTCCATGATGGTGTTGTCTTTAATAGTGACAACATCAGGCTGTGTTCCCATCTTAAATATTTTCTTTGACCTTCTGGTGATTGTTTTCTTTGACCTTGTATTCTTCCTCTTTTCTCTTTTGTTGCTTGACTGCTTGATTTTCCTCTCTCTCTCTCTTCTTGCATATTCTTCTTTTATTCTATATTCCTCTTCTCTTCTTTGTTTATCTGATTCTTGCTTCTGTAACCTCTTCGCTTCCTCTCTCTGCTACCTTTCTAAATCGTGCTGTCATTTTGTTTCTGCTATCTGTATCCTTTCGGCTTCTTCTCTTTGCTTCTGTAGTTCATCCTCTTTTGCAGTATTGACAGCATGACAGGGGCCAGCACCACTTTTCTGAATAAAATGTCTATTTAGCTCAGTCATATTACTTTCTCTTTGATACACATCGTCATCCTTAAGGACATGATCCATGTATTCAAAGTTAATTTTGCACGACGCAGAATGCTGGGTGACCTTTTGTCAGCTGTCATTTCTCACGAAATGTTTTTCTCCAAAATGGAATGCTTCTAAGTCTTTTATGAAAACTTATGAACCTTTCACATTGGGAAATTTGTATGCCCCAATAGTAAATGGTAGTGCTGGGAAAGAGGCCTTCTTATGTTCATTAAAAAATATCCCAACCCCATTAACAAAAACATGACTCATAGCCTCCTTGTGTACTACAAAGTCAATCATGTACTTAGGCATTAGAGACGGGGCTTTGGAACCCCCAAAAATTCTGATGTAGGTTCCTACAAGAGAGAAGTAATAATATTTGTACTCAGTTATAACTACCATAACATTGTCGGATAGGCAGTTTTTCTCTTCATTAAAAATCAACCAATACAAATGAATGATGAATTCTTCACGGATGAGATTTCAATAGCTCACATATTTGTGGGTGCATGTGATATGATAGGCCACATAGAAGGGGGACTCAACCTTATTCGAGATACATCCCAATTGATGCAATGGGTGCCTGACCGTCATGAAATACATAAGATATGAGGACAAAAGAATTCTGCTTTCTTCTACGTTATTCCTCCTTGGGCTACAACTGTCATCAACGCCAATCTCTCTGAGATGATATTCTCCCAATTAAAATTAATGCCATGGAAAGCTATATGATATATGAAGGGCACCCAATGAGCTTGTAAATGTTCCCATTTTATCTACCAAACACTCTGCTTAACGTAAAATCTGTGATTCTGAAAGGTTTCCTCAATCTCTGACTTTCATATTCTCCACTCGCTTTCTGCCTCAGTTGTTTCCCTGGGATCATCATTTTCTTAGCATATTCAAAGTGATCTATATTCACGCCCCTGGTCCATTCCTCTGTCATCATGACTTTGGATGATGGCAATCTATATGCCGTTGTTATTGGACAATCCACTCGAGCGGACACAAGCAGGATCTCCCTAGCTTAATGTGACTCTAGAAAAAATAGAAGAGACTACAAATACATCTCCTCGATCTACTTAAGGATCGAGTACTAGATGTCTTACGTTTTTCTTTGCAATCCTTTCTCCTGAATGCTGCTCTACATCTCACGGTCGTCAGATCCAAGCTGCAAGACCTGTCATGACAAGAAACAAGAGAAACCAGTAAAATACATCTATACAATAAGCGATCTAAGTAAACAGTTAAGCAGGTAAACACTCAATATCATTGCACACATGAACAACATTGGTGGAAAGCATTTGTATTACTTCAAATAGAGGAGTACATGATAGAGATATAGAACCACAACCAAGGCTTAACGCTGTAGCCCTTCTCTGACAAAGCCAATTGCCATATCCTTCCAAGGAAGTATGAGTTCTCCAATAGGTGAGTGGAGATGTTTTAAGAGATATTTCACCAGCATGTAGATACCATAGTCTTCCTCCCTTTGGGATGGGAGTGAGATTGATTTATATAGGACTAAATGGATAGGGTATTGATAGGATAGGTTTCTAGATGGTAGGAGAGGCTTAAGGGATCTCTCCAAAGATTTAGGAACCATGTGCCAACTCTTCCAAGAGGTCAGGGATAGGGTCCTATTGGCCAGAAGAATTGTCTTAGGCCAACTGGATAAAAACAATCCACACACTCAACTTAGTACAGTTTTGTATGTGTTTGGAATAACTATTTCTCACAGGAATTATAGCCCTGCTGCCTGTGTTTTGTGCTCTAAAAGATAGAGAGCCTCTCAAGGTGAATACGTCTCTAAAAGGAAACTAACTATTAACAACTATAAAAAAGAACTAAAACTACTTATGATCTAAGCCTAAAGATCATCTAGAAACAAAGTTAGTAATTCCTAATATTACTCTATGATAAGCTAAGTTATGCTAATCTATCTAAAGTTAGCATTCCTATCTCAGCCAAGAGCAAAGATTAGTTATTCGACTAAAAATATGAATCAAGAACAATATTCACTAGTTACAGCTTAGTGATAAACATACTAAAACAATAAAAGTGAATTGAAATTATTTTATAACAGATAGAAACAGAACTATTATAAAATAATCTATATATAAGAACTTCAAACCAAAGCCAAAATTTACTAACAGGATTATGTCATTCTGAAAACGTGAAAGATATAATTAAACTAACTTGCAATTTGAACAAGATCATTATGTAAACTAGATAGTTACAAAATTTGATTAACCACTATTGACATCATAAAAAAATTCCTTCAACATCAATAAGAAAGTAAATCAATTTATGATTCGGATATCATAAGCATTCGAATTTCTCAAAGAAACATTTCACATACAATATAAAGACATTTATATATGAAAGCAAACAAGATAACAAAGGAGAGACGAATCACACAGTATTGATTATCCAAAAATTAGCTACGGTTTCAGTATCCTGGCACATTCGACAGTCATCAGAAGAATTTCATGAGACAGTCTGTGTAAACAGAATAAAAGGTACTACTGTATAATAAAAGCTCCCCAATGTCTTAGAAATCGAACCCCTCCTCAAAGTTTTGGGATCGTTTGGAACCATGTGGATCCCTACAATAATAACATATCACTTAATGTTGCTTCTGATATAACTCAAATGTATGCCAGCTAGTGACACCTGGATTGGAATAACACAGAAGATAATCTTCAGAACTTACTCGATAACTCTAGTATCATTATTCTTGGGCATGAGATAATTTGCATTAATCACCATCAACCGCCTATGCCAAACATGGGATATGATTCCAACGAAAGAAACCAACTGTGTGTGTATAGGATCTTCAACTGGTACATCTCAACAAAATTAACTCCAAAATTGAAGCAATGTGATCTACCTCCACTTCCAAAATTGCATAACACCTGGATTTTATCAAACAAATCAGTTAGGAATTGTAAACAAACACCAACAATTGATTAATACAGATATAATAATGAATAGGATGTCTGCAGAATGTTTAATTTTGAAGACATCCTCATAAAAATAACTATGTATTGAAATAACAAATTGGCTATATTTGTTGACCTATATAAATCCGATTTTATGTCACCTGACCATTCAAACAAAATCATAAAATAAAAAATGAACCCCATCTTAAACAACATTATGATTTTGGGGATGACTGAACTGATACTCGAATTGGAACCACCTTCCTTGCTTCATTCAATTTGGCTTTAAACCTTACAACCCTTGTTTTTGCAATTTTGTTTTGGTTGACTAATCATTTATTTTTCATCAAAAGATTCTTACCATAAGCCTTGTACTGGGTTTTCTTTACCTTCAAAGCATTCCATTTATAAATCAAAGAGGACAAATCAACTTTTAAACTCGCGATCTCTTCCATGGAAAATGTATTAACCACCTGAGCCCCTTTCAGCTCTGTTTCTAAAGATGAAATAACCTGAGCCACGGGTATTTCAACAGGTTGATGCACATGTTCCATGTCTGGCCCTATTCGCAACTCCGTGTTAACTTCTTGTTCTGCATTAGGCATTGGATTAGATCTTTGAACACTTATACCTTCATGCTGAGAGGCCGACACATACTTGAGGTCGAGGATTGTGGGTCCAATGGGAGCTCAATGTGGCCATGACTCTGAGGAATCACTCAATTCAACCACCGGGGTGTCTTCCACAACCAGATCCCTTTTTGTAAAAAGTGCAGCAGCCATGCTACGAGTGGTTCGACGAATTTCCTGATCACTCATCATTTTGCTAACTTCTTGATCTGCTGGTTTGTGATAGGGATTGATCTATGGATGAAGCTGGGCATCGCCTGGAGGAGGTAGAATAGTCACATGTTGACTCAAATGGGGCAGAGGGCCATCACAGGGTATTTCATAGTTTAACTCAACCTAGGATTTAGGATGACCGACACTTGGGGTTTGGCTGGTTTCATGTACTTCATTCTCTGAATCAATTTGAGACCCCTGCTCTTCTAACAATGGCCGAACCCATTTAGACCTGGTTTTCGACCTCCGACGGGGCAATTCATTATTTTACCCAAACTTATTATGGGTAAGAAAGGATTCCCATGAGTCACCCAACTCTTCCAATCAGTAAGAGACAAGTATTTTGGTGAGCGCATGGTGAAACAAGTTGCGTTCTTTATCACCTACATTTCCCTGATAAGTAACGGCCATCTTCTCCAGACTACTTAAAAAATAAAATGGCATATTCACAGAATGCCCTCTAAAAATCATCAATAGCCTGATATGATAAAACTGGGTTTGAGATAGACGTCCCTCGCAAGTAACATACCTGATAATCAACCCGAGCATGGCACGCCATTTCTTCCTTAGTAGAGAAGACGGGAAACCAGACTTGTATTCAGTTTGCTGGTTAGCAGGAGTCAAGAACTCCTTCCATTCATCGTTTTTTAAATGCTTGCCCTTATACCAGCATTCTCCCTCCATGGGAAAACCAATAACTCGAGAAACAAATTCCTCCGATAATTCCAACATGATATCTCCAACCTGTGCTTTCACACCATCAAACAAAGTCGCAAATGCCCTGGAGACCATTAAGTTAAAGCCAGAGAACCTCTGCAGGAATCCTAACCATCCTGCCCTTGTCACCATTTCACGGCATTCGGGAGCAGCATCTAAGTATTCATCGCCAATGAGCTCAAACCTAGGTACAGGGGCCATAGTAACGATCATACAAAGCTATAGGATCCTCACAACCCTAACAGAACAATGAAATGAGCCCATGCTTGGCCCGCACAGGTTAATGAAAGTCCCAACCGACTTCATCTCGTCATGGTACTGTAGGCACTCATACGCAGTCATGGAAGGCAGAATCATAATGCCTTAGAATTGGTAAGGGTTATCGAAATTCATAGAAGGATCAAGGTGCAATAATATCGCTCAGAGGAATGATAGTAGGGTGAAAATTGGACGCGACATTTTCCCCATGTGAAACAACAGATTGCAAAATGATATGGTCATGGAGAAAACAAAACCTTTAATTGTATGATATTTTCCATATTAGCCGACACCTTCTCATAACAATCTGATGCATTAGATATAACCAAAGTTTCAAACGTTTAAAACATGAGTTATGGTTACCATTGCAAAATCCTCTGCCACTTCATATCATTAAGTCCATGATCAATTAATGCACGATAATATCAATTCAATCAAAATCAAGATAATCATTGTGATAATAAAAAAATAATTAATGAATGTGGTTAAGATTTTAACTATCTTTTGAGAATCTTGTTAATCACTTATGACTGAAACATGACCTTACCTTTAGGCATCATAGAGAGCATTTTATCATCTCATGGATCTTATCTCATTATAAATACAAAGGTCTACAAATAAGGATAAGTGTATAAATAAAATGAACTTGTAATATTAATATGAGACCAAATTCAATGTCCATGATTGTCATAAGAAGATCAAATGGTAGATAGGAAACTCATTAGACCAACACATGGATTAGAGGGACAAATTGATATATGATGGATTGGTCTATTAAGTCAACAGTTTGAGATAATGAATGTGATGGATTTGCTTAACTTTGGATTTGCAAAGATGACTGTTATTGTAAAAATTAGGAGCTGCTAATTTCAGAATTGTGAAATTCACAAATGATCAACTAGAAAGACCAAACTAAATCAAGCAATTTAATTCAAGTGAAGCCTGATGTTAATTCCCCTATACCAATCATCTTATCAACTTTATTGGGAGTACCTTCAGAATCATAGATTCTGAAGGCACTCCTAAAATATAATGGATGAGTGTCGATCAAAGCGGTGGCATGCAGTATGGTTGTTTGTCATCAAAAGTTATATCATGACCAATTGGATTTTAGTGCTCAATTGCTCCGGAGGGTGTTTCTTGCCAACAAATGGAGACATGTTGGGATTGAACCAGTTATCTCTACGCAAAAGGGAAAATTTTCAATAACGCAGATAATCATAATCAATGTTTTGAGGCACCAACTCATGTCTGAATGATTTAAACCCAGACTAGTTCCAACATGTTGGCCTTACTTATTCAGCAACAACGAGCCTTTGGCTGTTTCCTGAGCATTCCTTTCCTACTTCAACTTTTGACAATCAGGGTAAAGAATGACTTAGCTCCAGAGGAAATCTTTGAGGCTTGAGACAGTTTTACCAATGTCAGTGAAAGATATAGCTACTAAAGAATGCCAGATAATTCTCTTCTCTTGCAAACAAAGGAAGCAGGTGATATTTATTCATTTTCATTCATTCTCTTTTTTTTTTACTTTTTTTTTTTTTAAATTTATATACAGATGAATAAATATGAAAATCGCTAATCATAGATACTACCTCAACTTGGTGACTAAATGATGGTAGCCTTATTCACCAGTCGTACCAGAAACTGATCAGGCCAGCTCGTGATGAGAGTTCCTGCCCCCTAGCTTTTAAACCAAGGGTCGTTGTCCTGACTTGGTGACTAGATGTAGACAACGTCAATCCAATAAAACTTATGATCATAACCAGACTGGCTCAGCACAAGACCTTCTATCCTCTGATTAAATTTTCTCATATTCAAAAATTAAAAAAAAATTAAAACATTTTTAGTTCAAGACTACTGTTCAGGCTTGGTGACCAGAAATTAACAACATCATTCACGAGAACTACTAAAGATAGATAGGTTGGCTCATGATGAGACCCCCTGATTCTCATTCTTTTCGAACAAGAATCATCACCCTGGCTTGGTGACCAGATAATGGTGCTTTCATCTCTGGTAGGGCTAATGATCATGAGAGGTCGGCCTTATAAGAAGACCTCCTGTTCTTGAACTAAAAATTCTATTATTATGGGTTATTTACAAAGTATTTACAAAAACTGGAGTTAGAAAACCACTGGCCTCTTGAGATAGCTTGAAAGTGACTAAACATTGGTCAACTAATCTATAGGCCTAATAGACACTAGTGGAACCAGTAAATAAGTTTCCTGAGTCATTGGTCTTTTGGGTAGGCATCCAAAGATAACAGTTAAGGATTGCTACAAAAGACAGCAGGTTCACATACTAAAACCAGTTCTGAGAATTAACTTATCTTATAGGTGTTAAAATTCAATATGCTAAGACAGAAAATAGTAGCATTACATTCCATTTCACAATAATAGCATATACAGGATCACTGAAGAAACAACAAGCATAGCATAAACACAAGAGACAGAGATTTATCCTGGGAAACCCTCATGGGGTAGAAAACCCAGCAAAGCTTCCTCAATATAGATGACCAACAATATACAAAGATGCAAACCCTGAGCATAAGCTCCTTCTCCTCCATAGCAGACCTCTCCTCCACAAATGCGCCTTTCTCAAGTGAGTGAGTATAATGAGGAACACACCTCCTCTATTTATACACTACTCTGATATGTATTTTACACAAGTACACGTAGGCTCGTATTTAACCAATAGGTTAAATACCCCACTACAACTAACTGGGCCGACCCCCACATGGTGGGTCTAATAACCCTAGTTACCACATACAACTCGGAGGAATAAACATCTCCGGATTTATAGTATAATCACATCGGAGGTATGGAACATCTCCGGAATAAATAATATACAAATATAATATTCTTTGAAGTTACAATATTTCAACACTCCCCCTTAACGAGAAGGATATTATAACAGTATGAGCAAGGGGTCATCAACATCATACATGATACATCTATAAATCATTGGAAGCTTTCTCAACATCATCAGTAACTCAAGTAGTTACTGGAACATCAACATCTGGATCCTCACGATCATCAGTATCGTCATCTCACGATCATTAGCATCGTCATCACACGATCATCAGCATCGTCATCACACGATCATCAGCATCGTCATCACACGATCATCAGCATCGTCATCTCACGATCATCAGCATCGTCATCACACGATCAGCAGCATCGTCATCACACGATCAGCAGCATCGTCATCACACGATCAGCAGCATCCGATCAGCAGCATCGTCATCACACAATCATATTTAAGACTATCCCTCCTGGATTTGCTGTCTAAGGATGATTAGTCCAACCACAATCATATTTAAGACTATCCCTCCTGGATTTGCTGTCTAAGGATGATTAGTCCAATCACAATCATATTTAAGACTATCCCTCCTGGATTTGCTGTCTAAGGATGATTAGTCCAACAATTCATTTAGGACTATCCTTCCTTTCGGAATTACTGGATTTACTGTCCAAGGATGATTTAATCCAACAATTCATTTAGGACGATCCTTCCTTTCAGAATTACTGGATTTACTGTCCAAGGATGATTTAATCCCACAATTCATTTAGGACGATCCTTCCTTTCGGAATTACTGGATTTACTGTCCAAGGATGATTTAATCCCACAATTCATTTAGGACGATCCTTCCTTTCGGAATTACTGGATTTACTGTCGAAGGATGATTTAATCCCACAATTCATTTAGGACGATCCTTCCTTTCGGAATTACTGGATTTACTGTCCAAGGATGATTTAATCCCACAATTCATTTAGGACGATCCTTCCTTTCGGAATTACTGGATTTACTGCCGAAGGATGATTTAATCCCACAATTCATTTAGGACGATCCTTCCTTTCGGAATTACTAGATTTACTGTCCAAGGATGATTTAATCCCACAATTCATTTAGGACGATCCTTCCTTTCGGAATTACTGGATTTACTGTCCAAGGATGATTTAATCCCACAATTCATTTAGGACGATCCTTCCTTTCGGAATTACTGGATTTACTGTCCAAGGATGATTTAATCCCACAATTCATTTAGGACGATCCTTCCTTTCGGAATTACTGGATTTACTGTCCAAGGATGATTTAATCCCACAATTCATTTAGGACGATCCTTCCTTTCGGAATTACTGGATTTACTGTCCAAGGATGATTTAATCCCACAATTCATTTAGGACGATCCTTCCTTTCGGAATTACTGGATTTACTGTCCAAGGATGATTTAATCCCACCACAATTCATTCTCGAAGACCTTACGTCTACGGCTCTCTTTAGGACTGAAAGTCCAGGGATGATCCAATCCCCTCAAGTCCATCAAGGACTTCATTCTCGGAGACCTTACGTCTACGGCTCTCTTTAGGACTGAAAGTCCAGGGATGATCCAATCCCCTCAACTGTCCACTAAGGACTTCATTCTCGGAGACCTTACGCCTACGGTTCTCTTTAGGACTGAAAGTCCAGGGATGATCCAATCCCCTCAACTGTCCACTAAGGACTTCATTCTCGGAGACCTTACGTCTACGGTTCTCTTTAGGACTGAAAGTCCAGGGATGATCCAATCCCCTCAACTGTATTCTTATCCATACAGGTACAATCATGTATCACATCAAACCATGTATACATCACATCAAAACATATGTACATCAAAACATGTATACATCACTAATCAAAACATGTACACATCACATCAAAACATGTGTACATCAAAACATGTATACATCACTAATCAAAACATGTACATATCACATCAAAACATGTGTACATCAAAACATGTATACATCACTAATCAAAACATGTACACATCACATCAAAACATGTGTACATCAAAACATGTATACATCACTAATC
Source organism: Larix kaempferi (assembly GCA_027924585.1). Taxonomy (NCBI): domain Eukaryota; kingdom Viridiplantae; phylum Streptophyta; class Pinopsida; order Pinales; family Pinaceae; genus Larix; species Larix kaempferi. The sequence continues at coordinate 994,923 of BSBM01000784.1, read as the reverse complement.
AAAACATGTACACATCACATCAAAACATGTGTACATCAAAACATGTATACATCACTAATCAAAACATGTACACATCACATCAAAACATGTGTACATCAAAACATGTATACATCACTAATCAAAACATGTACACATCACATCAAAACATGTGTACATCACAACTAGCATGTATTCTTACTAATCCATCAAAACATGTATACATCACATCTAGCATGTATTCTTACTAATACATCAAAACATGTATACATCACAACTAGTATGTATTCTTACTAATACACCAAAACATGTATACATAAAGCATGTATAAGTAAAGCTAAGTATTCTAAGTATAAGAGTCCTAAATCTAAATATTCTAAGTAACTGGGTGTAGAGAACAGGTTACCTCATCAACGACCTTGTTGTTTGATGAGACAATCTCATCAGTAGTGACTATACTACTCCCCCTTTCGAGGAGGGTCCTTTTGAACTACACCAAGCTTGTCTCGGAAGTATTCAAACTTCACTCGAGACAGAGGTTTGGTTGGTAACTTCTTCACTTGACGTAGAGGCTTGGTTAGTACAACGGTAACCTGTTACAAATTCAAACTTTTAGAGTTCCTTTCTGTGTCATATCTTGTTAGTTCCCTATGTTCTTTGACTTATCATGGAACACTAGATTCTATGTCATCTTGATACAACTCTAAATATCACATAGGATCTCAGTTGGTTCTAACTCTAAGTCAAACAATCCTAAAGCCAAACTTCTTCACAACTAGCAGAGCAAGCAGCCATATATTCCGCTTGTGCTGAGAGCCACACTAGACTGCTTCCAGCTAAACCACGAGATCATGGCTAATCCCAGACAATAACATCCTCTCGATGTGTTCTTCTTGTCTGGTACACTTCCTGCCCAAACAGAATCTGAATAGCCATCTGAAGTCATGATCTTCAAGATAGCATAGATCAAATTCTATCGTGTCCTTTATGTGCCTCATCACATACTTTGCAACTATCAGGTAAACACATCTAGTTTCCACTAGATACTAACTCAAGGTGTTCATAACAAAGCATATATCTAACCTAGTATATGTTAGATATATCAAAGACCCAATAAATTGACTGTACAGAGTTATATCCACTAACTCTGATGAGTTATCCCCTAACAGCTTCAAGTTGGACTCCATAAGAGTGGCCATTCCAACACCTCAAGTCATATTTCTCATCATACTTTCCCTGGTTGAGAAATATTCCTTCTGAGCCTTGCCATACTTCCAGACCTAGGAAGTAAAGCATCAATTTGAGATCTTTCATTTTCATTTCTGCATTGAATGATCTTCTGCATATCTATCTGTGCCATCTCTCGTTAGATGGGTCTACTGATATGAGCCTCAATATCATTCGAACGCTGTGGTGAGTTCCTTCTTGCATCCATGTCATATGTGTATCATATTCAACCTTGTAGCAAAGGGTTGAGATCCACATCACCCATAGTGATCATTAAGCTTATCAAATTATTATCGATTCTAGGTACCTATATAGAACCTGATTCATACTTCTTCTTTAATTACACCATACTTGGAGCAAACATCTTGTCGTGATTCTCTTCCCCTTTCTAAAAGAATCTTCTAGCCATGAGCCTTCTATATTTTGTTTGATTTGTAAATCTTCTTGTTTGAACATCCACCACTTGTACGGTGTCCATCATTCTTGATGACCTTTCCTACAAATCAAAATTAAGTACATGATTAGTAATACTTCATAATCATCAAAAGATAACCTATTATGCATACAGATAACATTTACATAGTGATGCAACTATTTTGACCAATACTTTGGCACAACACTTTCCCATATCCTGTATGCATACAGTGGCTATCTAGATGCCTTCCATCTCTACCAGAACATACTATCGAGAGTGTGCACAACTCTCAGCATGTCAGCAAAGAGGTTTCATTCTAGACAAGCAACAATGGAATGTTTGTCCAACTTACCAAACATATGCACATTAGTTGTATACTGTTCAATACTCTATGAATGTTTACACTCAGCGTTATATATTCTAGGAATACAAATATGCATACAACCTATTACAGGCAATATCATTACTATTTCAAATAGCAACTCAAATACTTATCTTTTATGTTTGTGTGGCTGCCTCCCGCTTGATCTTCTGTATGTCTTCTATTCATTCTGTACCACTGTGCATGCTCAAGAGTCATCCCCATGATCTCATACACAAACATACACTCATTAGTATATTCTAAATGCTATCAAAACATTATAGTACTAAATAATCTTGAGAACGTATAGTCATGATTATAGTTAATAAACATTAGTATTCAAGTTTTTCAGAGAAGTCTTCTTTTACTCATGCATATCATTGATAAAAGATATAATATGCATAATCCCTTGATTACTAACTTTATGAATAAGCATAACCAATCATTCCAAGTATACTTATATAAGGGATTCTAACACAAGGTAAGATTCATGGGAAACATACCTGGATTAGTATACCTACTTGGTTATTACTAACTTTATCAATAAGCATAACCAATCATTCCAAGTATACTTATATAAGGGATTCTAACACAAGGTAAGATTCATGGGAAACATACCTGGATTAGTATACCTACTTGGTTATGTACAACATACCTAAACAATCTCTTCAATGATTTAGAGATCCTGAGCTAGAACCTGCATGTCTCATAGGTTAAGCATAATATAACAAAGTCATACATACCTCGTAAGTAGAACAAAGATTATGGATGAGTCTTTGTCTTCATGTTTTCATGGTCATCGAGCCTGATTTGTCTTTTGTGATGTACCTGTATCTTGTTAGTAGACAACATCAACCTCACACAACACCATAATGCATTAGTACAATCATAAGTGTCAACACCCTAGCCAATGAATATCTTCTATCATGCATTCATAATTTTGTTAAGGTGATACAACAAATCTAAAATCAAGATTGTACTAACTGTAATAACATGAAGACAAACATACCATAAACTTAATCATGAACAAATCTCAAAACATACCTCGATGAGTCATACCTATCGAGATCGCTTGTAATCTCCTTATGTAAAGCCTTAGCCTCTTCTTCCTCTGAAATAGGAACTCCTTCACTTATGCAGGTGACCAATCCATCTTCTTCTAGGATTAACCCTATCCACTTGATTTGCAAGAACTGGACTTGGAGCTGGATATGGGTTTGTCAGAGAAACCCCAAAAATTCAAACTTTGAATTTCGAACTTCCGAATGGATAGAGATATGTGCCTTTATGAGCTGATCAAACTGATATATTCTGAATTTGAAAACTGCAAAGTTTTACTCCTTAATTTTGCCTTTGAAACTTTTGGATTCACTGGACGTGACCCTGAACTGGGGTTTGATGAAGCCCACTCTTTTGCCCCATCAAAAAATTTGATCCAAAGCTCTGAGCTTCTATTTTTCTGAGGAGCTTCCAGCCGTGGTCACAGATTTCAAAAATTCCCATTTTTACAGAAGCCCTAATTTTCCGCTTTTCTCATCAAAGTCCCGAACTAGGGTCTAATCAAGCCCGGCCTTCTGCCCAACCAAAAATTCTGATCTTGGTCTCTAAATTTCTATTTTGATGAGTAGCATCCAGCCGTGGTCTCCGATTACAAAAGTTTCAACTTTCTCCAAAGCCCTAAATTCCGGAAGTCATGAATGAAGGTACCAAAAAAAATAATTCTGTTTTGACAGAAATATGTACCTGAATGTTTCTGGTGTAACTCTGAAATTTTTGATCCAAAGGGTCTGAAAACGTTTCCTGAGATAGCCTGACCTGTTATCTTTCCATCCTGACAGGTCTGACCTCAATTGGATTCTCTGAGAGAGAGTTATGCCAAATGTCGCAACGTGACCTGTTTTGGGAAAATACAGGAGAGCGAACTTGTACGGCGTGCCACGTGTCACTGTTTGACTTTCGGCCTCTGAAAACGTTTTCTGAGATATCTCGGCCTGTTATCTTTCTATCCTGACAGGTCTGACCTCAATTGGATTTTCTGAGAGAGAGTTATGCCAAGTGTCGCAACGTGACCTGTTTATGGGATAATACAGAAGAGCGCACTTGTACGGAGTGCCACGTGTCACAGGTTCAACTTCGGCCTCTGAAAAAGTTTTCTGAGATAGTGCAGACTGTGTACTACCTGTCACTTTTTACGAAATTTCATTTGGAGCTTCCTAGCCCAAGATATGACCTTTTTCCCAAGGTCACCTGATTTTGACTCAGATCTGGAAGAGGCAGAAACCCTATATTGTACAGATCATAAATCACAAAGTACAACGAATTAGAAGTTGTCCTTTGGACACAAGGTACCTGGAGATGTTAGCTTCGTCCTGTAACAATTTCAGATCCGAAAACTTCGCCAAAACGGATTTATAGTGAAAGTGCTACGATGACTGGTTTTTGCTATGTAAAACCCTAACCTTCAAATTGTCGTAAGTAAAGCAAGTGTCTTTAGTGCCATACCTTGTCTTCCTTCAGGTTAGCTCTGATACCATGCTAAAATTCAATATGCTAAGACAGAAAATAGCAGCATTACATTTCATTTCACAATAATAGCATATACAGGATCACTGAAGAAACAACAAGCATAGCATAAACACAAGAGACAGAGATTTATCCTGGGAAACCCTCATGGGGTAGAAAACCCAGCAAAGCTTCCTCAATATAGATGACCAACAATATACAAAGATGCAAACCCTGAGCATAAGCTCCTTCTCCTCCATAGCAGACCTCTCCTCCACAAATGCGCCTTTCTCAAGTGAGTGAGTATAATGAGGAACACACCTCCTCTATTTATACACTACTCTGATATGTATTTTACACAAGTACACGTAGGCTCGTATTTAACCAATAGGTTAAATACCCCACTACAACTAACTGGGCCGACCCCCACATGGTGGGTCTAATAACCCTAGTTACCACATACAACTCGGAGGAATAAACATCTCCGGATTTATAGTATAATCACATCGGAGGTATGGAACATCTCCGGAATAAATAATATACAAATATAATATTCTTTGAAGTTACAATATTTCAACAATAGGCATCATATACTTGAAACAAAATCAATAATTACGATCTGATATGTATTTCATTTATCCCAGTCGACACAGTATCAACAAGTAATAAGTCTTCCAAGCCGGTCAAATGTTCAGGCCAGATCCGAGCAAAAGTGCATGGCATATCTACTGAAGAAATATTTACAAAAAGAAGGAGGTTGATTATGTACAAAAGCTTCATATCTTAAATAATTACAATCTTTGTATGTACAAAAGAAACAAATCAAGTCAGGATGATTTTATGACTTAGCTGGATTAATATAATCATGCACAATGAAATCTACCAAAGTATTGAGTCATTTTATTTACTAGCAAGGCAAAATTTGTTGAATCGACAATCATTTAAATCACCCGAATTTGATAAAAACAAAATAGGAATCACTATATTCAATTGAATGCATGCAGATCTGCTTTATGTACAACAATTAAGAAATAATAAAAGATGATGAAGTCATAAGAAATTAACTAAGAAGTTGATCGACCTCATTATGAATAGACAAACATCAATGAGTAACTAAAACCAAGATGGCCTTGATAATGAAACATTGTCGATGTAATCAATCACCAGATATTGATAAGTAAGTATAATTGACGACTGATATGAAAAGTAATCAGAAAATGTGAGACCATCAGATTAGACAACCTTGAAAAACTAAAACAAAGCTAACTATGTACACAAATATCTAGAACGAAAATGTACAATCAGAATGGATCGAACAGTGCAAAACTAGTAGAAGTATTTCTCAAGGACCTTCCCATTCACCGGAAAGGTATCAGGCTGTCCTTGTAGGGTTTGCAACCGAAAGGTGCTGGGGTCTAACTTTTCTGCTATGATATATGGGCCCAGCCAAAGTCTCTGAAATTTTGTATCGCCTTTCTTGTCCTCGTGTGCTTTATCCCATTTTAAAACAAGATCACCTATCTGAAACTCTCTATCTGAGGATGACATGTGATCAAACCAGGATTTAACAATTTTCTGATGCTTCGAGAAATGTCGTTTTGCATTTTCTCTCTCCTCCTCTAATTTCAACAGCATATTTATTCTTTTTTCAATTGCAGAGCATTCTGTGTCTTGTACGGATTGCGCAAGTTGTAAAGAAGGAAAGAATAGATTAGGAGGGAGTATAGTCTCAGTACCATATACCAGAAAGAATGGGGAATTACCGACAGAAGACTTCGGGGTAGCTCTGTCGGCCCACAATGCTTGGTACAGAACAGTGTGCCAATTCTTGTTGCTTTCAGCTATTGACCTTTTAAGAATTTTCAGCAAGTTCTTGTTTGTTGATTCGGCAAGGCCATTGCCTTGGGGATGATAATTAGATGAAAACCTGATTCTGATTCCCTTTTCTACTGCAAACTCAGTCAATTCTCCAGAAGCAAAATATGATGCATTGTAAAAAACTAAAAACTCGTGCAATCCAAATCTAGTAATTATATGAGTCTCAACAAAATCGAGTACCTGAATTGTATTGACTACCCGCAGAGGAGCAACTTTAGACCAATGGGTGAAATAATCAGTAGCGGTTATGATATATTTATGTTGGAGAGAAAATGGAGGATTGATTGGGCCCACTATGTCAAGCCCCCACTGTTGAAAAGGTCTTCCCACAATCACTGGTTGTAAAGGGAAAGATGGCCTTTTGATTCTACTAGATGCCCGCTGACAATCCTGGCATTTTCTCACAAAAGAATGAGCATATTTAAATAAGGTTAGCCAAAAATAACCTGCTCTCAGAACTTTGTGAGCAGTAGTGTCACCACCGAAGTGACCACCAGCAGGGCCATCATGTAATTGTTCCAGGACTGACTCAGCCTCTTCCTTTTCTAAACAGCGGAGCAAAACACCATTTGTATTCTTCCTAAAAAGTTTGTTATTCACTAACTGATATGGTGCTGATTTCAACCTAACAGCTTGCTTTTTCTTTGGTTCCAAGTGGTCTGGAGCACTTCCTGTTTCCAGATAAATGCGAATGTCAGCGTACCAAGAATTAGCAGGTTTTGGGATAAAATAAATTTCCTTTTGGAGCAATGAAGTATCTAAGGATAAGTCATCTTGACTTGCAGGTAAATGAGCTGATTCAGTTGCTAATTTACATAATCCCAACCCTTGTACAACCTTATAGGGTTTAATCTCTAGGTCGTACTCATGTAAAGAAGATATCCAATGTGCCTGTTTCTCTCGTAAATCCTTCTGTACTAACAGGTTCCTTACAGCAGAGAAAGGAACAATGACTTTCGTTTTTGACTTTAGGAGATAAGGTCTGAAGTGTTTGACTGCCTTAAACACAGCGAACGCTTGTTTATCTACTTCATGATATTTTAGTTCAGCTCCTTTCAAATTCGAACTCATGAATGAAATCGGTACTTCATGGTCTTCCTGATTCTTTTGAGTGAGGACAACAGTGTAGGATATATCATAGGCAAAAGGTGTACAGAAGTACAAGGGCCTCAGCAATAGCTTCTCTTATCCTGATGAATGACTCTTTCTCTTTCTCTCCCCATATAAAGTTACTATCTTTCTTTATCATGTTCTGCAGTGGACGAACTATCTCTGAAAAACTCGGGACAAACCTTCTTACAAAATTTATCTTTCCCATGAAGGACTGCATAGCTTTCTTGGTAGTAGGAAAAGGAATCTTAGAGATGGCTTTAGTCCTTTTCGGGTCGATCATAATTCCTTCTTTTGATACCACAAATCCTAGAAAAATTCCTTGGCTCACTGCAAAGATCGTCTTTTTTGGGTTTAGATAAATTCCAAACCTCCTCTAGCGTTCAAGGACTTTGCGTAGGTGGAAGATATGATCATATATGTTCTTAGAGTATACTATAACGTCATCCAAGTAGACAACCACAGAGTGATTGATCAGACCTCTGAAAGCAACATCCATTGCCCATTGGAATGTAGCCCCAACATTTATTAATCGGAAAGGCATCTTCCTATAGGAATAAGTTCCCCAAGGGGTCCTAAAAGTAGTTTTCAGTTGATCTCCGAGAGAGACTAGGACTTGTTTATACCCAGAAAAATCATCTAATAAAGATAGCATCTGGGCACCAAAGACTTTCTGTAAAATCTGTTCCATTGGTGGAACCAGATAGTTGTCCTTTTCTGATGATCGGTTTAAGTTTCGAAAATCTACGCACAGCCTGATGTCTCCATTTTTCTTTCTGACAGGAACTAGGTTTGCTACCCACTGAGTGTTACATACTGGAAATATGATTCTAGCAGCAAGCAGTTTGTTTAGCTCTTTCTTTACTGGTAGTTATAAAGTAGGGTGCATTTTCCTGAGTTTCTTCTGAAATGGCTTGGCTTCTGGTTTCATGGGAATTATGTGTTGTATTATCTGTGTGTCAAAAGTTTTCAGGTCATCATATGTCCATGCGAATACGTCCTTAAACTCTTTAAACAATTTGATCAAAGCTACTTTCTCAGTTGGAGTGCAATCTGATCCTAAATTTATGTTTTGGGGATTTGCTTCTGTGCCTAAGTTTATGGTTTCATAACACATGCTACAACTGTTTGTTTTGAAGTTAGGCACTCCCATGAATTTATCATGTAGATCATAAAATTTTTCAAGTCTAAGAACTGAAGTAGGGATCGAGTTTACCAGCTTAAATGATTCGTCAACAGAATGAGGCGGATGGATTACTGAGAAATTGTGCAGATCTTCATCATGCGTAATCTCGTCAATTGTCATTTCTTTAAAAACATCCTCTCCCATCAAGAAGTCAATAATCTGAGAATCATCATTAAAGACATGCCAGTTAGTGATATTATCAGGAATTGATGGTCTAAATAATAATTCAACAGAAAAGATGTTGGGAGAGAAATTTTTTGAAGGGAGAAGCCTTGATGCCACATTTTCCAAAAGATCGGCTTCTGTATTCTGAAAGCGAGGGATAGATTTAATGTTAAAAGCATCAAATGTTGAAATTAAGTTCCATAACTCCTTTTGATAACTTTGCAGATGGTTAGATAAACAATGTATAGAATTGCGAACTTGACGAACAATGATTTAAGAGTCACCAAAAGCAACCAATACCTTCACATTTAAATTTGACGCTTTCTTTAACCCCTAAATGAGAGCCCCATATTTAGTTGAATTGTTTGTGCACAAGAATTCCGACTTGCAAGACAACAGGTGTTTATTTCCTAAAGGGTCAAGGAGCATACAACCTGCCCCTGCACCATCTTTTGATCGTGCACTGTCAAAGTATAAATTCCAAGGATTATCAGCAAAATTATCTACATTATTCACATTATTTACAGTATTTAACAATCTGGAAGGAGCTTCCTGAAAATCACAATGCAAAATTTCTGATTTAATTACAGAATCAGCAAGTGCTGATTTATGTGCTTGAAAAGTACCTAAATCAGAATCAAAACCAAAGTTTAAAAGAATCGAATCACTAAACATAACTGGTTCGTTAGGTGAATCGATCTCAGTCAATGTATGCTTCATATACCTTTCCCTGTCAATTCTGATCTGATTTGGCCGCCCGTTCTTAGGTAGCCACAGATGTGACCAATCGGTTGAAAAATAACCTTTTAAAGTTTGACACCAATCATGGCTTAGAAACAGCCCATATACATCTGGTATGTCTGCCATTACAATGTCGATAACTTGAAAGATTTGCGGATTATTAGCCATTCTAATCATTACTCCTTTCAACTCTCCCATAATTTTCACCTTAGAGTGGTCAAGCTGGCTGATCTGAGTTTCACAAGGAACAATCATAGCATTTAACTTCTTGCATACCAAATATGGTATAACGTTTGATGATGCCTCAGAATCAACCATGCAATTATGAACATTCTGGTCGAAAATCTCAAATGTCAGTAGGAAAGGGGGAGTTGTAGACTTAGAGTTCTTTCCTATCAGCGTATCCCTATCAGCAGCTGTCTTATTTTCATTATTGAAACTTGCCACCATTTTACTGGTGGTGGGATCAGAATTATTAGCTGCAGATGAGGGAGGCTGATTTCTTCTATTATTGCTATTAGAAGTAGATGGAAGATTTGCAAACATCGACCCTCCAGGCATAGGATAAATTTTCAACAAGTCAAACATGCTTATGTTTTCTCTTTTCTTTTTAAGATCATCTATGATATCATACTGGAGATCTTTATCTTGAATTGCAGGATGTTGAGGTGTGAGCTGTGGATTGTTCCTAGGAGTGGGTGATGATTGAGAGTTGACAGGACCTTTACTCCTAGTATTATGAGTATGTTGATTGATGAAAACAGAGTTGTCGTGACACTCCTCTTGACTTACCGAGCTATCCCAAAAATGATAGTTGAATGGGAGGGGATCTTCAGAAACTTCCTCTTCGATTTCAGGTTTTTCATGCTCCGGATGTTCTTCTAACTCATGTCCAGATGAGGTTTCAGGTAAAGCATAAACAACCCTAATCGTGTTGAATATTTCCTCATTTGTCGAAACGTCAGGGGGAGCATTTTGTCACGCATTGGGTGGTGTATGTGGTCGATATGGAGCCTTAAAATTTCCCCTATTCGAGGTTCCTTCTCCATTGTTTCTTTTTAAAAGAACCACTTCATTCGTCAAGGACCTAACTGCTTGTTGTAATTTTTCCATATCAAAAGCATAGGTATCTTTCTTATCTGTACTAGTTCTCAGTGTGACTTCATTCCTTTTGCGCATGGGGTTGTCGAATTTACTGCTATTTTCTGGTTCAAAAGTCATGGAATTCTTCTCAACCATGATTGCTTCCTCGAAAGTCTCAACCAAAGTGATTTTTCCAGCTTGCTTGACAAACATGCCAAGAGGTTCTAGTAATGCAGAGGAAAAATTCTCAATTATAATATCCTCTGGCGGTTGAGAAGTTGCTGGTATTCTGTTCAACAAGGTGAGGAATCATTGGTTAAAATATTTCACGCGTTCTTTGTTTTCCATCCTAATTCTAGCCAGTTCAAGTGCTAAAACTGCAGGTATCTTATCTTCTCAATTTTTTTTTATGAAAGCCTGACTGAAATCAACCCAGCTTGTTATGGACCCTTGGGTCAAGGAGAAGTACCAACTGGCAGCCTTTCCTTTGAAAGTTAAAGGAAACAAATGGCATACAACATCGTCATGCTGAACATTCATGGTCTACATAGCGAGGATGAACTTATCGATATGGTTTTCCGTAGGCTCTTTGTTGACAGGATCAAACTTTGGCAAAAGTTTATCATGGTGCTTTGGTAAGTTATGTTGAACTCCAGGTATGGCAATAGCACCTTGTCGTAACCAGGGTCTATTGTTGTTCTGATATCCTCCATCATGGTCCCCCATTTCTTGATAAAATTCAGAATCAAATGAAGATTGGTTGTTATGATCACGTGGACTGTCAGGTGGTGAATCAGGGGGTGAAGGGGGTTCGTCGAAACCACCAGAAGTTGGTAGCTATCTTGAAGTATTAGTGTTTATTTCTCCTCTGAGAAAACCACTAAGATGGTAATCAGGTGATCCCACTAGAGAATGAATAGGTTCTTTGCCACTTGTGAAATTTCCCACATAAGATCGAAAGAGATGATGTAAACCTCACTATGAAAGAATTTAGGAAGAAGAGAGAAGCAATAGAACATAGATCCAATAGAGGCAGAATAATTACACACATTGCATTAATCAGAATAGTAACTGGGTAAATATACAATGATGAGTATGAGGATTCGAATTCACTAGGTGTAATTCGAATTATCCTTCATGCACAGATCCATAATCAGTGGAGAGTCATCAGTGCCAAACTAGGAGTCTATCTCATCATCGGTGAAGTCATCAATGCACAAGTAGTGATCAACCGGGAGTCAAACTGAGTCTAACTGAGTGTGGTTGGTGTAACTGGCACATGGAAGCACTGATATAGTGAAGGAGACTCAGTGGGGGGCACTCATGGAGCTAACTGGAGTCAAAACAGTCTATCTAGTCACACTGGAGGTCCAAAAGAGTGATAAGGTCAGTTAGGAGTCAGTTAATCCTTAAATCAAGGAAGAACTGAAGATAACTGAACTAAACTGGACTGGTAGGTGAAGAAGGGTGCCCTTATCATGCAATAACTGAAAAGAGGGTGCACTAAGCTCTAGGAGAGCTAAGACTGATCCGAGAGAAGCTCCTGGGGCTAGTTTGGCAAGGGCTAGGTGCTGGTGCTGCAAACCCTAATTGCATGCAAACCCTAATTGCATGCAAAACCCTAATTGCATGCAAAACCCTAATTTTGCATGCAGGACTGAAAATGTCAGAAATGTTAGAAGGACTAGGATGGAGTATAGGAATATCCTAACACCCCCCCTTAATCCATCCCGGGCCCTGGTAACTAGGACCAAAGGTCACCCATACAATCAATGAAATGATAAAAAGAATACTGCCTCAATTTTTCTTTTTCCTTTTTTTTTTTTGTTTTTATATTTTTGAATAACTCAAGGAGCCATTACTCTAAGCCGAAAAGAAGCAAGCTTTCATCAGTGAAAACTTTGCAAAGAGACTTGGTAAGCTAATCCTCTGTAAAGTGCGAATGCAAGTGCTAGAGAATGTGTTGAATGTAGCAAGTCTTTCAGGAACCTTTTCTGTCACTGGAGCGAATGTATCATGATGAGTTTTCCCAAGGAATGGAAGAGTAAACCCCATCATCATGCTGAATCTCTCATGGAGAGGTGGATGGCATAATGCAAGGTTAGCATGCTGCTGAAGTCTAGTAGTTCTGTAAGCAAATACATCATCAACTGTGTTCTTAGTAGTAGCAAGGACTGTGTGAGAACATATTTCTCTTGAATCTGGACTAAGAATAGGGTTTGGCTCTGAATCTTCTTGAACTATGATCTCAACATCAAAATCTTGATCTTCTTCCTCACTAGAATAGGAGTCACTGGAAGAGAAGTCACTGTGATCCTCATCAGAATCTGAAGGGATAGTTGGAGAGAAGGGCATGAAGTGGGAGAACTCATATGCCTTTGAGGCATGATTAGCAATCCCATTCGCTATAACCTTTCCAGTGGAGATTTCTGTAATCTCTACTGTGTCTGGACCAAAAATCACTTGTTTTGGAGATCCTGTATGAGTCATTTGATATACTGATAACAAATTAGCTGTAAGAGAAGGAACAAATAAGACATTTTTGAACTTACCATGCTCCATATGAACTGTACCCAAACCTTTGGCAGAAATCTGAGAGTTGTCTCCCATGTGAATGGTAGGCCCATCTTGGAGATCCAAAGAGGAGAAGGATTCTTCTTGTGCCATCATGTGGTTGGAAGCTCCAGAATCTATGAGGAGAGCTTTTGTCTTTGAAAAACCAGCCATCAATGCATGACAAGCATCAGATCCACTTCCAGAATCAGACATCTTTGCTTCTTTTGGAACAACAATTTGGTTTTGTTCAAGAAGCTTGGTTAGAAGATCAATCTTCTTATGCATGCAGGCATGCTCAGGATGGTTTCCTCTCTTGCAATAGGTACAATTTGGTCTCTTTTGTTTGTCATTCTTGGATCTTGAAGGTTTCTTTCCTTTGCCTTTTTGTCCCCCTTTATCATTCGCTCCACTTGATTCACCAGCCAAAAGAGCTAGATCTCTGGAGGTTTTGATGGCACCCATTTGAAACAGTTTGTTCTCTTCTTGAGTGAGAGCTTCAATGAAGTTACTTAAGGTGGGAAACTTCCATCCAGGGATGGACATTCGAACAGAATGAAAGGTAGATACAAAGACAGAAAATTGAGATCCAAGTTTGCTCAATATAGAGAGTATCAATTGCTCATCACTTTTAGTGATGCCACATTGCTTGTAATGCAAAACCAAATTCTGAAATTTGGAGAAGAAATCTTGAATGCTCTCGAAATTGCTAGGTTGAAGGGCAACCAATTCATTCTCAAGAATGTAGCCTCTCAGTTCGTCTTGTTTGCCAAAAAGACTCCTCAATTTTATCCATAAATCATATGGAGACTTCAATCCATCAGCATGAAACAATAGATCATCAGAAATATGAAGGCATATGAATCCAAAGGCTTCATCCATTTTGTTTAGGTGCTTGACTCTCTTTTCAGCTTGATGTGGTATGGCATCTTTTTCTTCAACTATTCTCGTAAACCCTCTTGATTGCAAGAGTATTATCATCTTCCTCTTCCATTCGAAATAATTGAAAGGAGTGAGAAGTATAGAGGAAGGATCATTCGAATTGCTCATCTTGATTGCTTGAACAAGTGCAAAATAGAAGCTACTGAATCTGCTGCTGCAACTGCTGGAACTTCAAAATACCTGCAAAAAACTCTCAAGAATGGAGGTAGAATATACTCTCAAGGCTCTGATACCATGTGAAATTGCCCACATAAGATCCAAAGAGATGATGTAAACCTCACTATGAAAGAATTTAGGAAGAAGAGAGAAGTAATAGAACATAGATCCAATAGAGGCAGAATAATTACACACATTGCATTAATCAGAATAGTAACCGGGTAAATATACAATGCTGAGTATGAGGATTCGAATTCACTAGGTGTAATTCGAATTATCCTTCATGCACAGATACATAATCAGTGGAGAGTCATCAGTGCCAAACTAGGAGTCTATCTCATCATCGGTGAAGTCATCAATGCACAAGTAGTTATCAACCGGGAGTCAAACTGAGTCTAACTGAGTGTGGTTGGTGTAACTGGCACATGGAAGCACTGATATAGTGAAGGAGACTCAGTGGGGGGCGCTCATGGAGCTAACTGGAGTCAAAACAGTCTATCTAGTCACACTGGAGGTCCAAAAGAGTGATAAGGTCAGTTAGGAGTCAGTTAATCCTTAAATCAAGGAAGAACTGAAGATAACTGAACTAAACTGGACTGGTAGGTGAAGAAGGGCGCCCTTATCATGCAATAACTGAAAAGAGGGCGCACTAAGCTCTAGGAGAGGTAAGACTGATCCGAGAGAAGCTCCTGGGGCTAGTTTGGCAAGGGCTAGGTGCTGGTGCTGCAAACCCTAATTGCATGCAAACCCTAATTGCATGCAAAACCCTAATTGCATGCAAAACCCTAATTTTGCATGCAGGACTGAAAATGTCAGAAATGTTAGAAGGACTAGGATGGAGTATAGGAATATCCTAACACCACTTGGTTCGTCACCTGTTTGGTTTTGATTGTAGGGTCTTCTAGGTATACTGAAATCGATCCGGGGAATGCCTGTCTGGCGAGAATAGCCTCTAGTCAAGATACGTCTTGATTCTTCCAGGTCTTCTTATATGTCTTCCAGAGTAACTGGTGGTAAACTGGTACTACGCAGTATGGCAGCCCTAACAGTATTCGCAAGAGGTGTAGTTGTAGAGTTTGTTTGTGATGTAGGGGTAGGACTGGATACCGGTTCAAGATTGCTGAGAAGGGAAGTTGTTTGACTAGTTGTGGGAGTAGTATGTGATCGTTCATCCATTAAGCTTTTAGTCCATGCCCTCCTTCTAGAGCCATTTTTTGGCTAGAAGAACTGTCTTAGGCCAACTAGAGAAAAACAATCCACACACTCAACTTAGTACAGTTTTGTATGTGTTTGGAATAACTGTTTCTCATAGGAATTAAGGCCCTGCTACCTGTGTTTTGTGCTCTCAAAGATAGAGAGCCTCTCAAGGTGAATAAGTCTCGGAAAGGAAACTAACTCTTAACAACTATAAAAAAGAAATGAAACTACTTATGATCTAATACTAAAGACTATCTAGAAATAAAGTTAGTAATTCCTAATATTACTCTATGATAAGCTAAGTTATGCTAATCTATCTAAAGTCAGCATTCCTATCTCGGCCAAGAGCAAAGATTAGTTATTCAACTAAAAATCTGAAGCAAGAACAATATTCTCTAGTTACAACTTAGTGATAAACATACTAAAACAATAAAAGTGAATTTAAATTCTTTTATAACAGATAGAAACATAACTATTATAAAATAATCTATATATAAGAACTTCAAACCAAAGCCAAAATTTACTAACAGGATTATGTCTTTCTGAAAACATGAAAGATATAATTAAACTAACTTGCAATTAGAACAAGATCATTCTGCAAACTAGATAATTACAAAATTTGATTAACCACTATTGACATCATAGAAAAAGTCCTTCAACATCAATAAGAGAGTAAATCAATTTATGATTCGGATAACATAAGAATTCGAATTTCTCACAGAAACATTTCACATACAATATAAAGACATTTATATATGAAATCAAACAAGATAACAAATGAGAGATGAATCACACAGTATTGATTATCTAAAACTTAGCTACGATTTCAGTATCCTGGCACATTCGACAGTCGTCAGAAGAAGTTCATGAGAGAGTCAATGTAAACAGAATAAAAGGTACTGCTATATAATAAAATCTCCTCAATGTCTTAGAAATCGAACCCCTCCTCAAAGTTTTGGGATCGTTTATATAGAAAAAGAAATGAGCTTCTAACTTCCTATAATTTCTATTTTTTTGGAACCATGTGAATCCCTACAATAATAACATATCAATTAATGCTACTTCTGATATAACTCGAATGTATGCCAGCTCGTGACACCTGGATTGGAATAACACAGAAGATAATCTTCAGAACTTACTCGATAACTCCAATATCGTTATTCTTGGGCATGAGATAATTTGCATTAATCACCATCAACTGCCTACGCCAAACATGGGATATGATGCCAATGAAAGAAACCAACTGTGTGTGTATAGGATCTTCAACAAGTACATCTCAACAAAATTAACTCCAAAATTGAAGCAACGTGATCTACCTCCACTTCCAAAATTGCATAACACCTGGATTTTATCAAACAAATCAGTTAGGAATTGTAAACAAATACCAACAATTGATTAATACATATATAATAATGAATAGGATGTCTACAGAATTTTTAATTCTGTAGACATCCTCATAAAAATAACTCTGTATTGAAATAACAAATTGGCTATATTTGTTGACCTGTAGAAATCCAATTTTATGTCACCTGACCATTCAAACAAAATCATAAAATAAATAATGAACCTCATCTTAAACAACATTATGATTTTGGGGATGACTGAACTGATACACAAACTGGAACCACCCTCCTTGCTTCATTCAATTTGGCTTTAAACCTTACAGCCCTTGTTTTTTCAATTTTGTTTTGCTTGATTAATCATTTATTTTTCATCAAAAGATTCTTACCATAAGCCTTGTACTGGGTTTTATTTTCCTTCAAACCATTTTATTTATTAATCAAAGAGGGAAAATCAGATTTTAAACTCGCAATCTCTTCCATGGCAAGCGTATTAACCACCTGACCCTCTTTCAGCTCTGTTTCTAAAGATGAAATAACCTGAGCCACGGGTATTTCAACAGGTTGATGCACATGATCCATGTCTGGCCCTGTTCGCAGCTGTTGGTTAACTTCTTAATTTGCGTTAGGCATTGGATTAGATCTTTGAACACTTATACCTTCATGCTGAGAGGCCGACACATACTTGAGGTCGAGGATTGTGGGTCCAATGGGAGCTTGATGTGGCGACGACTCTGAGGAATCGCTCAATTCAACCACTGGGGCGTCTTCTGCAACTAGATCCCTTTTTGCAAAAAGCGCAGCAGCCATGCTGCGAGTGGTTCGACGAATTGCCTGATCACTCATCATTTTGCTAACTTCTTGATCTGCTGGTTTGTGACAGGGATTGATCTGTGGATGAAGCTGGGCATCACCTGGAGGAGGTAGAATAGTCACATGTTGACTCAAATGGGGCAGAGGGCCATCACAGGGTATTTCATAGTTTAACTCAACCTAGGATTTAGGATGACCGACACTTGGGGCATTCTAAGGCATTATGTAGATTTTGGGTGAAAGAGAATGCCCCCCAAAGCATGAACTTGTTGAAGATAGATAGGTGAAGTGATTTGATAGAAGTAATGGCAATAGACTCGTCAGACGAAGGACACTGCTACAGTGCAACTGAATCTAAACTGACAAGCTCATATGAAGTACAACATGGCTTCCGACCAATACATTGCATATCCATGATAGCAATGACCGACTGAACACAATCATGGCTACTAGACATAAGCGTAGATCCATGATGAGATGATAACACATCCATGACCAATACAAGAGTGGATCCGTGTAATATAACTCAAATACAAACTCCATCGCAATGTGGGTAAAACATGACTCCCTAGGGTCTTTAAGTTGAACCCGCAATGATACGAATCTATCCATGTGATTACAATTGTCTTGACATCGAACATGGTAGAAACCACTTGATTACTGGCCATTGATGTAAACCATTAACAAGTGCGAGGGAGATCACCAGTAATGTCAATGATTCCTAAGGTATCATAGTACATATCATCAAGCGTGAATAAATGATTTGAAGTCAAATGCAAGATGAAATCTTTCAATCAAGAGTCAATGATGTAAACTCATGATGAAAGCAAGGTAACCTGCCATTGAGGCATGCAGGGTTAAGGTACTTGGTTGGTTTCTAGATTCAATCCTCTATTGATGTGTTGAAGTCGACAAGGATGAATCCGTCGAAGGAGGGCCATAACGAATCCCCCATCAATCGACACGAAACACAACAAAGATGTGTAGAGTGGATCGGATTGTATAGTAACATGCAAGACTGACTCAGAGTGGACTGACGTAATGACAGGTGTACTGACTACAGATGGTAAACATATTCTTGAACATGGGCATGGCATGACTTGGCAGTATTGACATGACGAGTGCAACACAAATTCTCAAAGCGACTGATGATGGAAGCTTTTCTTTGAATGACTCAAAGGAGTAATAATACTCAGGAAATGTCACCTACCCAAAGTTATGAGAATTATTATTTTATTTGCAAAATAATTTATGGTAAATTTAATTACAAAGTTTTGTAATTATGATCAGTTTTGATCATGGATGAATGTAATTACTGAATATTATTATTTAAATAAATTAATTAAGAGACAAACACCCAAGAGGAATGTTGAATGAGTGTTCACTGACCCACTAGGAGGAATGGAAGCTGTTGGAAAGTATGGGACACATGGCAGCAGTTGCATCACACCACTAGCTGTTGGTTATGGGACAACTACCCCTAAAAATAGGGCATTATCCCCCAGGTGGAGGGAGTGAGCAGGCAGCTCATTTAATGACCCATTAACATCTAAAAGGCCTAGGAAACCTATAAAGGAAAATTCGAATTGGGTAGGCATCTCTTAATCAATATTTCTACAGAATATTTTCCTCTTGTGAATCAGGTGATTACAAGAGAGATTCGAATAGGGAATTTAGTGGTGACTGTATTCTTGTGTCTGCGTTATTGCTAAGAGGAACCAGAAATGCTGGTGCAAGTCTATTGGATTGTTATTTATTGAAGATTTAGAAGTGAATTGCTACAGCAAGAAGAAGTCCTCATTCTTGAGTTTTTTCCTCCTGGTGGTTCAGTGAACAGGATCGGGGGTCCTATGACAGTACTTGACTATTTTCGGGAATTGGTTGGGTGGAATAGTCTTCTTGGCCTATTTGTTGCCCTACAGATTCTCTCAGGTTCTACAGATTTTATAACTTGTTTTAAGTAAATAATTTTGTTCTGTTTAAATTGGTATTTTTCCGTTTATTTGTTTTCAAAAAAGAATCTAATCCTAGAATTCTTTTAAGTCCGAATGTTTATGTTTAATATTGAAGTTGAATTGATAAATCAATACCTCTATTTTTCCACATGCTGTTTTGAAGCATTGTACTCTAGTAGAGATATGCAAATTAAAAATAGATTAGAAGATAGGCAAATTGCCATTTTGAATTCGATAGATAGATAGTAATTATATATGTATCAGTTTTCTATTCCCAAGTTAAATAATAGTAGAAAGTTCTGCATAATATCTATGTATGTATTAAAAGGTATCAGAGCTTTCTGAAAGTTAAAATAATGCATAATTTATGCATTCTTATCATTACTCTATACAAAAAAATATAGAAATCACAGGTATACATGTATCATAACAGAGTATCAAATTAAATGATAGTGTTCATCAGATTAAGATTGTACATAACAATCATCACCCAGTTGTCATATTGTTTACAGACACTTTGATTTCATTATCTCTGTTAATGTTTTTCAAGGTTATATTCTCACTGTTTTATTATCATTATTTACAAGCTTTTCATAGTCATTCTATAATTCCTAGTTTCCACATTATACATATACACACACTATTTTTCATTTCTTATTTTATCATTTTCATAAACTTACAGTTCAAACAGATAATAGATATAATAGAAACATTCAGTTGCTGATAAGTAATTGTTCTCAGTAGTTATGCAAACTAACACAACTTAGGGTTTGACCCTTTTGTTTTCATTACAAACGAATTCTCTACCTTTTAGAACAACATATATTTTATAGTCCCTATCTTTGACAGAGTACTTAACTCTAGCTAAAACAATTACATTATGATTGGTTTCATCATTCAAAACAAACTCAACTCACATCGATTACAGATCGAAATCCAAATCATTCGAAAGACTCATAACTTTAAACATTTCCATTGACTTAAGTTTCAGTCCTGTCTTTTCAACAAAAGAAAAACTATTTCGAAATTCCTTTGACATAACTTATCTGAGCCTAGGTTTCACACAACCTAAGCATAGAAACGAAACCTACAGCATTTCATCTGTAACTTAGAAATATTTCTACATAGTTATCTCCATCAATGAAATCCTCAAACCCTAATCTAGTTCAAAGAAACACGACTTTAACCAGCGACATCAAATATTTAGCATAATACTTCATTGTCGAAAAGAGAAGTGTCAATTACACAGTGAATGAGCCCATGGCTCTTTTCAAAACTTAACCATTGAAGTCGTGGATTCCCAGAACGAGATTTATAATATGTTTTTGCAAACAATTTTATACAAGGTTTAAACCATGATTCAACAGTTTCAAAGAACCCATATTTATAGACAATCGACGAGTCACAACTCCAGTCGGCTTCACCAAAACTTAAAGTATAGAAACCAAGAACTATTTATATCACTGAATATTAAGTGTGATTCAAAAGTTCTTCAACCATCAACATCGACAAATAAACGACGAGTCTTGACAAAGCCTGTTACTCATTCTTTGAACTACTTCAACCACCGTCCAAGAGTACTATGAGGGTTATGGAAGACTCGAGGCTTACCGGTGATGAGGCACGCTGATACCCTTCCCAAAATGTTACTCAATTGTTTCCTTAGAACCCTGCAACTGACAAAGGATAGGTTTGAAGTTAGATACCGGTTACATTATAAATCGAAAATAAAAGTACAGCAAAAGAAACACCTATTCCTTAGAAGGATGCTTACCTTCATAACTTGATGAGAACGTTGTCACGAACGACACCAGGGAGCCATTATCCTCTTCCAAGATCTGTGTTTTCTTTCATTTCACTCTATTCTCAGAAATTATAAAGCTTAAAACTACAACCCTTCGAACCAGAGGCCAAATCTCTTAAAACTACATCATTATCACAGTAAGAAACCCTGCAACTCAACCCTTTTAGGAGGTCTCGAGGTCAAACCTCTCCCAAGTCCTTTGAAAAAATTTTCGATAGCCTGTCGGCCACACAGGCCATAACAATAGCACAATGAACTGCTTTTCCAAGTTCATAAACCAAAACCACGACGATGATAGGGTTACAAATCCAACGGCCCAAATTCATCACCATCGACGATCTCTACAATGCCAACGATTTTAGCTTTGGTACAAACAACGTCAACATTAAATGCCCGACCTACATTACAGGTTGATAATGCCACCATGGCACACAGAGGAGCAAGCACAACCAATGCATGGCGCATTACTCTTACACATCGACGAGTATAGTGATGTTCACATCTACGTGGATTGTTGGAAAATCCCTTGTGGCAATGGTTTGGTACTAAGCTTTAAATGCAGGGTTGGATACCTGATCTCTACCATGACTCGAGACCAGCATCATTTAAATTAACCAACAACCTGTCAAGTTTCAAATTAAATGACTATCAGTGAAACCGACATGAAAGTAACCCTTGCATTTTCTTGTTAACATAACAAATTTAAAATGCAACATAGCATTATTAATATCTATGCAAGATTTCATTATAATGTTGCTTTACATTGCCATCAAATCCGACATATTACAATGTTGGTAACAAATTGCAACGTATATTATAGTTTGGATATAATTCCAATGTTTGCATGTTATTGCAATAGTTACACCATATGTTTTAATATTGATATCAAACCAAGGATCGATATAGTTGCACCACTATATTCATAAGATCTAGATTTTGTCACGATATAGAATGAAAACTAAATAGTTCAAGTCTTAATTGCACCATAGTCAACCTATGGCTTGTATTTGTTTATATATCTAATTGCTACCAATGTCTAGTCTTTGGGAAAGACTACATTTGCTTACATAAGACCTAAATAATTATAGTGGTGAATATGAATTGTGAACCATAAGACTTATATAGTTAATCAATAGTGTTGTATAAAACTCCCAAGTATATATATGCTATCACATATAGTTTGGTAATTTGGAACAATAAGTTCTCCAATATCCTATCCACTTTATTCATGCAATACAATGGTACTGTACCATCTTGGTACTACCAGTTAAATGGTGAAAACAAGACAACTAGTACAATAAAGACGACAGAACCAGCTAGTACAATGACGATGACAAAATCAGCTAGTATAATGATGACTATAGTGACGATGTTTACTTGGGTTGATTTTACTCAGATACAAGACAAACTTTGGAAAGTTGAAGAGTAAGCATGTGAATCGTACCTATATGCTTTTAAAATTGCAACAGTCTCTAATTATTCTATTTTTATTTTCAAATGATCCAATGTTTTAGCGTTACAGCTAAGTAAGCTTCGGGGTCCCTCATAGGACTCCCTTGGAGAACAAAAAAGCAAACTGTCAGTAGCATCTCAAAGAAAAAGTATCATATCACATTTCTAACTTGTCATTCTTTTATTACATTAATCATGCTTATCATTGCAGAAGAAAAAGGTGTCGCATCATAATTCTGATTCATTAGTTCATTTAATTATTATAATTAGAGTTATTATGAATATGTTAAGTTGTCACTCTCACATTCGTTATAACATAATTTTAATTATGTTTTAGTACAAACAGCTATTTAGTTAATGTTGTTACAATCAGCAATTATTATTTTCCGCAATTATAAATTATCTTAAATTAAGCTATTATTGCTATTAACAAAAATTTTAAATTTTTATGAAAATTCGGGATGTTACAGGACATAAGTGGAACTCGAAGACAAAGGGATGATCCAAGTGTTGTATGTAAATGTAGATGAGTTCCATGTTCAAGAATGACTACATACTTCCACTAATAAGGTATGTAACACAAACACTTTCCTTTTTCCCCATCATGAATGATGATTGCCTTATGTGTTTTTTACGAGCTTGATGAGGGTAACCAGATGCCCGGTATAGGTCATCTCATAGATGAGTCCAATCCCAAATATTTTCCAAACCTAGGATAGCATGGGTTCATCCCATGATGGGCCCTTCAATGTGAAATTTTAACAAGTCCATAGAAGGTAAACTCGGTCATCATTTCATGTTTAGAGAGTCTGAAAAGAACTAAAGAAGACTCCAATGGTCCTTTTTCATAAAGTTATCCTCATCGCTCGAAAAAGAGTAAAACAACGTGGGAGAGGACTCTTCCAGTCATGATTGGCTGGAGTACACCTTTTTCGTAATTAGTGCCTCCTGGTCCAAAAAAGGGGTAAACTATCACCAGGAAGACGACCATTCAAATTGTTTTACAACCGTGAATGCATCAAGTTCGCTTGGCAATATTTTCGTATTTAGGGAGCCTGAAAAGAGCTTAAAAGGACTTCATGAACAACTTTGTCATGGTTGATGACTGAGTACGAAAAAGGAAAAATTAAACTCAGCACGGTTCCTTTTCCGTAAATAGTCTAGCGAGGCCGGATAAAGTGATAAACCTATACTCATTAGACACACCTTTTTAACTCAAATTTTTAACGAGCACGAGAATGGTATCAAAAGAACTCGTAATCTTTTTCATGTTTGAACCAGAGCACAAAAAAGTAAAAACTAAGCTCAAACCACTTTTCATGTTTCAACCAGAGCACGAAAAAAGTGAAAAAGTAAGCTCAAATACTATCTTACTATTTTTAATGAGCTTGAAGATATGTTGGAAGAATGATCATGATGTTTGTTTCATTTTTTAACGAGCTTGTAACAAAAAAATGAACTATGCTCGGGATAATTTTCATGGTTTAATGATCTCAAAACTTAAAAAAGGAAAGTATGCTTGAAAATGTTCCCAATGGTGGATTTCTTCCTGTCATGAAATCCAAAGGTTGGTGCATGCCCCCAGCATGATTGCTAGAAGTAAGTGACTTACTTCCAACATGGTGTGGAGAGTCGATCGAGTTGACTTCAATGTAACTTCTAGAGGTTGAAGACATGCCCCCAAGCTTCATTTCATCCACCTAAGGCATAGGCAGGTGAAAAGAACGTTCAGGTACTAAGTCCACGAGGAGACTTGACTCAAAGGGAAAGGATATGTTTCATTTTTTAACGAGCTTGACACAGAAAGGGAACTATGCTCATGAAACTGGTTTCATTTTTTAGCAAGCTTGGAACCAAAGGTAAACTATTCTCAAACTACTGGTTTCATTTTTCAATGAACTTGAAGCCAAAGGTAAACTCTGCTCGCAGTTAAGGCCCGTTGACGGGTTCCTTCCCAACATGATGCCTAGAGGTTGGTAAATGCCCCCAGCATGATTGCTAGCAGCTTAACATGGTAGTGTTCCCTCAACATGATTGTTGATGGTACGACATGTGACATGCTTCCCAAGCTTCATTTCGTCTAAAAAAATGTTGCTTTGTAACCCAAATACGAACCTAGCTACTAATATGAAAATTTTCACCAAGGGGGAGAAAACGAGAATCAGATGAAATGAAGGTTCAAGTTCTAACTCTAGCGAGAGACTCGAACCAATGGGAGGGAGATCTATTTCATTTTTACACAAGATTGAAATAGACAATAACTATGCTTGAGGGGGCCCATCTTATTTTTTAACGAGCTTGAAATGTAATAAAACTATGCTTGAGTGGATGGTTTTATTTTTATGCAAGCTTGAAACCAAAGGTAAACTATGCTTAGAGGGGTCTATTTCATTTTTTAACGAGCTTGAGATAGAATAAAACTATGCTCTAATGGATTGGTTTCATTTTTATGCAAGCTTGAAACCAAACAGAAACTATGCTAGGGTGGTTGGTTTCATTTTTTAACGAGCTTGAAACATAACATAAACCATGCTCGTACCCCCCATCCTCAGGGGGAAGAAACCACTAAAACATGCGGAACATTTAGGGAAGTCTGATAACTAGGAGTCATATGATGAGTGGGTGTCACGAAGGAAAGCTGATCAATGGTCACAATATTCCCATGCTGAGGAAAATACATCACTCGAAAGAGCGTGGACACTACAGCTTTCATAGCATAGACATAATCACATCCAAGGAGTAGATTGAAATCTAAAGGACCTTGGACAACCATGACATCAACATAAACAATTTTACCTCTCAATGTGATAGGTAACTACGGGAGAATCCCTAAAGGTCCGGTAGGCCTTCTATTAAAAGCCAAAATCTGTTCAGTTACTGACACAAGCTGAGGGGAACCTATAGCTTTCCAAGTAGTTGAGGATAAAATACTAACAGAAGCTCCCTCATCAACTATCGTATGAAATATTTCTTTATCGGAAACTCGTATAGATATTCGAAAAGGAATACTCGAAGGAAGACAAGATTATATTAGAGAATTCCAGTCAAAGGAAATGCCCTCAGTACTTGTGGGGGTCCTGTAGAAATGGACAGGGTTTCCCCCTACCTAGGACATTCTGAACTGACTAGGAAAACATCAGTGGTTTCCAATTCACTCTCACTTGGAAGATAAGAATGAGGAAAAGATTGCGTCATGGTGACTGCGTCAGTCTGAACTTTCTCCAATGAAAGAGCGGGATCGAGTGGAGATGACATTGACTCGATCACTTCACTCTCAGAAAGAAGACTGGGATCGATTTCAGATGGACCTGAATCGATCACTTGGTCAACCAATGGGGTGTCGAGGGACAACTTACTATCACTTGTTGGAAGCACCTGTTGAGAACTAGTAATATCTTCCAACCATCGTGAAGCTTCATCAATGCTTGGACAAAGGAAAGTACGGTGCATGCCCTTGCATAGCCAGCAAGGGTCTACGGCTCTACCCTTCTGACCCTTCACCAATGGGTCACTATTCGAGGGATTGTCGTCAACGCGATGGCTATAGGTTGACAATACAATTGATTTGGGGTTTTTAGACCACACTTCTGACACACGGGGAAGACCGGGACAATTCTTGAGAAGGTGATCACCCTTGCAAAGTTTGCAGGGGAACTTGGGCTTACGAGGCGTCCTCATAGAATGAGTTCCATCAAAGGCAGATGGATGGCACTTGGTCTCTTTCTTATCTTTCTTCTTCTTCTCCACTTGATTACTAACGCTAGAGTTTTCAGTAGGAGAAGACGAAGAGATGGAAGTCGATTCAAATTTCGACAGAGAAGGAGAAAGGTCGCCATGAGATTGATGCTCATATGGTGAAGGACCTAGGTTCAACACAATTGGTACACTTGGTGTAACTGGATTGGAGAATAAACATACTAGTAATCCTATCGACAATCCAAGAAGACTCAACGTAGCCATAAAGGGAGGACGAATAGTTCCACAAGGGGTAATAATAGATGGCATACCCTGGAAAGGGGCCTCTTGGTTGGTAGTCCCGGAAGAGTCTTCCATATCTAAGCTTCCTAAGAGTCTCTAAAGTACCACACAAATCAAACACTACTCAATTCTAAAAGCAACAAGCAAATTGTGTGAATAGGAGTGGATTCAAAGTCTGGAACCTCATAGGATTATCAAGGCATCACAAACCACTATATACTACAGGGTCCAACAATATGACGCGACAGGGAGGATTGGGACCGTACCCTCGCCTGCATACCCGATTACCTGGATAGTATGTGCATGCTAATCTCCCCGAGTGTTGTTCTCGGTGTATTGCTTTGCCAAGACGGCCAAATGGTTAACTCGGATGGTTTCAGGATTCCTATGGGTGTCTCCCGATATACGCAATGTACGTGGGAGCTCAAATCCGTAGTGGTGCTGTCTAATGCACAACCATTCGGAAACAAACCTTCCAATATACTACCGAGTACATGATACACCCTTCGATATAAGCCAAGTACAGATTATAATACTTGGGGGGTATGTGAAGGAGCTCGATATACCGATAATTACATGGAAGACTACAATACCCTCGGGATACAGTGCTGGAAAATAGAGACAGCTGCCACGCTTAAAGACGTCGGAACACGTCTCTAACTTACACATAGTTACTAAATGATTTTAACCTAAGCTAGAGTTAATTTTATCTTGTATGGTTAGGTGGATGAATGAGGTGAGTACATAAATGTAAACATAATGCAATCCTCAACTACATGATAATGCACATTTTCTTTTCATTTTCAATGAAAACTACTTAAGGTAAGGAGAGATATTTTTTATTTCAAACAAAAAGTACTTAAGTAGTAGCGAAAAGAAGAATTCCTTCCTAGAGTGCAATAATTCTAACTTTCTGCAATAATCAACCAAAAAGCGTAAAGAAAATGAAAGATGCAGCTAATCTTAACAATGTATAAGACAAAATGATGAAGCACTTTCAATTTTCAAATGCATGTATAAAAAATGGAACTTGATAACTAAACGATTTTCATATCTATATACAGAATGTGAGAGAATATCTACAACACTCTAATCATTCATAAATTCCCAAGGAAAAATGGCAAGCACCCAAACAACTCAAAGGCACTCAAGAAAGGCTCAAAATATACCAAATGCAATAATTATAACTCATTTCCTATCTTTTTACACTTGAAAAAGACACATCTAAGCTATGGAAAGAAGGACTCCACAAACGTTTCCAATCAAATGCAAGACAAAGATAAGCACTTAACAATCTTATCTAACTAAAATGCACACAAAACTGAAACAAGCCTTTCTTCTTCTTATGATTGTGAGACCAAGAATTTCAAATGATCAAATTAAAGTAAGAAGAACACTTATATTTTCCAATTTCATGAATATAGCAAAAGAGTGACAAAATCAATATTTTCTTTGAACTAAAGTGGAGACAAAGAATCAATCTTTCCCAAAAATGATTGAATAGCTCAGCAAGTAAGGGAAACAAGATGCATAACCCAAGAAAGAGAGGCTAAAAAAGACATGGATATCCCACACTCTTCAAGTCTTTAAAACAAGCCAATCACACTCAACAAAAAATGATCTCAAAACCTTGAGATGGGTCAAAATGACTAAATAATGCACGATTCATGGCCCCCCATGAGGGGGAATTTTTTTCAGAAATAGAACCCATTTCGCTTAAAAATGTAAGCAAAACACTAGTTTTGACTCAAGAGGCCAAACATGAATCCAAATCTCAAAAGACCCAAAAACCAATACAAATAAGCCAAACAAAACACACAAATCAAAGATGAGATCTTTGGTTGGATCTTGCAGCACAGAGGGAGTTCATACAGCAAACCAAAGTCCATACTATCAAATGGAGAAGAGATGCCTGCATGCCAAAATTTGACAAATCGGTGCACTCTGTGCTTGTACACAGTGCGATGTCGCAGTCTACCTACACGGGAAGTGCGACGATGTCGCATTATTCCAATGCATGGGATGCGATGAGTAACTAATAGGTAAAGAACAGAGACCCAAAATGAAACAGTGTCGTTCTGTTCCCACTGCCCAGGTTCAACAGGTGAAGTCTAGATTAAAAAATGAATCAGATCTCTCAGCAATGAACCATGAAATGGTTTGGGAATGAGTTGTATAAACTCATAGGAAGTAGATCAGAGTCTTCAACATGAAGATCTGATAGTGAAATCAACTCCAAGAAGTAAATGGAAAAAAATAAAAAGGCTTGTGTCAAGCAATCAACTGAAAATAACTCTCAAATTGACAACTACTGACCAAATATCAATACTCCCCAGTATGGTCGCCAGATTTGTTATCGGAAAATCCACTCGAGCGGACGCGAGCAGGATCTCCCTAGCTCAATGTGAGTCTGGAACAAATAGAACAGATTGCAAATACATCTCCTAGATCTACTTAAGGATCCAGTACTAGATGTCTTACCTTTTACTTCGCAAGCCTTTCTCCTGAATGCTGCTCCACGTTTTGCGGTCGTCAAATCGAAGATGCAAGACCTGTCAAGACAAGAAACAAGAGAAACCAGTAAAATACATCTATACAATAAGTGATCTAAGTAAACAGTTAAGCATGTAAACTACTCGATATCATTGCACACATGAACAACATTGGTGGAAAGCATTTGTATTACTACAAATAGAGGAGTACATGATAGAGATATAGAACCACAACCAAGGCTTAATGCTGTAGCCCTTCTCCGACAAAGCCAATTGCTATATCCTTCCAAGGAAGTATGAGTTCTCCAATAGGTGAGTGGAGATGTTCTAAGAGAGATTTCACCAGTATGTAGATACCATAGTCTTCCTCCCTTTGGGATGGGAGTGAGCTTCATTTATATAGGACTAAATGGATAGGGTATGGATAGGATAGGTTGAGAGATGGTAGGAGAGGCTTAAGGGATCTCTCCAAAGGTTTAGGAACCGAGTGCCAACTCTTCCAAGAGGTCAGGGATAGGGTCCCAAGTCAGCAAGCTTCGAGATGGACCTCAAAGGACCTATTTTTTCCATCCAACTAACTTCGTTGCACCCTGTAATGGAGCAAGGTGCGATGTCCCATGTTGGTAGTGTGCAGCCTGCGACGACCCTTCAAAACTTATCACAATTGGGTACAAATCCTCCCAGGATGATTACTTAGTCCAGGTATCTTTAGGGGTGTATACACTGAATCTGATGATGAGTAGATTTTGGGTGTAACAGCCGCAGCTATGTGACCGAGTTTGAAATAAGCAACCCATTCTCCCCTTGTTGGAGATAATCCTTGTGCCAACGTCTATGTATGGTATGATCCATCCGATGACTTCAGAACATGGAAACAACTTTGGGCATGTAGCTGATTTATGGAGGCCTGATTTCTTGATGTTTTGATACACCATCATCTCTTCGATGGATGCATCAAGTAAATTCTAATCTCTGATAAGATGGTACAATTTACCCCATTTGTATTCTGGGATGATTCTTGTTGCTGCTTTGTTATATTCAGATATAGCCTCCATTGGAATTTTTGCAACAACTTCTATGTCAGAATCCGATTCAGTTATCTTGAACTTCCTCTTGGTAATTCCTTTTTGTGCATTTTCGACTCCTGATGAAACATCAATGAATGTGTAAGCAAGTTTTAATGTTAAAGTAATAAACTTTATAAACATGTAGAACATTCCTGATCGATATTGTCCATAGGAAAACAAAGTTACGGAAATCATTACTTCCATGATGTTGGATGTCTCTTGTTTATGTTGACTATGTATCAAGAAACTACATTGGGGTGTAATAGCCAATATGTAACTGAAACTTCCCGTGAAAATACTCTAAAAGAGGTTTACACATGTGTTCAAAATTATTCCAAACAAAGTCTCACCCCCTAATCATAAATTCGTTTTGAAAAGTTTTAGCCAATGTTTTACTTTATCCCATTCTATCTTGAGAAGAATAAAGGTATACAAGTATGGATTTTCTCTTAAAAGATATGGGGTTCTAGCTCTCTAAAAAATCACAAAGTTCACATGACAAAAAATTATTCAACCCTCTCTTGCCCAATTAAAAACAATAGGCTAGGCGCTACAAGGAAAACAAACTATTCTGATGGATTTCTTATCATTCTGTGATCGAAAACAAGTTCTAAATAATCAACATTCTGGTTTGTAAATGTGATTGAACCGTGTTCCAGCAATGCTTGGTCCAAGAAATCGCAACAGCGTCGTATCAAAAAAATCAAATGGGACATACGTAAGTAGGGTTTTGTGAGGTATTCAGATATCTGAAGGGAACACCACTAGTAGGACGATATGTATCGGCGGTCATTCTACTCCCCATGGTATATTAACCCCAAACAAGCTAGTTCAATTAGGAATTGCAATAAGGGTTGTCAAGATGGGCACCACTGGATGGTAGGTATGGCTCGGGACATTCGCTCGGACAGGAAGAACCCTAGCAAGGTTTGGTTGAGAGACCTTTGCTTATAGAGTCACCAGAATGCTATTGAAAAATCAAGGCCCAACTTGAAAAAAAACAAAATGGTTTGTCGAAGTTTTTTCGAAAATATATGTAAAAACAAAAATCGTAGACAAACTGATGGCAAACACATTTCACCCAAGGGAAAAGTGCCAATTGATAGGACTCCTTTTTGAACATAGAGAAAAAGGGTACAAAATGGCATACCTGGTAGTTGCATACTGGTCACAAGAACAATGCTCAACGACATCGAGCGTCCAGTGTCTGGTGGAGGCTCCAATTGAAAACGATGTTAGAAATGATTGTAATAAACCGGTTTTACCCATTATATAACCTTTCAAAACTAGTAATAAATGCATGAGGGTGAATGTTGGCGGGGTCCCCTAAATGGTCAAGGTCATTTCGGGGCATTTTCAAATTTACCTCCAAACATGTTTCGCAACTAATTTATATTTTGCAATGAAGTGCTTCAGTGTTTTACACGCCTTTGCGCCGAAACATGTCGACAATCCTTTCTTAATCCCTACCGGTCACTCTTCCAAAACTTTTTCAGCAATGTTTAAAATGTTGCAGCGAAACGTGTCGGCAATATTTCTTCAATCATGTCGATACTTCTTTTCTTCACTGGGCTGTAGATGTTTCGGCACTTGCTCTTATTTTCTTGTCAGAAAGCTTCTTATTTTTCCATCGACACGCTTCGCCGTAACTTTTTCTTTGTGCAGCAAAACGTTCGTGGCTTCTCCCAATCCTATGCTGACATTCCTTTTAACCACGGTGTTATCGGCGTTGATTTTATTTTCACTTAGGAACTCATCGACGTGCCTTGTATTTTCATGTTGAAAAGTGTCAATGTGACTTCAAGTTTTGCTCTGAAATGTGAATTTCAAAACAAAAACTCTAAGTGCTTCGGTGAAATTTTACAAGTGTTCCGATCGTTTCAGAAAAAAATGTTGAGTTACTCCAAAACAGACATCTTACCAAGGAAACTAACATTGCTCCAACTGTTTCGGCAAGACTTGGTGAGTTTCACTGACCATTTGAGCGAAAAAAATCAACTTGTATTAATTCAAAAAATTTCCCCTTTTATTAATTTTTCAAGAAAATTTCTAAGTGACAAAAGGTAAACTTATTAGGACGAGAAAAATCTCTAATTAGATCAAAAATAGGAGGGGCCCTACAATTGTAACAAAATTTGTAGGGATAGGGTTGCAGCAGCAACACAACTTCACTTAGCCTTGATGGCTTCCATTCTGCCCCATCCCCCTCACCTGTCATTTTCCTCTTTCCTCGGTGTCGATGTTCGACCACTTGTCAAATTTTGACTCATTCGACTTCCACTAATTTTTACCATACTTATACAACTTTCTGCTCGACTTCTCAGCTTCGACTGCCATCCTTCCCGCACCCATGGTCGTCAGCAATCCCCTTGGTGGGCCTTCTCTTGTCAATCACCTTCGACTATTTAGCCTAGTCCCTGATGCCCCTACATCAATTTCCCTAGGTGAAAAATAACTTGAATGCTCTGTCAGTCTCTTATACTCCTCCTCTGGAATCCATGTGGCTTCTTCCAACTCGTCATTCCTCCATCAGACTAAGTATTCCTTCTTCCGCGAACTCCTTATGCGCCCGAATTCACGCTCATCCATAACTTTGGTGATTTCTTCCTTCTATCGATATGGAATCTACCTGATCCTGTCAATGTTTGACACTTCCACGCTGCTGTTAACACCGAAAAAGTGCTCACTAGATCATTCCCTTATTCACATGACCCATTTGTCCACTTTTACATCATCTGAGCCTCTGAATCCAACAAAAGGTCACCAAAAGACCTTGGTACACCCCTTTTTCCCACTCAAAAAGATTATTTTTCATAAAAAACATAAAAAACCCTAAAAAAGGGTCCAAAATTCCCAAAATATTAAAAAGGGAATAAAAATATTAATTTTATTCAAAAAAGAAAAAGGAGGGAAAAGTACCTAAACCATGTTGGTCAATACCATTTGGTTTCCACAAAACCACAAATGGTATTCCCCACCACCAAAACCTATAAAAAGGTGGTAGGGGCTCCTCATTTCAGATCCATCCACATTCCTATCCTCATGCTGCCAAAATCTCCCTCGTGTTTTGGCCATTGTAGTAACCTTGGAGAAAGGACCCATTAGAGATTGGAGCTGCTCACCATTGGAGCCATTCAACAACCTTCATCACTTGGAGGTATTGTTATTGCCAGCATTTGCTTGCCCCATTGTCAATACAAAAAATATTTTTTATCTTTCTTGTTCTTGTTCTTTAATTCAAAATGCACATGCTAGTTTAGTTTAGTTTAGATTTAGTTTATTGTTATTTGCTTTACATTGAAACTACTGCTACTAGTTACCAGGTGCCCATAGCACTAAGCTTGGTTGCAAAACCAAGCCAATAGTTTTTTGGCGACTCCGCTGGGTTTGAACAATAGATCTCTAGTTTTGCTTTTAATCTTAGTTTTTTATTAGTTTTTAACCTTTAGATCCATAGATCTGCCATCCTAGACAGCAGATCCATTGCTGCTCTAGGTTTTGGCCCCATCTATTTCCATTAACAGCCCAGAATTCTCAATTTTCGGGTTCATTTTTTGGCTTCCGTACACGGATTTCGCCTCGCGGTTTTTATCCTGACAGTCGCGCGGCTCATCGCGTCTTTTGGGATTTTTTTCGCACGGTTCCCCGCGGCTTCGCGGCCTGTTCACGCGCTGCACATCACGGCTTCGCGGTCCTTTACCGAGCTGCACATCGCGACTGTGCGGTTCTTTTCCGCGCGGTTCCCCATGACTTCGCGGCCTATTTGCGCGCTGCACATCGCATCTTCGCGGACATTTTCTGCGCTGTACATCGCGACTGTGTGACAGAAACCCGCGCGGTCCATCGCGGCTTTTATGTCAATACCCGCGATGCTAATTTTTTCACTCGGCCAATTCATTTAAAATTTTTTATTTTTTACTGTATTTTCTGCCCACATAGCACATTTTTACAGTATTGAATTCTGTATATTTTACAGCCATAGAAATTTTTTTTTACTATTTAAATGCACATCTAGAAAGTCTTTTTAAAATTTTTTCAAGAAAGTGAAAGAAGGATTAGATTGCATTTTATCTAGATTAATTTTTTATTTTTTTTTGCTGTTTACTTCTTTAATATTTTGCCCTTAGCAATTATTGAAAACGAAATCCATTTATTTCGAAAAAAAGTTATATTATTTGCTTTCCTGTTTGAAAGATCCTTTGTTTTTTGAATAGTCCTTGAAAAGCATTTAATTTCCATTTATTGAAAAAGTCATAATATTTGCTTTTTATTTCAAAAGATCCTTTTTTTTTTGAAAACTTAGCATTTACTTTTTCATTTTCAGTTTAAAATATCACACGTGCACCCAATCAAACACTAATTTTAAACTGAGCCTTAAAACTTACCCTAATTTCAACCCACTTTTAACCCCACTTGGGGAACACTAAAAGAACTTTGTAGCTAGGTAGTATTGAGGGGATAGGTGTTCCAATAACACCCCTCAGTTCTTACATCTGAGACATAGTTGTTGTCCTTTAGGGAGCTAAAATCTCTTAGTATTTATTGGCACGGTCACAACCGGTTTATGGGAAGGCCTCTCCCCTAGGAGGGTTGAAGTCGCAAGGATGGTTCCGGAAGCCTGAGTGGAATACCGAAATCCATTCAATAACCGAAGGGCTACCATTCGCAGTTCTCGGGATATCCCTGTATAGGGGTATTGCGATCAAGGACCAAACTACAGATTTACCTTTTCTCGACGTGTCATGAACGGAGTATCCTAGTAGCGATTCTTTAGGATTGATTACCCGGTGTCCCTCCCGGTAGGGGGATATCTAGCCGTGGACTCAACACTCAATATTGTCTGACTTGGATTTCATCACCTTGCAGAGAATATAGTTTGTTGATTCACAATACTTTTAGTTAGGTGTTTGCATGATTCAACCCACCTTTGGTCTAGTTACACCTGTTTTTTCTAGAAGTTGTTTGCATGTTGGTACTCTGACCATTTTTTGCATCCCTCCACTTATTGTAGCACAGCTGCTAGAATAAGTGCCTTTTTTTAGGTTGATTTTTTGGCCTGAGAGCCTTCATTTTCACTCCCCTTCTTGCACCCTTGGTTGCATTAGGGTTTTGATTTTTTTATACATTACCACATTTACACATACAGATTTTTACACAAAAAACTTATTTTCTCACCATTGAGAATTTTAGACGTTCTCGTCGTCTACAGGGCGAACTCCCAAAGTTCAGTCTACTTGGCTCGCCACGTCACCGACGCTGAGCCTTATCCCTTGACTCGACACATCATCGGTCAACTATACAGTCATCCGATTCTGACACGCCTCACTTCACATCTGATTCTGAGGCAGAATCCGAAAACCCCACTGCGTTTTTTCCAACCAACCTTATGGCTGGAACACCATTTGACCCACTCTTTACAAGCACCATAGGTGAGACATCTACAGACCCTTCTGCTGCGGTGCCATCCATGGAAACCACCACCCACCTAGGTATGCCTAATATGGCAGACACTCCACATTTAGGAATGCCCAACATAGGGCCACCTCCTGTTATAGGAATCCCCCACACAGGGCCACCACCTGTTATGGGTACGCCCAACATAGGGGTCACACCCCTTCTGATTCCCACAACCCAGATTCCAGGAATCACCACTACAATTCCTAACCCAAGTGTAACCCATGTTGCACTTGGAAGCGCTGGCCCACACCAGACCACACCTATTGGATGACATATACCTTCAATCCCTAGCATCCCTTTAGGCGCTACTGGACCCCTACATCATACCACCATGACTAGGCATGTCCCAGTCCCAGTCTCCACATCCGCTAGCTTACCATACATGGCAAGTCTGAACTTGCCAGACTTAGCCAGGCTCACCAATGATCCTATTAGACACGATCCTGCGTTGCCTCACATGCCCACCAAGCTCCCCTCCGACATCCCTAAGTTTGAGGGCAAGACAGGTGAGGACCCCCAGAACCATATCATGTCCTTCTATCTTTGGTGTTCCTCCAACTCCATAGTGGACGACTCTGTCCGCCTCCTTCTCTTACAGCGCACCTTCACTGGCTCTGCAGCCAAGTGGTATATTGAGCAGCCCCATGGGACGCATGCCACCTTTACCTACCTTGCCTCGACCTTCCTGCAGTTCTTCCAGTTACCTTTCCGCTATGATGCGGGCGTTGAGATCCTACTGTCTTGCAGACAGAATATGGCCACCCACATCACTGACCACATTCATGAGTGGCGTCAATGTCGAAGCCTCTGTAAAATAAAGTTAGACGACCGTATCTTCCTAGATTGGTTTCTAAAATACCTTCTCCCTCTCATTGTGAAGGATGTGGCATCCAAAAGACCCCAGTCTAAAGAAAAGGCCATCCTCAAAGCCCAATAGTTTGATCTCATTTACGCCCAGTCGGGTTATCTGTATACCATTATACCGGATGCCCCTCGGGGTGAGTCATCCCAACATAATGCGCAGGGGGCATCCCATGCCGCTGATGGCATCATTGGTCGTATGGCATCGCATCCCCAACCCTTTTCCATTACACATCCTAGCCATGGTCCCGACCTTTCGCGGGCTACATCTCAATCTGGAGCAACCAGTTCATATGCTCCCATGGCACATCACCACCATACCCATGGAACTTCATGTCCACCTCAATGCTTTGGTCATGCACCACCTGCATACGCCCCCCCAGCTGCACCTCAACTAGTGTACTATCCACAGCAAGCTATGGCAGCTAACCCAACACCTCCAATAGCTCAGGGTTACCAACAATCTCAGCAGGCAACTGGACCACCTCCAGCCCCACAGGCTTATTATCCACCACAACCTGCTCCCGCACCTGCGGCGAACCAAAATCCTCCCACTGCTCAAGGGCAAGTGTACACATAGCACAACCAGTCCCAGAACCAAAAAAACCAGCGCAACCAAGGTGCGCAACAAAACCGTGGTAGAGGTCGTAACCGCGGTAATAACCAACAACATCAGAAAGGTCCTCCACCTCCCAATCCCCCGCAAAATAACAATGTTGCTCCTCCCAACCGCAATCCGGATCGAAATCCTAAGCAGCCTAGAAATAATAACCTCAGAACAAACCACCCTTGTTCTATCTGCGGGGTCTAGGGTCATTACATGCATTCTTTCCCACATTTGGAGCGAGCTCGGCAACTCTGGATCGACGATGCACATCATCAAGGGCAAGCGGCTCCTCAGCTGCCACCCAACCCTCCACAACCTCAACATCAATCTTTGGTTCTGCAAAACCCCTTTCCAAACCAGGGTGTAGTGAACACTCAGCCGTTAGCTCCCCCTCAAGGCAACGTACCACCACAACAGATCACTTATGCAGCCCCTGATCAACCCATGTTCGATTCAGGTACTCACCATTTGTTGATGATGTCGACTGCCGATGCTAACTTCCAAACCCGCCGGAACCAATATGGCTCCACTTCTGAAGCCCCTCCCACCGACAAGAACACTAACGTTAATCCCACAGATCAAACGTTACGTATACCTCCGGCTCCACTTGATGGTGCTTCCAAAGCACCTAGCTTCCCACTTCGTCGTCTCAACAATACTCCCAATGCTCGCGCTGCATCGAATTACAACATTGTCGACGACTTAGCCCAATCTCTTGCAGCCATGTCGGCTTTAGAAGTTTTGAAAAACTGTTCTTCACAGCGCAAGACTTTGCTTTCTTCCATTGGCGCCATTGACCCCAATGATTCACAATTGATCGCATTTGATTCAGACCAGTCTGAACCACGCCTTCCTTCCTCTTTAGCATTCCAAGTTTCCGTTTCTGTTCGCAATCTTGTCATCCATCGGTGCATTATCGATGAAGGGGCGTCCACATGCATCATGTCCACATTCGTTTGGAAGAAGTTGGGATCCCCTACTCTCTAACAGTCCACCAGTGCATTATGACCCTATGATGGCCGTTCGGCTCAACCCCAAGGTCTTTTAGCCAATGTCCCTATCCAGTTGGTGGGTAAAACCGTGCTCATTAACATTGAGGTCATCAATGCCCAACTCGAATATAACCTCTCACTTGGTCGCAGTTACATGTATGCCATGCGGGTTGTTGCCTCATCCGTATTTCGCACCATGCAGTTCCCCCATGAGGGACGCATGGTCAAGGTCAACCAGCTCATCTATTACGATCCCAAGGCCCCCGCCACACCTGAAAATGTTCTCCCCATGGTTGAACAACCTGTTTGTGATGCAACTACCTCATTCATTTCCTCAGTGGGACCCGGACTATACTCTGACGCGTCGATGACTTCTACCTTTCAGGCCATTCCACCACCGTCACCGGAGACCCACGTCGCTAACCTCTGCACTCTTTCACAAACACCCGGTAATCAACCCTCTTTGTTACCCAAACCACCATTGGGCCCTAGTCACATTGGGGTTACACCCATCCACACAATCCCCTTTCTATTTCCTCCTTCGGGTGTAGTAAGTGCCCCGGTTATGGCTACCCTTAGTCTACCCGGGTTAACATTGGGATTACCCGTGTGGTATATTTCGCCTCCCGTTCCACCGCCGACACCAAATGTCATCCTGCAACCGGTGCAACCCATTGTTACTTCTACCCAACCACCTCCCGGTATCAATACTCCTTCGTCATCGATGAATCCCCCTCCACTCAGCAGGCCCACTGGGGGCAGAGGCCCACAACCATAAACTACGGTACCCCCACCCAAAGCAGTTAAACCTCCCCCCGTATTCCGTGCTCCTCCAAAATGCTCGCTGTGTGATGAGTTAGGCCATCCAACCCATCAGTGTCCACAATTACCTGCATTGCAGGAACACATGCAAATGTTGGACGATGACCTCAACATCCCGGTGGTCAAACTAGATCCAAACCCCATGCCTCGTGATAAATCACTGCGTACCAACCACCCATGTGTGATATGCGGTATTTACGGCCACTACTCCCACAACTGTCCTGACATCCCAGATTACAGAGCAGCTCTCTACGAGATTAACAATTTGGACCTTGAGACGGCACCCCCTACTATCGAGGAGATCTACCCTCCCACATCATCCTCATCCGGAGAGATTAACACCATCTACATGATCTCTTCGACTACCACTACCTCATCACTTGATTTGACCACTCAAAGCTCCCGCAATGATGAAGAGGTTATCGGGACTCCTACTGCCCTTGATTATCCTGGGGAAGACATGCACCATCGTCCATACTTCCTCTCGAAAGAGACTCCCATGGCCGATATTTCTCCCATCATCCACATTGAAATCTCTGACCCACTTGGTGCCCTTCATACCATTACATTAGGAGCTTCCCACAGTGAGCATGAGATCGGAGAATACCACCAACTGTTCCAAGAATTCACTGACGTCTTTAATTGGCCAGATACCGAAATGCCTGGCCTTGACCCCACCATTTATACGATCTCCACTGGATACCCCTCTGTCCGGTTGACCCCTTCCATTGATCCGGTTCACACACATGTTCCACTCTGCTACGTCGGTTTTGCCGATGGTGCAATCCGTTGGTCCCCCAATCTGGCCTCCGCAGCTTGGGTAATATATTCCCCTTCACATGAGTTGATCCACATCGACGGAATGTGTTTGGGTGCCGCTACCAACAACCAGGCTGAATATGATGCCGTGACCAGTCTCTTGGCCACAGCTCTCCAAATGAGCATACGTCACCTTAACGTTTTCTTGGACTCACAACTCCTAGTTTCCCAACTCAACAATGATTACCAGGTACGCGATCCCTGTCTATTCAGAAATTTTTTGCACACTAAACAAATGATTCGACAGTTTGAATCCATTTCATTCACACATGTCCCAAGAAACCTCAATAGTGTAGCAGACAACATGGCCAACAATGTACTTGACTGGCACACCAATCGCATCATACCATAAACAAATGTGCATCCACGTGCATAACATGTGCCTCCATGAGCATATACCAAAACAAAATGTGCATCCACATGCATAACATGTGCCTCCACGGGCATATACAAAAAACCAAATGTGCATCCATGTGCATAACATGTGCCTCCACGGGCATACAGAAACTCAAACATGCCTCCACGGGAAAACATAAAGACAACG
This sequence comes from Larix kaempferi, assembly GCA_027924585.1. Classification (NCBI taxonomy): domain Eukaryota; kingdom Viridiplantae; phylum Streptophyta; class Pinopsida; order Pinales; family Pinaceae; genus Larix; species Larix kaempferi. Next base: position 954,428 of record BSBM01000784.1, on the reverse strand, counting down.
AATGCATCCACATGCATACACGACTATATACCATCATCAAATATATACATATATATACATCATCGTATAGTCAGAACATGTCATAGGTGCCCTCAGCACCCAATATACAAAAAATACATCAGCCGTACAAAATAGTTCTTCCCCAAATGCTCATCAGCATTTGGGGGCAAATACATATCATCTAGTCATGAGGGACCCTGGGCTCCTCTGGCGCCTCCTCCGCTGGCCCCGCCGGATCATGGCGAGCCCGAACTCTCCGCTCTACTGGCCCTGCCAGATCATCAAGTAGACGGATTCTCCTCTCAGGTGGCCCTGCCGGGTCATCCCGAGCACCATCCCTGTGCTCGGCCACAAAAACCGCTGTCCTCAACAGGAGCGACCGCCACTCAGGCGGCGCACCAAAGCAATGCTCCACAATATCTCGGTCCAGGTCTCTCCAGCCATCCTCGGGGAGTCTAGCTAGGATCATGTCGAAGGTCTGTCTGACGCCCTTTATGGCATCGTCTCGAGGGCCAACCCCTTTCCCACGTGTCGCAAATCCTCTACCGCGTGGAGGCGGTACCGCTGCAACCACCATCGCCCGCCCCCGACGAGCCACGTAGTCGGTCGGCGGCACTGGACCAACATCTGCACAATGCAAGTAAGCCATCATATGCATATCTAACTATAATCATAGACAGATAAATCAAACAACACATGATATAGTATAAATCAAACAACACAAAACATACCGTCTAAACTCCAGGCCTGTCTCGGGGCACGAGGCATCTCTGGGTCGCCTCGATAGTCCATGCCGGCATATGGGAAATCTCAATCAGCAGGGGCATCTGCTCCCACTGCTCATAGACCTCCTCCGTAAAGAAACCGCATACACCACCGCCGCCACGAGGCATCATCTTCCCCCACTGCATCATGCGAGGCTTACTCACCAGACCATCACGAATGGGCACCCGTTGTCGCAAGGTCGGCAACTGCTCGAAGAAAAAACAACATAGAAAAGAGGCATAACAAAACTCACCTCCCTCTCGACTGGCCTTGTCCAGATCTCTCCGGACACCAGCCAGAAACATCTGCCCCCAGGCATAATAAGTCCCCCGAAGAACAGAGTCCACCAACATCGTTTGTCCCCCAGACAAACGATGTGGCGCAGGAACACCCAATATCCACAGAACACATGCCCCAACAGCCCGCATATCCCAATCACGTAGTGATCGCAGACTAATAGAACTATTATGCAAAACGGCATCATCAACACAAAAGGTCTGTAGCAAATCCTCCATATCTACACCTGGTGGGATCCTTGGCAGCAGATCTGTCAAAACCCAAAATTTCTGAAAAATTTAAAAATTTTATTTGTAACAATAAATGTTAACTAGGTAGTATTTCTGATATTGTTTTAATTTAGATAACTAACATAATCTGTTTAAAGACTCTGTCTTCTTAAAACTTTGATTTCGGTGGTTGTAATTAATGACTGTTTTATTTTGAACCGCAAGGGAAGAGCTAGTCGTAGTTGACTGGCTTACTTAGCTTACAAGCTAATGCATATGTCGTCTTTTGTTTCTCAGGTGCGCCAGTGAAGTAAGGATCACTGTATGTTAAACTTGGTGAGCATCAATACTCCCTGTACTTTAAAACTTAATGATCGTCATGATATTTCTTATTCAGCTAGTATCGTCAAGTGTTACGAAGATTTACATTGTCTTAGTTAAAATTATGTTTTTATGATTATTATGCTATGTTACTGCTGTAACTAACAATGAAACAATTGTTATATCATAATTATTGGCTGTATAAAGTGTCTTTGCATCATGTGACCTGTTGTCAACTTAATACTGGTGACTACTGTTTTGTTCATGCATTGATAATGCGAGTTGAGAAGGTGACGCCTCTAGCGTTGTTTCAATATAACCCTATGCATCGAAGTCCAATGTCTACTTAGAGTTTAACTTATGTTACTTGACTGTGCCTTGATTTTAACTACCTTTACGATGTGAACCTGTAGATGAAACTCTATTTCAACATCTTAATAATAGAGGTTTATTATTCAAATTGTTACTGTTAACAATAGTATTGGTAGCAAATCTGATGATAGTATATAATGGCAATGTATATATTGTCTTAAAGACTTGGTAACATTTCAAGTATTAAATAACGAGGCATTTTCATTTGAAGGTTGACTACCTTGGTACTTATATGAACATAGAAATGTAATATGCCCATGGCATTAATCTATGGCTTGGTTTTAATTTATATATATAATATAATGATTGTGCAATAATCATAATATTCCATACATTGGCAAACTTTATATTCAATATAGTATTATGGTTGTATTTATCATACTAGGCCATAGAGAAACTCTATGGTTGAAGTTGACCACCACCTTGTGTAATGTGATATGCTAATGACATTAACCTATGCCCTGGTTTCATTGTAAATGTGCATTAACTTGATTTTGTCAGAGTCCTAATGTTTTTCCCTTACCATGGATAAGATTTATAACCAATAATATGTTAAGGTATTATCCACCATATTAAGTTATTGAATAATCCATATGTGATGTTGACTAACTCTTATTTATATCATTGTAGTGATTATACATTCCAAGTGCTTGGGATTCTCGACGATTCATTTGCAAGGCATGCACTATATGCCAAATGATTATATATCATTTGTTATCTTATACGTTTGACTTACATATGAAATGATTTGGAATCGGTGTATAATGATTTGGATTGCAATTTGAACTATATGGTCTCGACCCATAATACGTTGATTTATTTGGATGCTACGTGGTTAACTCTCCTCCACGCAGTTGGTGATATATAATCTGTTATTGAAAACCCTACCTGGTTATTGTAGTTTCCTTCGGGCTCGGGTCCTAAGGATGAAACCCTCCCTGTCTGAGTTTTGTAATGAAGGCACTGTAACAATGTGCAGAGTGTGGTGGTTATGGCCTCGTGGTTCCATTCGGCAATAGGGTATGTCCTCGGCTCTGGTGATAGCGTCTGCTATAGTTTTATTGCTTCGTGGTCTCGTTGTTCATTATTGGTTTAAGTCCCAGCTATTTACAGTCCGTCACTGTGCTGGTGTGGGTATGAGATAGAGTTTCGATATTGTCTTAAGGTTATGAGAGGGTTGATGCAATTGGGCTTTGGGTTTGCTTCTTGACTGGTTCAATCCCAGCGTGAGGGTTTCGTTGGGAACTGTTACCTTGTCTCGGCTGTCAAGAATGTTATGATAGTTTCTTTTGCTCACCCATCTGATGAAGATGATGGGGTTTCTCTGTTAGTTCAGCTTGTAGCTACCGATTGTCCACTGTTACCTTCCTCCATGTCTCGGTAAGATAAATCACAGTTTTACAGTCTTTATGTTTTATAATCATTAATTATATTTACGTTTCTAATTCTATTCTCTGCATTCAAAATGGTGACTAAAACCCTCGGCATTTGTTATTTAACAGGTCACGCGGCTCTTGAAGGTGTACAGGACTTTTTCACCCACGCAGGCTCCTCCGGGTAAGCCTGGTTATCCACGGCTGTCTCTTCCTTTGCTGTTTTTAGTGGTTAGGGTTGTGTCTCGGAGGGAAACTCCTGTGTGTTGAGGTCATTATCGACCTGATGTTCGTAGGTGCAGTCATATGTATGAAATTGTTTTGTTTGAAATGAGATGGGGTTTGAAACCCTGTTAAGTTTATGGAGAGCCATTCACGGCCAAGACTTATGAGGCCAGGGTTTCGGTTATTGTACTTTGTAATGGCTGAGCATGGGTTTTTTAACCTCGCCATATGATATTTATACTTAATATATACTGGGCCTGGTATGGCCGTGTTTATGTTTTGTTAAATTATTAGAATGTGTTTGGAATGTATGGATAGATGTATTCTTTAGTACTTGCATTGGATGATAACTCTGTTTATAAATGAAACCCTAAATTGTCTCTCTGCGTTTTTATTCGATTGGAAAAGTTAAAATAGAACATGGTGAAAGTTTATCGACTGTGCCTGTAATAGTTATAAGCATAGGGTTGTTCTGGCGAATTTGGGGTTCTGTTTTGTGTTCAACCTATATATGTGGAGTTTGTTAACTCGATAGCGACCGGGAATGAAATGTAACAATGTTTATTTTAATTCTTGTATTTTTATTAAACGACACTGTGAGTAGAATAATATAAGCATAGAACTATGTAATAAGATACTATAAGTCTGTCTACCATATAAGGCATTCTTCATTTGTTTTTCAGTCTGTTGTAGAGTTATTGTATGGCTACGGCCGTATAGGTTTTTGAGAAAACTCCAAGAGAGACATTTATACTGAATAACTATTATTACTGTGTATAATTTAAGATGGTTTGTAACAGCCAATGATGACTGCGTTCGTCGACAGTTTCTCTGTTGTATTAATATGTTTGTTGTTGTTTAAAATAACTCTGTTAATTTTATTATAAAAAGAACAACATGACTACTGTATTAGAATACTAGGTAGAAAGGAAATAATACTCTATAGTTGCTAGTGTTTGTATTTTGACTACCGTGTAATTGTTTAAGATTATGTGGAAGCTGGTAACAATGAAATATTGTTACTGTCACCTCTTTAGAGAATCACTAGCTGTTAACATGTTCTGAGTATAAATATATATTACGATGAGTTTTGTTTATCTATTAACTTGATATAAGAGTGACCTGTAACTTAAAGTTGACTATAATATGTAATACTTATAAATACAGGTAAATTACTTCTACAGGAAAATATCTCAAAGTAAAACTAAGATTTGTCTAGATTTGTTCTTATGATTGTTTGATAGCTATAAATCTGGAATATCTATTGTCTAATAATTCTGTCTATTATTAAACTATTAACAGAAATTCTAGCATATGCATAAGCATAGTATATATTAACTGTAACAGTAACAAATAGGTTCTGTATAAGATAAATACTTTATTTAAATAAAAATAGGAAGTTTCTACAACATCTGCATTCTGAAATTTATACCAAAGGAAGTACAGAGAATGATCTACTGAAGTTGAATACAATCAAAACGTAGTTGTACTAGTCTATATCATAGGAAAATTAAATAAACCAACAACAGGAAGAGTGGCAGAACCTGTAGATGGTAGACAATAACAGCAATGGGAGGCTGTTCCTCCCTACCAATTCCTGGAGAGTGCCCAGACAGCACTTCTCAGGACCCCCGAGCTTGCTCTGGTCTAACTGGCTGGAATCTAAGTACGGCCAATAATTCCCTCAGCCAAAACAGCTATACTGGAACCAAGTTACTGCAACTTCCTGCTCAAAACACTTCCTTACTGTTTTCCCACTTCCTCAATGGGACTCCTGAATAGCATTCACCTGAATGTATCCTCCCTCTAGAACAATTGCTGAACCCCCAGCTCAGTTCATTGAGTAGTATTTAAAAGATTGCCTAGGTCTTAGTTGGGCTAACTGTGATTAATGAGCCACCTGCTCAGATTCCACTTTCTTGGGGAATCATGACCCCAAAATATAGGGAAGTTGCCACCTGCAACTCAGGAAGTGTTTGAGGATGCTGCCACTTGTCTTTTGTCCTTCCACCTAATTCCATCCACCAGTTAGACCAGTAACCTCTTTTAACAGCTCTCCCATGCTGTTGTCTCCATAATTTATTTAGTAATAATAATTATTCAGAATTTACATCCCATTTCTGGAGACTCTGCTGAGTCATCCATTCCTACTTAGCATTAAATTTAACATAATGTTCTCAGGAATATTAAAAATAATTACATTATTTTAATAAAATTGGGGTATGTGACATACACACCCCCTTAAAATGTAACATCGTCCTCGATGTTACTTATTCTTCTTCTTCAGCTACCTGCTGGAATAGATGGGGATATGCTTCCCGCATCTTACTTTCCAGCTCCCAGGTAGATTCTTCAGGACTAAGGTGCTTCCATTGCACCTTCACTTGTCCAATTATCCGGTTCCGTAGAGTAATTTCCCTCCTCCCGAGGATACAATCCGGTTCTACCAGAACTTCCCCTTCTGGTTCTACCTGTACAATGTTCCAATCAATAACATGAGTAGCATCATGAACATACTTTTTCAAAACAGAGATATGAAAAACATTGTGTACTTTTAAATTTGGCGGTAATGCTAACTGATAAGCAACTTGACCAATTCTAGCTAAAATTTCAAATGGACCACAGTAACGTGGTGCTAATTTTGCACAAATTCCTAATCTTAGGGAGCTTTTCTTTGGTCTTACCTTGATGAACACATGTTCACCTACCTGGAACTCTTTAGGAGTTCTTTTCAAATCTGCTTGACTCTTTTTCCGATCCTGGGCAATCTTCAAGTTTTCCTGCACTTGTTTCACAATCTGTTCCATTTCTTTCAATAAATCAGGTCCTAACACTAATCTATCTACTGGATTACTCCAAGAGATAGGAGTGTTGCATTTTCGTCCATACAAAACCTCAAAAGGACTAAACTTAGCTGATGATTGATAGCTGTTATTGTATGCAAATTCAGCTAAGTGTAAATAATCCTCCCACTTACCTGGTTGATCTTTAACATACATCCTTAACAGATCTTCTAGTATTTGATTAACTCTTTCCGTTTGTCCGTCAGTCTGAGGATGGAAAGAGGTGCTGAAATTTAAAGTGGTGTTTAATCCTTTGAACAAGGATCTCCAAAAATTTCCTGTAAATTTAGGATCCCTGTCTGATATAATAACTTTTGGAATACCGTGTAACCGAAAAATCTGTTTTAGAAAGATATCTGCTATGTTTGCAGCCTTGTATGTGGTTTTAACAGGAATAAAATGTGCTGATTTACTTAATTTGTCTGCCACTACCATAATCGAATCATTCTGATGTTGATTTTTGGGTAAACCTGTAATGAAATCCAGGCTGATTATTTCCCATTTCCAGCTAGGAATAGGTAAAGGTTGCAGCAATCCAGCTGGATGTTGGTGTTCTGTTTTTACTTGTTGGCAGTCCAAACACTTAGCTAAATATTCAGCAGTTTCAGATTTCATGTTAGGCCAAAAATATTCTTTTCTCAACATAGTGATAGTCTTTTGATAGCCAGGATGCCCGGAATAAGGGGTTTTATGTATTTCGTCTAAAATTAATAGCTTAACTGTAGGTGCATTAGGGATATACAGCCTGTCCTTAAACAACAAAAATCCATTTTCGTTTAAACTATACCCTTTTATCAAACTTTCTGTGGGCTGTTCTTTGGCTGTAATTTGTAAATGTTGATAATTTTCATCTAATTTTATCCCTTCAGCCAGCTGTTCATTTAAATCAGAGGTATAAGTGCTGCTAGCTGATATAAAATTCAGTTTTGCATTCCTGCTCAAGGTATCAGCCACCTTATTTTCCTTCCCTTTTATGTGTTGGATTTCAAAATCGTATTCACTTAGGAATGCCAGCCATCTGGCTTGTCTTGCATTTAAATTTGGCTGGTCTAGAAGGTATTTCAGACCTTTATTATCTGTTAGTAAGGTAAATTTTCTGCCTATTAGGTGGTGTCGCCACATCTTTAAAGCATGAATTACAGCAGCTAATTCTAGGTCATAAGTGGCATAATTCTTTTCATGGATTTTCAGCTTCCTAGATTCGTAAGCAATGACGTGTCCTTCTTGAGTCAGCACTCGGCCTAAGCCATCATTACAGGCGTCGGTGCAAACTATGAAATCTTTATTTGGGTCCGCTATTCTAAGAATAGGGGCAGTTGTCAATAAGGTCTTAAGTTTCTTGAAACTTTCTTCACATTTCGCATTCCAATCAAACTTCTTGCCTTTCTTCTGCAAAGAAGTGATTGGGTTGGCTATTTTTGAAAAGCCTTCAATAAACCTCTGGTAGTAACCGGTAATTCCCATGAAAGATCTAACATCCGTCACATCTTTAGGTACAGGCCATTCTTCAATCGCCCGAATCTTTTCGGGATCCACTGAAATCCCTTCCTTAGTGACTACATGTCCTAAGTACTGGATTTCATCTTTGAAGAAGTCACATTTACTAAATTTCGCAAAAAGTTGTTGTTCTCTTAGTTCTTGTAAAACGATACGTAAGTGTTCCTTGTGCTCCTCCTCGCTCTTAGAATAGACTAAAATGTCGTCGATAAATACAACAACAAATTTATCTAAGTACTTGTGCATTATGTTGTTCATTAAGCACATGAAAACCGCTGGGGCATTAGTAAGTCCAAATGGCATTACGACAAATTCGTAATGTCCGTACCTTGTTCTAAAGGCTATTTTGAAAATGTCTTCTTCTTTAATTCTTACCTGATGATAACCCGATCTCAGATCGATCTTAGAGAATACCGTAGCGCCACGTAGTTGATCAAACAGATCATCAATACGAGGTAACGGATACCTGTTTTTGATCGTCATCTTGTTTAGTTGACGATAATCTATGCAAAGTCGCATAGTTCCGTCCTTCTTCTTAACGAAAATCACTGGTGCTCCCCAAGGGGATACACTGGGTCGGATATAGTTCTTATCTATTAACTCCTTCAACTGAGTTTTCAACTCGTTAAGCTCCAAAATATTCATACGGTACGGGGCTTTTGAACTGGGAACAGCACCTGGTACCAGCTCAATTGTAAAGTCAAGCTCTCTCTTGGGAGGCAATTCTGGGATTTCTTCAGGAAAAACGTCAATAAAATCATTGACGACAGGAATGTTATCTACTGTTTTCTGGTTGTTTTCAGACTTATCGGTCTCGTCTGTAATAGTTACAGCATAGGTCTTGCACCCTTTCCTGACTGCTCTTTTAAGTTGTAATGCAGAAATTTGCCTAACTACTGTTTTCCTAGGGATACCCCTAACAGTTACAGGCTGTCCACTACTGTTTATACACCTAAAAGTTTTGTCAAAACAGTTTAAAACGACCCTATGTTGTTCCAACCAGTCCATTCCGATAAGTATGTCATAAGAGCCAAGTGGTAAAACGTTCAGTTTAACTGTAGTTCTAAAATCATTCATGCTTAAGATGCATTCTTTTACATAACAGTTTACTTTCTTCTTAGCCCTAGTAGCTAATTGTACAGACCAAGAATTATCAAACCTTTCAACAGTCAAATTACATTTTTCTACCAGTTGAGGTGAAATATAACTAAGACTAGCACCTGGATCTATTAATATAGTAACTGGGGTTTTGTTAATCATACCTCCTACTTCCACCATGGAAGTTTGGTACTCAGCCTGACGGTTTTCCAACGCTGCATTGATTCGGGGCATAGTTCCTGCAAAATCTCCAACTGTCATTTCATCTTGAACAGTATGAATATTGCTGACTTGTTTCTTTCTGTTTGGGCAGACTGAAGCATAATGTGGCCCATTACATTCCCAGCACTTGACAGGTTCTTTTCGCTCAAAATTTTTGGTGTAGTTTCCATGGTTATTAGGAGTCTCTTTGCTGTTTTTGTAATTGTTTGAATGGCTGACAGCTCCATTTTTGTTTCCTTGGAAACTTTTACTGTTAAAGTGGTTCCCGTTTCTGCCATTCTTGAAACTTTTATGGGGAACAAATTCCTTTTTCTTGTACTCGATCAGATTGCTGTTCTTTTTGGCTTTCCAGCTGGCTATCCCCTCTTTCTTTTTATTCTGTTCGTAACAGAAATTTGCCTTGCGCATAGCTTCTTCCAGTGTTTTGGGGTTGTCATATTCAATTCTGTCCTTGATATGATAAGGCAGGCAACTAAGAAACCGCTGTATTTTTGGTTTCTCTTCGACAAAATACGGTACATAACGCAACAGACTTAAAAATTTACTGTTTAAGTCCTTCATCGTCATAGATCCGAGTTTTAGTTCATAAAATTCCTTAGCCCTTTCTTCATAATACTGCTCGGACAGGAATTTCTTCTTGAAATACCTTTTAAAGGTACTCCAATTAACTTCTCTTTCTTTGATCCCTTTGACCCTTTTCAGGTCTTGCCACCATATGTCCGCCTTTCCCGAGAGGTTGTAGATGGCCATTCTTGCCTTTAGCTGATTTGAGTAGTTATAGATCTGAAAATATTTTCTCATCCCGGATAACCAGGATTCTGCCTCTTCTCCAGTTTCAGTTTCTCCATTGAAAGTTGGGGGCTTTATCTTCTTAAACTCCCCGGAAATCTCTTCATAAGGCCTGTACTTTTTCCTTCGGTTGTGCATCTCAGCTTCACTGCTGTCACTGCTAGTGTGATAACTGGGTTGTCCTTTTCTTTCTTCAGATGAGGAACTGCTGTCAGATTTATTTGGTTTTGTCCTTTTTGACCCTCTTGGATGATTAACTTCTTCTGAGTCAGCTGGTTTGCTCCTTCCGTCAGTCTGAAATTTTTCCATCAATAGCTGATTTAGCTGTTCCTGAGTCTTTAGAATTCTTTCATTATCCTTCTTAACTGTTTCCATTTCTGTCTTTAATCCTCTTATAGTCTGCATCAGTTCAGTGGTGTGAGCAATTTCTTCTTCTGTCTCAAGTTCTTTTGACATCTGTCTTGTCACAGCATTGGGAGATTCCTCCTCAGTGTATTCTCCCAGTTTTTCCATATCTGTCTGTAAAATTCAGAAAAGAGAATTTTTCTGTTCTGTACATGAAACCGAAATATATGTTAGTATTTTATAAATAAAACAAAATCTTCTTTTATGATCGCTCTTTGCGGAAGTTTAGTGGAGTCACATCCAGGCCTAGCGTCTGAACCTGGCTCTGATACCACATGTCAAAACCCAAAATTTCTGAAAAATTTAAAAATTTTATTTGTAACAATAAATGTTAACTAGGTAGTATTTCTGATATTGTTTTAATTTAGATAACTAACATAATCTGTTTAAAGACTCTGTCTTCTTAAAACTTTGATTTCGGTGGTTGTAATTAATGACTGTTTTATTTTGAACCGCAAGGGAAGAGCTAGTCGTAGTTGACTGGCTTACTTAGCTTACAAGCTAATGCATATGTCGTCTTTTGTTTCTCAGGTGCGCCAGTGAAGTAAGGATCACTGTATGTTAAACTTGGTGAGCATCAATACTCCCTGTACTTTAAAACTTAATGATCGTCATGATATTTCTTATTCAGCTAGTATCGTCAAGTGTTACGAAGATTTACATTGTCTTAGTTAAAATTATGTTTTTATGATTATTATGCTATGTTACTGCTGTAACTAACAATGAAACAATTGTTATATCATAATTATTGGCTGTATAAAGTGTCTTTGCATCATGTGACCTGTTGTCAACTTAATACTGGTGACTACTGTTTTGTTCATGCATTGATAATGCGAGTTGAGAAGGTGACGCCTCTAGCGTTGTTTCAATATAACCCTATGCATCGAAGTCCAATGTCTACTTAGAGTTTAACTTATGTTACTTGACTGTGCCTTGATTTTAACTACCTTTACAATGTGAACCTGTAGATGAAACTCTATTTCAACATCTTAATAATAGAGGTTTATTATTCAAATTGTTACTGTTAACAATAGTATTGGTAGCAAATCTGATGATAGTATATAATGGCAATGTATATATTGTCTTAAAGACTTGGTAACATTTCAAGTATTAAATAACGAGGCATTTTCATTTGAAGGTTGACTACCTTGGTACTTATATGAACATAGAAATGTAATATGCCCATGGCATTAATCTATGGCTTGGTTTTAATTTATATATATAATATAATGATTGTGCAATAATCATAATATTCCATACATTGGAAAACTTTATATTCAATATAGTATTATGGTTGTATTTATCATACTAGGCCATAGAGAAACTCTAGGGTTGAAGTTGACCACCACCTTGTGTAATGTGATATGCTAATGACATTAACCTATGCCCTGGTTTCATTGTAAATGTGCATTAACTTGATTTTGTCAGAGTCCTAATGTTTTTCCCTTACCATGGATAAGATTTATAACCAATAATATGTTAAGGTATTATCCACCATATTAAGTTATTGAATAATCCATATGTGATGTTGACTAACTCTTATTTATATCATTGTAGTGATTATACATTCCAAGTGCTTGGGATTCTCGACGATTCATTTGCAAGGCATGCACTATATGCCAAATGATTATATATCATTTGTTATCTTATACGTTTGACTTACATATGAAATGATTTGGAATCGGTGTATAATGATTTGGATTGCAATTTGAACTATATGGTCTCGACCCATAATACGTTGATTTATTTGGATGCTACGTGGTTAACTCTCCTCCACGCAGTTGGTGATATATAATCAGTTATTGAAAACCCTACCTGGTTATTTAGTTTCCTTCGGGCTCGCGTCCTAAGGATGAAACCCTCCCTGTCTGAGTTTTGTAATGAAGGCACTGTAACAATGTGCAGAGTGTGGTGGTTATGGCCTCGTGGTTCCATTCGGCAATAGGGTATGTCCTCGGCTCTGGTGATAGCGTCTGCTATAGTTTTATTGCTTCGTGGTCTCGTTGTTCATTATTGGTTTAAGTCCCAGCTATTTACAGTCCGTCACTGTGCTGGTGTGGGTATGAGATAGAGTTTCGATATTGTCTTAAGGTTATGAGAGGGTTGATGCAATTGGGCTTTGGGTTTGCTTCTTGACTGGTTCAATCCCAGCGTGAGGGTTTCGTTGGGAACTGTTACCTTGTCTCGGCTGTCAAGAATGTTATGATAGTTTCTTTTGCTCACCCATCTGATGAAGATGATGGGGTTTCTCTGTTAGTTCAGCTTGTAGCTACCGATTGTCCACTGTTACCTTCCTCCATGTCTCGGTAAGATAAATCACAGTTTTACAGTCTTGATGTTTTATAATCATTAATTATATTTACGTTTCTAATTCTATTCTCTGCATTCAAAATGGTGACTAAAACCCTCGGCATTTGTTATTTAACAGGTCACACGGCTCTTGAAGGTGTACAGGACTTTGTCACCCACGCAGGCTCCTCCGGGTAAGCCTGGTTATCCACGGCTGTCTCTTCCTTTGCTGTTTTTAGTGGTTAGGGTTGTGTCTCGGAGGGAAACTCCTGTGTGTTGAGGTCATTATCGACCTGATGTTCGTAGGTGCAGTCATATGTATGAAATTGTTTTGTTTGAAATGAGATGGGGTTTGAAACCCTGTTAAGTTTATGGAGAGCCATTCACGGCCAAGACTTATGAGGCCAGGGTTTCGGTTATTGTACTTTGTAATGGCTGAGCATTGGTTTTTTAACCTCGCCATATGATATTTATACTTAATATATACTGGGCCTGGTATGGCCGTGTTTATGTTTTGTTAAATTATTAGAATGTGTTTGGAATGTATGGATAGATGTATTCTTCAGTACTTGCATTGGATGATAACTCTGTTTATAAATGAAACCCTAAATTGTCTCTCTGCGTTTTTATTCGATTGGAAAAGTTAAAATAGAACATGGTGAAAGTTTATCGACTGTGCCTGTAATAGTTATAAGCATAGGGTTGTTCTGGCGAATTTGGGGTTCTGTTTTGTGTTCAACATATATATGTGGAGTTTGTTAACTCGATAGCGACCGGGAATGAAATGTAACAATGTTTATTTTAATTCGTGTATTGTTATTAAACGACACTGTGAGTAGAATAATATAAGCATAGAACTATGTAATAAGATACTATAAGTCTGTCTACCATATAAGGCATCCTTCATTTGTTTTTCAGTCTGTTGTAGAGTTATTGTATGGCTACGGTCGTATAGGTTTTTGAGAAAACTCCAAGAGAGACATTTATACTGAATAACTATTATTACTGTGTATAATTTAAGATGGTTTGTAACATCCAATGATGACTGCGTTCGTCGACAGTTTCTCTGTTGTATTAATATGTTTGTTGTTGTTTAAAATAACTCTGTTAATTTTATTATAAAAAAAACAACATGACTACTGTATTAGAATACTAGGTAGAAAGGAAATAATACTCTATAGTTGCTAGTGTTTGTATTTTGACTACCGTGTAATTGTTTAAGATTATGTGGAAGCTGGTAACAATGAAATATTGTTACAGTCACCTCTTTAGAGAATCACTAGCTGTTAACATGTTCTGAGTATAAATATATATTACGATGAGTTTTGTTTATCTATTAACTTGATATAAGAGTGACCTGTAACTTAAAGTTGACTATAATATGTAATACTTATAAATACAGGTAAATTACTTCTACAGGAAAATATCTCAAAGTAAAACTAAGATTTGTCTAGATTTGTTCTTATGATTGTTTGATAGCTATAAATCTGGAATATCTATTGTCTAATAATTCTGTCTATTATTAAACTATTAACAGAAATTCTAGCATATGCATAAGCATAGTATATATTAACTGTAACAGTAACAAATAGGTTCTGTATAAGATAGATACTTTATTTAAATAAAAATAGGAAGTTTCTACAACATCTGCATTCTGAAATTTATACCAAAGGAAGTACAGAGAATGATCTACTGAAGTTGAATACAATCAAAACGTAGTTGTACTAGTCTATATCATAGGAAAATTAAATAAACCAACAACAGGAAGAGTGGCAGAACCTGTAGATGGTAGACAATAACAGCAATGGGAGGCTGTTCCTCCCTACCAATTCCTGGAGAGTGCCCAGACAGCACTTCTCAGGACCCCTGAGCTTGCTCTGGTCTAACTGGCTGGAATCTAAGTACGGCCAATAATTCCCTCAGCCAAAACAGCTATACTGGAACCAAGTTACTGCAACTTCCTGCTCAAAACACTTCCTTACTGTTTTCCCACTTCCTCAATGGGAATCCTGAATAGCATTCACCTGAATGTATCCTCCCTCTAGAACAATTGCTGAACCCCCAGCTCAGTTCATTGAGTAGTATTTAAAAGATTGCCTAGGTCTTAGTTGGGCTAACTATCATTAATGAGCCACCTGCTCAGATTCCACTTTCTTGGGGAATCATGACCCCAAAATATAGGGAAGTTGCCACCTGCAACTCAGGAAGTGTTTGAGGATGCTGCCACTTGTCTTTTGTCCTTCCACCTAATTCCATCCACCAGTTAGACCAGTAACCTCTTTTAACAGCTCTCCCATGCTGTTGTCTCCATAATTTATTTATTAATAATAATTATTCAGAATTTACATCCCATTTCTGGAGACTCTGCTGAGTCATCCATTCCTACTTAGCATTAAATTTAACATAATGTTCTCAGGAATATTAAAAATAATTACATTATTTTAATAAAATTGGGGTATGTGACAAGATCTCCCACCTCCCCTAACCGAGGTAACCCAGTCAGAAAATAGACATCCGTGAGGGTGATCTCCAACCTCTCACCCCCAATAATAAAAGCACCCTCCGCCGACACCCACCAACTCACCAACTTGTTCAGGAGCCGTCTCACTTAACGAATAGGTGGGATCTGAACGAACTTCAAGAGTCTGCTCACCGCTAGAGTCTGCCGAACCCCCGGATCTGTCTGAATCCGTAGCATTAGATCATCATCTATCTCCCGCTCTCGCCATGAGGCCAATGGTCTCCTCAACATCCTGCCAGAATACAAAAGAAATTTTTAGCCCCAGCACAAATTTTTTTGCAAAAAATCCCATCGCGGCTTTTCCATCAAAATCCGCGATGATCATCGCGGCCTCCATCCTAAAACCCGCGATGAACATCGCGGGTTTTGGCCAGACAGACGCGATGAACATCGCGACTTTCTCCCATGAACTCGCGATGAACATCGCGGGTTCCAACCTCACAGTCGCGATGAACATCGCGACTGTCAGCCTAAAACCTGCGCGGTTCATCGCGGGAAAAGACCCGAAACCCGCGATATTCCACGTTGGAGGGTCAACATGGAATTTCGAGGACTTCAGGGTCCCGCCGCCAAACAAAAAAGACATAATTGAAAAGGCTAAGGCAAATAGAGTTACCTGAAACTCGCAGAATCGAAAACCAATGGTGAAATCTCCCGAAAATCAAGAAATAGCTATGACTGCTCTGCCAAACTCGCACGTAACAATGACACATCATTTGGGCCCCACGCCCTATTTATAGAAATTCCACCATTTTTCAAACCGCCATTTCGGTCTCATATGACGTTCGTTTCTCAAACCGTTGGTCCCATTGAAATTAACGCAGCGAGAACTTCATGATAGATCTTTCCTTTTCCTGTTTTCACTAGGTCCATTTTTTGACCATTTTTTGGGTGCCCTCGTCGCCTCGATTTGCGTGCCACATCGGTCGTCGTCCGTTTTTGGCATGCCTTATATCACCGGATTCAGTTTTTCGCGCTCGTGATGATGCTTGAGATCATTTCTCGCTCTCACCTCCAGATTTTTCGGGCATTTTTTTTTTCCATGCCCCCTCGTCACCTCAGTTTGCATGCCGCATCGTCCGTCGTCCGTTTTGGACAAATCTTATATCGTCGGATTCAATTTTTCGCGCTCGTGATGATGCTTGAGATCATTTCTTGCTCTCACCTCCTGATTTTTCGGGCATTTTTCCCATGCCCCCTCATCGCCTCAGTTTGCGTGCCACATCCACCGTTCTCCGTGGTTGACCATCTTTAAATCACCGGATTCAGTTTCCCGCGCTTGTGATGATGCTTGAGATCATTTCTCGCTCTCACGCCCATACTTTTTTGGCCATTTTTTCAAAATGCCCTCCATTGCCTCGGTTTGCATGCCACAACGGCCGTAGCCCCCTTTTGACAATCTTTATGTCACTGGATCCTGTATCCCACACACATGATGATGCTTGAGACCTTTTCTCGCTCCCATCTATCCATTTTTGTTTGGTATAATTTTATCCCTTTTTCGGGCCGAGCAATCCCTTTTTACGAAAAAGGCACTTAGGGAGTTTCTGTTAAGCTCTTTTATGACTCCTAAAACAATGAAAAGATCGCCGAGCAATCTTGCTTCCTTTCATGCTCGCTAAACGTATCTGAAAGGGCGTCTACCTGGTATAAGTTTACCCCTTTTCCGGACCTTGTAGACTAATTACGAAAAAGGTATACTCTAGTCACATCGGCTAGAAGAGTTCTCCATCCGCATCATTTTATGCTTTTTCGGGCCTTGGAGACTAAACTTACGAAAAAGAACACCAATGGAGTCCACTTACCGCTTTCAGACTCTCTAAACATGAAAGCGACCACGAGCAATCACCATCCTGGGCTCGTAAAACCAACAGGACAGTAGTCACAACCACTGCAGAGTCTTCTTATCGTTTTCAGACTCCTTAAAAATGAAAGCACCAATGAGCACGAACAGTCCTGGGATCACAAATCCACAGGACAATACCATTTTAGAGCACACTTTTATCCCTTCTTGGAGCTCATTAAAACTACGAAGAAGGACCCAACGGTGCTTCTCGGTGCCACAACAGATCACGTCTACTCATATGACAGCTTCCCCATTTTGGTCGCCTTTGTTCAGAGTATTCTGCAGTATGTCACCCTGAGAACCCCTCGACAACACCCATCAGCTTGATTCCCCACCAGAGTCATACATACCCTTCAGTCCTTAAATGCTATGATCCTCAAACCTATAAGTCAGTTCCCTACACTGCTAGGTCAACCATGTCATCATGCTCTGAACAAAGGAAGTTTGAGTCTACCCACTATATGACCCCAGATACTTCCCATCCCCACAAGTATGTCAGTCCTACCATCAATACTACAATACTTCAGTTATACACCTCGCGCTCCTATCAAGGAAACATCATTGCCTTGTTAGTTGCTGGTCTCCCTCTGTCGACAATAACCAAATTTATTCCAGAGGATAGACCTAGAGGTCCCTGTGTCTTGGAATCATCACCATTTATGATGAGTGCCTACGAATCATTTCGAGAAGAGTCCTTAGTGCCTCTCCAAATGGTTGTTTCTCACATGCTCGACTTCAACACCTTGATCGCATCGTTGAGACTCGCACAGGGCATTGGTCTACTCAGTTATTAGTCGAAGACCCCGGATACCTTCTGACTCCTCCACATTTGAGAGTCTACCTATGGATACAACCAGTTACACTGTTCCTATAGATATCCGGGTTTCGTATGGCGACAGTATTCAGATGTACCCCATTTTTATACTCCCTCGAGTATATAGTTACAGATACTTCCCAGAGATGGCTCACATTAATTACGTAGCTACAGATGTTGGACACCTTCAGTTCCAACAGTTCAAAAAGTTATTCCAGTGTATCAGTTATTGAGATCAGCCATGTCATGATCATGAGTACATCCCAAAATAATGTACCCTCTGGACCATTATGATGTACCAGTATATTTTTTATGTATTAGATCCCCCTTCTTGGGACTAATTGTTATGTATATGTCTTGATACGAGCATGGGTATGCCCGCCTCGTCCATTATCAGAGATTATCCCTCATTCATATTGAGGCAATGTAATATTTGTTTATTTTTTGTAGCTTCCATGGGATGCGGATCCAGTCTCCAATCGGTCTCTTCTCCTCCCTAGAACCCCAGAAAAAGACAAAAGAACTATGATGTCTATCGGCCATACGATGAGCTCCTGCCCTCACACATCAGGGGGCAATCTATTAACACCCAAAAAGTGCTCACTAGATCATTCCCTTATTCACATGACCCATTTGTCCACTTTTCCACCATCTGAGCCTCTGAAGCCAACAAAAGGTCACCAAAAGAACTTGGTACACCCCTTTTTCCCACTCAAAAAGATTATTTTTCCTAAAAAACATAAAAAACCCTCAAAAAGGGTCCAAAATTCCCAAAATATTAAAAAGGGAATAAAAATATTAATTTTATTCAAAAAAAAAAAAGGAGGGAAAAGTACCTAAACCATGTTGGTCAATACCATTTGGTTTCCACAAAACCACAAATGGTATTCCCCACCACCAAAACCTATAAAAAGGTGGTAGGGGCTCCTCATTTCAGATCCATCCACATTCCTATCCTCATGCTGCCAAAATCTCCCTCGAGTTTTGGCCATTGTAGAAACCTTGGAGAAAGGACCCATTGGAGATTGGAGCTGCTCACCATTGGAGCCATTCAACAACCTTCATCACTTGGAGGTATTGTTATTGCCAGCATTTGCTTGCCCCATTGATAATACAAAAATTATTTTTTATCTTTCTTGTTCTTGTTCTTTAATTCAAAATGCACATGCTAGTTTAGTTTAGTTTGGATTTAGTTTATTGTTATTTGCTTTACATTGAAACTATTGCTACTAGTTAGCAGGTGCCCATAGCACTAAGCTTGGTTGCAAAACCAAGCCAACAGCTGCTGCTCATCGAACCTTCTTCAAACTTGTATATATCTGATATGTTGAACGTCAGAAAAATGCTCAACTCTTTCGATAGATCCAACACATAAGTATTGTCTGAAATATTTTTCAAAATATTAGATGGTACAATCTTTTTCATCTTCATCTTGTTATATGTTCCTGTCGGTAACCTCTCTTTCCTTAAGTGTTCATGGATTAAGTATGCCTTGCTGAACGAGTGTATTATCTGCTTCATACTGGCTCTTAACTTGTATGCCACGTTGCTCTTTTCAGACCGCTTTTGTACATCTTAATGTACTTCCTTCATGTGTTTTGCAAATTTCTCTGTATCTACACTCTTTCTGGTCTCTATTGGTACTTCGACCAAATCCACCACACCATGTGGGATTCGACCTTGAACACTCTAGAATGAACTCATACATGTCAACTGATTCACAGAATTGTTGTATGCGAATTCTACTTGCGCCAACATGCTCTCCCACTGCTTGGGTCTGTCGGCCATGAAACATATCAAAAAGTTTCCGAAACTTATGTTTACTACCTCAATCTATCCATTAGTTTGCGGATGGTATGGCGAGCTAAAATGCACCTTTGTGTCCAGTTTCTTCCACGTAGTTCTCCACAAACGACCCATAAACTTGGTATCCCTGTTTTACGTTATACTCTTCAGTAGCCCATGTAGTCTGGCTATCTCCTTGAAAAATAATACAACAATGCTTGTGGCTTCACTTATCTTCTGACATGGAATGAAGTGTGCCATATTTTAAAATCTTTCTACTACCACAAAGATGGAGTCACTACCTTTTCATCTCTTCGACAATCCCAGCATAAAATCTATGCTCTGGTTCTCCCATGGGACATTTGGCACTTGTAATGGTGCATGCAACCCCATGTTCTGACTTTGACCCTTTTCTAACTGGAAAACCTGACACTATCGTACCCAATAACCAACATCTATTGTCATCCCAGTCCAATAGTACTTCTCCTCAACCAACACCTTGGTCTTGTCGATGCTAAAATGGCCCGCTAATCTGCCCCTATGCAGTTCTTGGATTTGGTTTTATCTTACGAATCCTCTAGGAATACAGAGTTGTTGTCCCTTGAATAGGTATCCCTATTGGATAAACAAATCCAATTATTGATTTCTTTCGACACTCCATTTTTCACGACTAGACTTCCATTCTCTCGCAAAATCCTCGTCGATTTCATCCTCTCTCTTCACTGACTCTATTCCTGTCACCTGAACTGTTCTCGTTTTGAGCAATGGAAATCTTTGGCTCGGTGCGTCGACAACCTTGTTCAACTTTCCTGAATTACATCGCAACATGAAGGTATATCCTTGCAAGAATTATACCCACTTCACGTGTCACTGATTCAGCCTCGACTGAGTATTCAAGTACCTTAGTGCTTGATGTTCTATGTATAACACAAATTCCTTGGGAAACAAATAATGCCTCCACTTCTTCAATGCTTTCACAAGAGCATAGAACTCTTCATCATACACTAAATATTTATGCTTGGCTTCATCCATTTTTTCACTAAATAATGCAATTGGTCAACCCTCTTGGGTTAACACTGCACCCATTACCATTCCACTCGCATTACAATCAACATGGAAAACTTTGTCGAAATGTAGGAGAGCTAGTACTGGGCTCTCTGTTACCTTCTGCTTCAACTTGTCGAAGGATTTCTGGGAAGCTTTAGTCCACTTGAACTCCCCTTTTCTCATGCACTCTGTCAAAGGTGTGCATATCTGACTGAATCCTCTTATGAACGTCTTGTAAAAAATAGCAATTCCATGAAAAATTTGAACTCCCGTCATGCTTTTTGGCTCTGGCAATTCCAATATAGCCTTTACCTTTTTCGGGTCCATCACCAACCCTTTACCCGAGATTACGAATCCCAAGTAAACTAGTTCTTTCTTCATGAAGAAGCATTTCTGCAAGTTCACCATTAGATTCTCTTCCCACAGCTTCCGCAACACTTGTCGAATGTGCACCAAATGTTCAGTCTTGGTTCGACTAAATATCAAGATGTCGTTGAGATACACTACGAAAGAATTTCCCAATAAAAACTTTGGTACCTCATTCATCAGCCTCATGAGAATACTGGGTGCATTAGTCAATCCAAAGGGCATGAATAACCATTCAATCAACCCTTCCTTCCTCTTGAAGGCTTCCTTCCACTCATCACCTTCTCTGACCCTAATCTGGTGGTATCCACTCTTCAGGTCGATCTTGGTGAAATCTCTTGATCCACTCAAATAGTCAATCAAGTCATACATCGTTGGAAATGGAAATATGTACTTCATCATGATCTTGTTGATGGATTTGGATTCTGTACACATCGTCCATTCTCCTCCTTTCTTCGGTGCTAGTATAGATTAGACTGCACACGAGCTCATAATTTATCTTATTAATCCTCTGTCCAACAACTCCTAGAATTGTTGATTAAGTTCTCCACTTTCCATCGGAGTCATTCTATGTCATGCATTGTTTGGAAAAATAAACCCTAGAATCAAGTCGATCTGATGGGATATGCCTCTTGTCAGTCGAAATCCCATATGTGTCTCTTCTACCATGATTCTCTTGAACTCCACTAGCATCCTTTTCAATTAGATCGAAATTCTCTCTATCTGGGTCATTCGACACTTGATCCTTTTGGAACGGTGGCGAAACATCTTGTTTCTCCTCTTCCGCTAGGAATTCCTTTGCTCAACACATCAGCACTCTTTTCTCCCAATAGTTTACCTCTCCCTCCTTGCAGTCGTCCTCCTTCTTTGGATTCAACAATCTCCACGTGCCATTTTTCCACACTATGACTGTGTTGGCTCGACCATCATAGATCATCTTCAGATCAAATTTCCATGGTCTTCCTAACAACATGTGACAAGCATCCATTGTGATTACGTCACAACGTACACTGTCTTCAAGTGTTCAACCTTGAAGTTGATCATGAACTGTTTGGTTGCATTCACACGATGTCCTTTCTATAACAAGGATATCCTGTATGGATTTGGGTGTTGTTGACATCTAAAACTCAGCTTGTTGATGATCTCTGTCTACACTAGGTTCTATGTACTGCCTCTCTCGACAATGGTAGTGCAATATCTATTGGTGATCAACACTTTGTTCCTGAATATGGACTTTCATTGTGTTAGCTCCTTCTCTTCTCGTTGGTCGTTCTAAGCCAACGTCCTTCAGGTCGTAAAATTTTGACTCTTTTCTAGATCATCTCCACCACTATCACATGTCGAATTGACCTCTCATCGCCCCTACCATCTCATCGACATATGGGTTTCGAATATTCTTCCACGTGTAAATTCTCTGGGCATTCTTAGGCTTTGTGTCCCGCTCCTCAACACTTATAACAGACTATAGTCAGCCTGTCAGCTCCTCTCCTTTCTACCAGACCATTTCGACCAAACGCACCCCGACTGCGAGTCTCTTGACCATCCCGTTGGTTTTCCTATGCCTTTTCTCTTGTCGATGTTCCTTTTGCATGTTAGTTATCTTCGACGGCTTCTCTTCTGTTCCAACTACTTTGTCCTTTTGCGAGAGAAGTCTTTGCATTTCGACCAGTCATCCTTCCTCTAGTCGATATTGTTCTTATCAACAGCTTTTCCTCAGCCTTCAAGGCTAGCTAGTAGGATTCACCACTAGTACAAAATGTGAGATAAGTGACCAGGTGACCAAAATTTTTGGTCACCACAGTTTTTTCAAGGGATAAATGACCAAAATTGAGAAATTTTAAGTGAACTGACTAAAAATGACCAAGATAAATGACTGATTTGGTCATGGGATAAGAACTAAACTAAAAATGACCAATTTGGTCAGGAGACATGAACTAAACTAAAAATGACCACGTAACAATTGGTCATTTATGTGGTCCTTTTTAGTTGTGTCATTCCGGAAATGGAAAATTATAATTTTGATAATGAATTTGTACAATTTACTAAATTTTAACACTGCAGATGGATTCAAAGACACGAGACATCTGTAGTATCTGAATCCATCTGCAGTGTTAAAATTTAGTAAATTGTAACATTGTAGATGGATCCAGAGACACGAGCTAGTGTCGAAACATGATGTCACAGGCGAACCTACTGAAATTTTTTGAAAGATTGTTTCATCTATACTGTCACATCCAGTTTGATGTTCTTATCATGTACATATCTTATTTTAGTATTTTTTCTTTCGTATTATCCCTTCGACAAATCGGCCAAGTTGCGTCATGTGCATCATCATAGTGTGGTTGAGTCGAGTCTTGGATATTTGTTTCCTTTACCTCTTGGCATTGTCATGTTGTAAAGTTTGTGTCATTGTGTTTGGCTCATCATACTATCCACGTTGATGATTTGTTTGAACAAAACCATCATCGTTTGACCTTCTCGGTAGTCTGTAAAAGTTTTGGCAAGTTCGTGTATTTTGCGTCTTGTTAGCTAAATATTGTCAATTTCACAACGTAAATTAATTCTCCATATGCATCCATTCATCATGGTTCTCTTCATGCCTAAGTTTGAAATTCTTAAAATTCCCCTCGGGTCTCTCCCCTGCAAAAAAATTGCCAATATCCTCCATTTTGGAAAGAAAAAAAAATCCTCCGTTTTTTAAAATTCTTTTTAAAGAAGAGTTACCATAATTATGATATTTCCTTACTACATTGACATTGAATAAATAAATAATTAATGGTGTAAAAAACAAGTCCGTGGGTTAACAATGGAAATACTATTTTTATCTTCTTTTTTAATTTAAATTTTATTTTTATTATTAAATTTTTAATTTTATATTATATAAAAAAAACAAATAAATAATATATATATTATATTATATAAATAAATAAATAACAAAAAATAATACTATTATGTATTAACTATATATATATTAAAAATAAATATATCATTCTATATAATATTTTTAAAAACAAACAATAAATAAAACACTAAACAAAACAAACACCTTAGCCAAAAGTATACTTACATCTTGGGTAGACCTCCCAATTTTTTTGTGATTTATAATATGCGTCTGTCTTTGACATAATTTGATTTTGGTGATTTAGAATATGCATCTAGTCTTTGACAGAATTTGGAAGCAAAACGTGTTCATTCAGACACATCAGAATTTGGGATCAAATTTGTGCATTGGGAGACTTCTTGGGAAGAACTGTCACTATTTTTTGGTGATTTAAAGAATGCCCCTCGTTTGACAGGGTCTTCTTGTATTTAATATTTTTTTGGGTTTTTGCATTTAATATTTTATGGGGTTCATAGGCTATTCTATTGAGTAGAACATCTCCTCTACAGCTGATGTGTTCAATGGATCATATCACTTCCTGCATCTCCAACCGCAGAGGAGGGAGTTGCAAAGGAACCTGAAATACGCTTTGGATTTTATTGCTTGACAGCAGCAGATACAACTTACAAAAATTTAGGGTTTTTGATGGCCCTATTAAATTGCCATAAATTGGATTTCATATTCCAAAATGAACTAAGTGGAAGGCATGAATACTCATCACGGGAATGGGTCCTCTCTCCCTGATCTCTATACTCAACCCACAGGTGCACCTTTCCTCTTTATGTAATAAATAAAACAGTGAAAATGTTTCTGTTTACTGTTGCATTTTTTCTTCCCTTTTTCAATTTACATAGGCATGAGATTGTAGTAAAGTCTACAAATTTTCTATTTTGTTTTTTGAAATGATGAAGGCTCCCTATTTGAGGATAAATCCTAGTTGGCCAGAGTCCATCTACGCCTTCCATGGTACTGGGGTTTCATCACCCATTACTCTCCTGTCAATAACCCACCCGTTCTAGCCGTTATTGCTGCTTATGAGCCGAATGTGTCATTTGCAGCCATAACACTTATGGTTTATTGTTGTTTAAGGTATAGACAGCAAATTGCTTTGTATTTTCTCCGAGGAGTATCATGAAGGTGTTTATATGCAACTAGTTTTTTTTTTTTTAGGATTTCGGTGTTGATAGATTGGATTGTTTCTTCATTTGAACTCTACTAAGATTTTAGTTTGGAAAATTTTTTTGATTTAGATGATTGGTTTTGGTCTTTTACTGCGTCGTTGCAGTGAGAAATTTACACTAGAATGGTGACTCGGTTTTGAGCTATTGGATCTCGTGCATTTGGGTGCTCTTATAATTTATACATCATGGATGTGTATCTATAGTTTGCATCTGGGTTGATGCTTTTAGGATTTGGATGTTAACAGATTTGGTTGTTTTTTCACCTAGGCACTCCTCAATTTTTAGTTTGGAAAATAGTTTGTATTTTGTATAGTTGGGTTTGTTTTTTTTGTGTGTGCATGTTACTATAATTTTATATCTGGGAGAGTGATTGGGGGTCTAGCTGTTGGATTTGGTGTTTTTGCAGAAATTTGGAGTGATTATTGTTCTTAGCAATTGAGGTTGGTGTTTTGGTACTATTTTGTTATGTGAACTTTATACATGAAAGTTGACTGCATTTCAACATCCTTGGGTTGATGTTTTCGCATTACACTATCTGTACAATTTCTACTTCGATGGTGATTATGTTTTTTTTCGCAATTCTACTTTGTGTGTTTTCATTTGGCCCTTTGACATAGATAGGGAAATGGGTTTGCAGGTTGCATGTTTGGGATCCGAGCATAAGCTGAATGAAAGGATCAATAGCAGTTTTGATTATGCGTAGCTTATAAGTTTTGTGTATTTTGTGCAAGTTTTCCATGATATATACTATATAGAAAACCATATTTCATTGTCCATCTATTGGGTGTTCCAAGAATTATATAGATCCAAGGATCCTGGGTACCTTTTTTTTATGCTCTTTTTACCTCCACTGTATTTCACTACCATTGCGAATGATATTAGTTGTACGTTTTGCAGCTATGTTCAAGATAGGAAGGGGGAATGTTAGAGCCATTTATGAGCCATTTATGTATTAGCTCCTGCCTCATTTGATTTTAATCCATTATGGTCTTAAAATCCATTGTATTTGGTAATAATAAAAGAGGCATGGGACAACCATGTGCAGGGATGTCTCTAAAATGAGTGGAGGTTTCCAGCCACTGAGCTCAAACATAAGGAACCCAGGCCACCGAATTACATTTTCTTGTCTGACACAAGCAGCCTATGAGTTACACAAGCATCTACTCAAAATTTAGATCAATCTATCAAGTGATTAAGATATCACTACTTCTTAGGAATTTGTAGACGTGCTCGATCTGTTTGTCACAGCCTTTCCGCTCCTAAACTTTAATGTGATAGTCAAGCCGACAAAGGAAGATGACTCCCAACATGAGAAGTCCAAATCAATTGGCCCCTTATATTACCATTCTTGATTTGATACTATTCATCTCCCGAATGTTTTACAGCTGTACTTTTGGTAACGCCACCCATGACAGATGCCTAGCTTTCTTTTAATGCAAGCTCTCCTACATAAAGCATATATTTCTCCTTTTAATGCTACCTAGATAGCTTCTGGTGCATTTTTGTGACTGTCAACAGCACCACATCTGGAGTGATTACATTTTACAATCAAAATTTTATGTCAAAAAATATTTGCTGGCACTTTTCACATTTAGAATTTAATTTATCTCCTAACTTTATAACTAAGCGAGGGATTATTTTGTTTTTATTTGATTAATACAAGGCAACGTTTTCCATCCATATGGTTTGTTGGTATTTTGGATAACTGATTAGAACTGTAATTGATTTTAGGATTTGCTTCAGAGCAGGGGGGATATCTGCTGAAGTTCTCCAAAAAGCAGTCAGTGCAATAGAAGGATAATTTTTGCATGTTGTTAAGAGGTCTTGGCCAATGCAGCCACATATTGCTTATGTGGGATCTTGTTGTTTTGTAGGAGCAATATCCAATGATATGTTATATATTTCAAATCTTGGTGATTCAAGAGTTGTTTTGGGCAGTTCAAGCCCAACAAATAAATCGGTTAAAGCAGAGAGATTGTCTACTCAACATAATGTAGCCATCGAGGAGGTCCAAAAGGAACTAAAAGTGCTTCACTCGGATGGTTCACATATAGTTGTTTTAAGACATGGCGTATGGTGTGTCAAGGGAATTATACAGGTAATGGAAATTGAACATCCCATCTCACCTCAAAGGAAAAGGATATGGGTTCTGATATATCTAGTTGTTGCATATTTGCAGGTGCAATGGGTTGTGTACTTCAGTAATCTTGCATACCCTTTAGCCAAACAGGTATTGTAGTCTGTTCGGTTAGTTGTATTATCCTTGTCCAGTTCATCAATCTCTTAGAACTTAGAAATCTGTTAGAACCTACAAATTATGGTCTTTTGGCCGATTTCTCCCCTAAAGCTTCAAATAATTGCTAACCCAAACTACATGAAACGTCACCATACAATTAGAAAATAGTGTTGAATGGCCCGTTTGTTTAGTTAGAGAGGAAAAAATGGTTGTACTCCTAACCTAAATTGAGTGAAATGACTCTGCCATTGAAGTGAAAGTTAGTCCTGAGAGACCAAAATGTTTGTCCTGAAACAAAGCAAGTTAAAACAGGGATCAATCTGTCCATATGAATCAATTTAAGATTAGGATCAACAGCTGAACAATGAAATATGGTTCTCTATATAGTATATATCATGGAAAACTTGCACAAAAAAACATAAAACTTATAAGCTACACATAATGAAAACTGCTATTGATCCTTTCATTCAGCTTATGCTAGGATCCCAAACATGCAACATGCAAACCCCTTTCCCCTATCTAAGTCAAAGGGCCAAATGTAAACACACAAAGTAGAACTGCCAAAAAATAACAATCACCATCGAAGCACAAATTGTACAAATAGTGTAATGCTAAAACATCAATGCAAGGATGTTGAAACGCAGTCACTATTGGCAGGTTGTTTGGTAGAGTGCTATTGCATCATCTTTGATGCTACAACAAGGAAAGAGATGACGTGAATGGCGAGGAGTGGAAGATTAGTTATGTATTTTGGGTGAATTGTACCATGGAATGCAGGTTTTGGGTCATTTCGACCACATATTATGTAATGTTGAGTCAGTTATACCGTAGAATGCGGGTTTTTGGTCGGTTTTGTACCAAGTTAGTTAGATATTGGGTCACTTGTCCAAATGTCGGTTAGGAAATTTTTAGTAAGTGGACAAGCATTATAATGGCAGAAACCTATATATAGATAAGAGTCGTAGGAATTGAGGAAGAAGAGGAAGGAGAGATGGGAGTGGAATTAAGGTGAAGAGAAGTGCATGTTTTTGGTTGTTTCTGCGCATCTGAGATATATTGCCGAGACCTGACTTTGAGGAGATATTGTATCTAAAGTTTTGCAGTGATAATATGATATGATGAAACTATTTTGGTGCAACTCCTGGGCTCTTTTTGTTTATTTATGGTAATGCAATGTCACACTTCATGAATAATTGTAGCTAGGGTTTTACCCCTAGCTTGTGTAAATGAGCACCTACTAAGGAGAATGGACTCCTTAGTAGCAGTTCAGTAAATGCAAATTAAAATGCTAAGACAAAAATATAAATTACTCTAAACATGTGCATGAAACAGAAAAAATAAGATGTAAAGAATGGCTTTTGTATTAATTTTACCTCCAATGTGGAGGTTGGTGGAGCTCTTGCAATGCTCCAAGAGGGTTTCTCCAAGCTCCAACTTGCTCCTTCTCTTTCTCCAATGGTGGGAATGGGCCAAAAGGGGCTCTCAAGGTGAAAATAACTCAAGGGTGAGCTAGGGTTTCAAGAGAGATTTTGGAAGAGTAAGGGTGCTTATGACCGTGGATATGGAATAAGGGGTCTCCATCACCTATTTATAGTTTTTTGGTGGTGGAGTGTTGGCCCATGGTTTTGGGAACCATATGGTTTAGGGTAGATGTATAGGGTTTTTTCCTCCTTTTCCTCATTATTTTATATTTTTTATTCCCTTTTTAAAGGGATTTTGCTATTTTAGAGGAATTTTGGATATTTTTTAGAGGAAAAAGGGGTTTTTTAGCCTTTTTGAGGCTTTTTGATGGTTTTGTGGCCTTTTGGAGGCTTTTTAGTGGGATTTTTAAGGTTTTTAAGGGAAATATGGTAGGAAATTAAACAAATGAGCCATGTAATGGGGTAGATGAGGAAGTGAACACTTTTTGGGTGTTAATAGATTGCCCCCTGATGTGTGAGGGCAGGAGGTCATCGTATGGCCGATGGACATCATAAGTCATGTATGGTTTTCCTGGGGTGTGGAGAAGAGAAGAAACAAACTGAATCCTGGAACAACGATCCTGAACAACTGCAAAAACTAAAAGTACATAACCTCAATAATGGATGAGGAATCTGTTAGGATATTCCTATACTTCATCCTAGTCCCACCAGTATTTTGATCATTTACATTTTCAGTCATGCATGCACCTTTTAGGGTTTGCATGCATCCCAGTCATCAGTCCAGCACCTAGCCCTCAGTTAGCCAGCCCTAGGAGCTTCTCACTATTCAGTTTTAGCCCTCCAATTGGTTAATGTGCCCTTCTTCCTTGATTTTAGGGAGCAACTCGCCCTTCTTCACCTACCAGTCCAGTTGTCACTCAGTCACACTTAGTTACACTAAGTTACACTCAGTTACAATCAGTTACACTCAGTTACAGTCAGTTACACTCAGTTACACTCAGTTACTCTTAGTTACATTGAGTTACACTCAATTACACTCAGTTACACTTAGTTACACTGAGTTACACCTACCAGAGTTAGTTTGACTGATGGTTGACAGTTACTTGAGCATTGATGACTCCACTGATGATGATGGAGACTTCCAGTTGTGCTCCGATGATCATGAGGACACCTAGTTGTGCTCCGATGACACTCTATTGATCTTATGATCACTCTGAGAGGCTAATTTGAATTGCCACCTTCGGCATTCGAATCGTCTCTACCATTGTACTATTTATTTGTCCATATTGTGATTAATTAACTAGTATGACTGAAGTATTATTGCTTCTATCTAAGTTCTATTGTACCATATTATTCTGTTGCTCATTATACTGCATGTATCACTCTTCTTCTATTTTCTTGCTTAATCATAATTACTCTTGTGAGGTACACATCATCTCTTAGATCTGCTGTGAGGATTTTCACAGAATCATCTGATCATATGAACGAGGCGGGCATTCCCATGCTCATATCAAGATATAATATCAATGGGGTCCAAAATATGGGGACATGAAATATACATAACCTCAAATACTGAATGAGGAAAAATCTCAATATATGGACGAGGCGGGCATACCCATGCTCGTATCAAGATACATAAAAATAACTGTAAGGCCCGAAAAAAGGGGACCTGTAGGATACATATAGAACCACTGTGTACATCATAAGAGTCCATAGGGGACACCAAATTTGAGACATACTGCTTGGCTGACCATGTCTGAACTGCAGAACTAAGGCACTGGAATGATAACAGTGCTACTAAGTGTGGTACCAAAGGAACTAATGAGCAGCTGGATCATAGTGGAAAAGGGTCATACTCTCAATGGTACATTGAACTGGAACTGATCTGGGACTAAACTGGGTACTCAAGGAAGCATATAACTGGATGGCTTCCGAATACAATCGCCAACGTAGCCCGGACATCCATGGGAACATACAACTGGGTTCTCCGAAGTGACTCACCAATGTGCTAGAGTCGGGGGAAATCCGGGGTCTTCGACAAATAATGGTAGGTATGTAAATATTGCGCGATTCTAAATGATGCAATCAAGGTGCTGAAGTCGAGCATGTGAGAAACAACCATTCGGAGAAGAAATGATGACTCCTCTCAAAATTGTCCATAGGAACTCACCACAGATGATGATGGGTCCAAGGCGTAGGGGCCTCTGGGTCGCTCCTCTGGAATAGAGGGGTTGTCGTCGACAGAGGGAGACCTGTAACTATCAAGGCAATGATGTTTCCTTGACAGGAGCGTGAGGTGGAGAACTGAAATGTGATATCACTGATGGTAGGACTGACAAACTGGGGGGACAACTGGGCAAGTAGAGTGGGTGGACTCAAACTTCCTTTGTTCAGAGTATGATAACGGGGATGATCGGGTAGCATATGAAACTGACTGATGGGAAAGGGATCATAGCTATATTGGATCTGGGAGGGGGACTGGGCTGAGGTAGACTCAAGTTGGGGTAAAATGGAAGGAGACTGCAGAATACTCTGAACAAAGGTGACCTAATTGGGGGTACTGCCGAGATGATCGATCAGAGTGCCAAGAGGCACGGGGGAACTTCTTCATGGGTTAGGGAACTAGAAGAAGTGTGTATAAAATGGTACTGTTGTGTGGATTTGTACGAGCCCGGGACAGTTCATTCTTGTGGTTGCTTTCAATTTTAAGGAGTCTGAAAGCGATAAGAAGACTCTGAAAGAATGGAATGGTACTGTCGTGTGGATTTGATGAGCCCAGGACAATTCATGCTCATGGTTGCTTTCAATTTTAGAGAGACTGAAAGCGATAAGAAGACTCCAGGGGGTTGTTTTTTGTGTGTTAGTCTCCAAGGCCCAAAGAAGCATAAAAGGATGCAATGAGGAACTCTTCTAGCCGGTGTGATTAGAGTATTCCTTTTTTGTAATTAGTCTACCAGGTCTGGAAAAGGGTTAAACTTATACTAGATAGACGCCCTTTCAGGTACTTTAACAAGCATGAAAGGAAGCAAGATTGCTCGGCGATCTTTTCATTGTTTCAGGAGTCAGAAAAGAGCTTAACGGAAACTCCCTAAGTGCCTTTTTCGTAAAAGACTTGTCCGGCCCGAAAAAGGCATAAAATTATACCGAACAAAAGGAATGGCCAAGCAAGGAGGAAGTGTTCAATCAAGGAACATAAATTATGACCAAGAACAAGGGTGGGGGGGGAACACTGGTGGGCATCCTTGCGGGGTGAATGAAATGGTGGCAAAATAACGAAACATTTGCAGTATGACAGGAGTGAATGGCTCATGTAAAAGTGTGGAACAATCCGATGGCGGCCGATGTGGCACGCAAACCGAGGCAACAAGGTGTCGGGACATAATGTTGAAACTGTACCGAGTGAGAGTGAGAAATTATCTCAAGCATCATCAGGAGCTCGAAAAAATGAATCCAGCGATATAAAGAGTGTCAAAAATGGATAACGGCCAATGTGGCATGCAAACCGAGGTGACGGGGGGCGTTTTGGAAAAAGACCCGAAACATATGGGGGTGAGAGCGAGAAATGATCTCAAGCATCATCACCGGCTCGGAAAAATGAATCCGATGATATAAAATATGGGAAAAACGGAGAACAAACGATGTGGCACGCAAACCAAGGCAACTAGTGGCGTCTAAAAAATGTGCAAAAAATGACGGAGAAAAAATAATGCAACGAGGTGACCATCAGGATGGTCTCATTGTGCTGATTCCAGTGGTGGAAACGGTTTGAAAAACGGACTCCGTATGGGTTCAGAATGGCCAAAACAAGAAAAAGTCAACGGACTATAAATAGTGAGTGGGTCCAATATGACAAGTGTCATTTGTACTATTTGACTTTGACTAGTGATCAGAGTGGACCAGAGGTGAGGTGGCATTTCTGGATGATCTGACCTGCCGATTTCAAATCCGAGAGATACAGGTATTCCGTCAAACTCATACCTGCACGTTTTTTGGGTTCGGGGGGTAGGTAGTGGGTCCCAGGGTTTATTTGTACAGTCCACATGGGGTGGACCGCAGGTTTTCAAGAGGAAGCCGTGGTCGGAGACCGTGGGTTCCATGGCGGATGACGCGCGTGGAGACCACGGGGTCCGATGTGGAACACACGGTCTGGGACCGCGTGTTCCGAGGCTGAACATGCGGTTTAATACCGCGTGTTCGGGACTAAAAGTCACGGTTTTGGACCGCGACTATGGGCCAAACAGCCACGGTCGGAAACCGCTGCAAGGGAGCCTAAAGCCGCGTGTTGGAGCGAGCTGTTAGGACTTCCCCAGGGGGGTGGGGCAAGGTTTATTTCTTTGACATGGGTCTGATGAGTTTTCCTTGCGTGTTTGACAGGATGCCACAGGTTTTGTGGATAGAGCGAGATATTCCAGATGAGATCGTAGCCGTCGTCCGAGGGGAGCGCCATGTGCAATCGGTGCTGGGACTATGTGGACTACTAAAGTTCACCCAGGTACCCATGATGCATTCAGCAGCGTTGCTGCTGAACCGACTGATTAGTTTTTGGGAGCTAGACATACAAGCCTTCAGAGTGCAGGGTGAGAGGGTGGACCTCACCCTGACAGATGTATACTTCCTGATGGGGTTGCCCTATCTGGGTGGGGTGGCAGACACGTAGCTACAAGTATCCGCGGACATAGATATGGAGGACATGCTGGAGCGGTACTGTGGTCTAGAGGCTAGGGTGCATAGGAATGCACTTCTGGTGAGAGACCTACAGGAGCCAGCAGTATAGGCCATGGCGGCATGCGTGGTTCGCATCTTGGGGTCCCAGTCGCCAGAGAAGGTGTTTGGGGGCCAGATGCAGCTGGTGGAGCATGTACTGGATGGGGTTTATTATGCATGGGGCCAGATGTACCTTACCTGCCTTCAGCGGCAGCTGACAGCAGCGAAGGAATCTGGCAAGGGGTTTTGCTATGGTTCTTTCTTGTGTGCATTTTTTATGAACAGGGTACCCACACTGCGGCCGCAGGTGCCGATCAGAGTAGGAGGCTTGAGGGAGCCGCGGATGGTGCGGTGGGGTGAGATGATGCACCGCCATGGTGGCGGCGATGTTGGTAGGTATTTTACGCAGGAGTTGTACCTGCAGTGGCTCCAGATACCATAGACACTCGATGACTATCCATATAGAGATATGGATTACACCGAAGATCCAGAGGCACCACGGGCGCCGGGACAGGCATGGGGACCAGATGGTACGTATGTTTTGCTTGCATGTTATGGATGTCAAGTTTTATATATGATAGTTGATTGATATAGTGTTACTGACAAATGGGTGATCTGCAGATGTGGGCCCGAGGCCGCCACCAGGGCATGTGGCACGGAGGGGGATTGTGGCCGTTCCAACTTTGCCTGGGTGGGGGGAGGTGCGTCGCCGGGATGCGAAGGGGACGCTAGAGTCCGTATGGGCACTACTAGACCGTTTGCTGGTGGGGGTGACCGACGAGGGGTGGCGGGACGTTGATCCGGACGTGGTTCAGGATTGCATGAGGGCACCTCGAGAGTTTAGATCCATTGTGATCCGGGTGGCTATCTTGGCGGATAGGGCACGGGCACATGAGCCCGTAGGGGATGAGTATTTGCCGGAGGAGGAGCGAGGGGAGGACTCAGAGGCAGCAAATGCAGGCAGTGATGCAGGTTATGACTCTCATTAGGGAGTACAAGGGACTCCCCCCGAGTTTTGTAGCTACAGCATGTATTTTATGAGGCTTTAGGGATGTATAGACATTTTTTGTATAATTGAGTACAGGGGTACTTAGGACATGTATAGCTCTGTGACACGTGTTTTTTGATATATATATATATGCACATGGATGCACATTTTTGTGATGTTGTTTTAGTTGTACGCACGTGGATGCGCTTTATGATGTGTGATATGTTTGTGTTGCACGTGGATGCAAGTAGTCTAGGATGTTGGGCACATGGATACCCCTTGTGTATTATATGTAATGCGACATGATGTATGTATGACTAGGCACGTGGATGCCCCTATGGATACAAATGTGGTTTATGGTTTATGTACATGGATGCAAATGTTGATGCAATGCAGTCTTTTTGGGTTTTTATATATTTGTATGAGATGTTATGAGCTAATGATGCATGATGGAGGTGTTACATGGTGTGATTGATATACCCATCTAGGATGTTGTTGGCCATTTGGTCCGCGACACTATTTTGAGCTCTTGGGACATGGGTGAATGTTATGGATTGAAACTATCGGCTGAGTTGTTTTGTGCGCAGGAATTTTCTAAAGAGGCAGGGATCACACACCTGGTAGCAGTTGTTGAGCTGGGAGACAAGCAGCTGGGAGTCGAGGAACACATGAAGGTGACGTATGCCCAGCTGGAGGGTGGCAGTCAGGAGATCGGTCACGGCATTATACTCCGCCTGGTTATTGGTAGCAACGCCTATGCAGATTCCATCAAGGTGAATCATTTCATGGGAAGGGGAATATAAGACCCACGCTGCAGAAGCCAGGTTGGGAGACCAGCGGCTTGCTCCATCGGTGAAGCCAGTGTAATAAGGTGGAAAATGGTCCATCTGTGGTCATGCAAAAATGAAGAATGTAAGATCGTGGTAAAAAAGGTGAAAAATAGAAAAGAGAGCAAACTGTACAATGCGGACCAATGAGGCCACAAGTTATTTAGGGATAAAAGCGTTTAAGATACAACCCATTACGAGGGTTGCGCAAAGGGTGACCTTCGGAGTCAGCTAAAATGTATGCCCCCTTGCCGAGACAAGTCTGCACGATGTAAGGGCCTTGCCACATGGATTCGAACTTCCCTTTGCTGGTTTTGTCATGGGCTTGGTCATAGGCGAGGACAAGGTCCCCTTCGTGGAAAGTTCGAGGGTGTACGTGTTTGTCGTAACCAGCTTTGGAGCGGTTCTTGGTAGCTTCAATGGTCTGGAGAGCGGCACGATGGTCTTCATCAGCTTGTTCGAAGGATAGTAGACGTTCGTCAAGTGGGGAGGTATCGAGGAGAAGCTCAACGGCGATATGTAAGGCAGGTATCTGACATTCGATGGGGAGGACAGACTCTACGCCGTGAACTAAGTGAAACGGGTTAAAACCAGTGGCGGTTTTAGTGGATGTACGGTAAGCCCATAAGGCGGGGAAGAGCATGTGGTTCCAATTAGACTTATGTCGTTCAACAGTGCGTTGGAGGATGGTTTTGAGAATTTTGTTAATGGCCTCTACTTGGCCGTTCCCTTGAGGGTAGTAAGAAGAGGAGAACTGATGTTCAAATTTGAGGAGGGTGGATAACTCGCGCCAAACGGAATATTCGAAGTGTGAACCATGGTCTGAGACCAACTGTTTAGGAACCCCGAATCGAGTGATAACATGGTTAAAAAAGAAACGGGCAGCTGTGCCAGCGGTACAATTGAAGGTAGGCATGGCTTCGGCCCATTTGGTGAAGTAATCGACGGCGACAATGATGTATTTGTGGCCATTGGCAGACGGGGGTCTACACTCCATGAAGTCAATGGCCCACTTACAAAAGGGACCAACGGTGACGACTGGGTGTAATAGAGTAGGTGGTGTCCGGGCCTTGGGGGCAAAAAGTTCGCAGTTATGGCAATGCTTGACCGCAGTGATGCAGTCGGTGAAAAGTGTGGGCCAGAAGTATCCGGCGTGGATGACCTTTTGGGCAGTGGCCATCCCTGAGAAATGACCGCCGCAGGCACCGCTATGACAGTCATTAAGGACGTGTTCAGATTCCCCGTGTGTAAGGCAACGATGAAGAATTGTGTCTACCCCTCGCCGGTAAAGGACATCACCTAAGAGGAGATATCGAGAGGCCTGGTGACGGATGCGACGACGTCCATTACGGGTGACTTTGGGCCTAAACTTCTGCGTGCGCAGGTATAACAAAATATCACCGTACCATGGGTCATCAGACGAGATAGTGAACAAGTGATTGTCGGGTAACTCATCGGAGATTTGTGGGGCCGGGAGAAGGGAAGGGAGATCAGTGATGAGCTGGGAAAGCACAAGGGCTTTAGTGATCTTAGGTGTTCGAAAAGTGAGGTCATATTCCTGGAGGATAATGACCCATTTAGCAACACGACCTTGCAGGAGCCACCGATTTAGGAGATAGACCATGGGGTTGGAGTTGGCAACGAGTGTGGTATGACTAAGTAAGATGTCGTGTCGCAGTTTTTGGATGGAAAAGACCACAGCTAGGGCTAGTCTCTCCTCATATGGGTAACGTAGGGGTGGACTAGACAAGGTCTGGCTAACGTAGTAAATGACATGCTCTTGGTGAGATACGTCTTCTTGAACCAAGACTCCAGACACAACGTGATCGGATGCCGAGACGTAGAGGATGAAGTCTTGAGAGAAATCCAGAGGGGAGATCAAGGGGGCTTGTGTGAGAGCTTTCTTGAGGGCTCCGAATGTGGCTTATGCTTGTTCATCCCAGACAAAGGGTACGTGGGTACGGAGCAGGCGCAAGAAACCATGAATAGTAGTAGCGTAACCAGGAACGAAACGACAGAGGAAATTGGATCGCCCTTGCAGACTTTGGAGCTGTCGGAGTATACGAGGAGAGGGAAGGTCTAAGATGGCTTGGACTTTTAGGGGGTCAACAGCAATTCCTTTCTGGTAAACAATGAAACCCAACAATCGGCCTGCCAGAATGCAAAAGACACACTTGTGTGGGTTCAAGCAGATTTGGTATTTGCGACAACGCAGAAAAACTTGTCGAAGGTCGTTAAGGTGGTCTGATCGTTTCCGGGAACGAGCTATAAGGTCATCAAGGTAGACTAGCAAGATATGGACCAAGTCCTGAAAGCAATAGGTCATGGCCCACTGGAAGGTGGCACCAGCATTTTTGAGGCCAAAACGCATGACGCGATAGGAAAAGGTGCCCCATGGGATGGTAAAGGCAGTTTTGTACTGATCCTCCTTTCGGATCTGAATCTGATTATATCCGGAAAAACCATCCATGAACGAGAGGACTTCATGCCCCGCACACGCCTCAATGAGTTGGTCAATAAATGGCATGGGGAAGTTGTCCTTGGGACAAGCTCCGTTTAAATTGCGGAATTTAGTGCATACTCTAATGGTGCCTTGTTTTTTGTTAACAGGAACGGGGTTTGAAACCCAGGTGATATAAGCAATAGGATAAATGAATCCCGCCTTGCGAAGTTTCTTAATCTCTGCTTTGACAGCTGGGAGCTTTGAGGGATGAATGGGATGATGTTTCTGACGAACGGGGGGTACATCAAGCCATGTGTCAATGTGGTGTTCTATAATGGCAGGGTCGAGACCGGGCA
The DNA here is from genome assembly GCA_027924585.1 of Larix kaempferi. Lineage (NCBI taxonomy): Eukaryota > Viridiplantae > Streptophyta > Pinopsida > Pinales > Pinaceae > Larix > Larix kaempferi. The sequence continues at coordinate 916,307 of BSBM01000784.1, read as the reverse complement.
TCTCAGTATAGGACCAGGCAAAGACATCACGGAATTCCTGGAAGAGTTTTTTGTACTCCTCAATCTCATGCTCACTGCAGGAGGCTCCTAAAGTTATGAGTTCAGGTGTACCTCCTGGTGCGGCGATGTCAATTTGGATGACGGGTGAAATATTGGCCATGTTACCTTCCTCAAAGGCATCTAGAGCAGGAATAGGGTGCTTAAACCAGTTGACCTTGGTGGGAAGGAAGTCTTTGGATTCAACTGCAAATTGGGTAGCGGTGCTAGAGGAAGATGCTTCTGGGTGGAAATATGAACGATGGTGCATGTCATCCCAGGGATACTCCAGGGCAGTGAGTGCCTCAAGAATCTCCTCATCAGTACGGAAAGTTTGGGCCGTCAAATCGGTTGACGTGGGAATGGTAGTTGAAAAGATCATGTAAATGGTGTTGACCTCCCCGGATGGGGGTGAGATTGGGGGGTGAATCTCTTCAATGGTGGGTGGTGCCGTCTCAAGATCCAGATTGTTCATCTCATAGAGAGCTGCTCTGTAATCGGGGAGATCGGGACAGTGATGTGAGTAATGCCCGTAAACACCGCATATGGCATAGGGGTGGTTAGTGCGTAGGGATTTGTCGTGAGGCTTAGGGGTTGGATCTAGTTTGACAACCAGGATACTGGGGTCATCGACAAGCATCTGCATGTGTTCCTGTAATGCCGGTAACTGTGGACATTGATGAGTCGCATGTCCTAACTCATCGCACAATGAGCATTTGGTAGGAGCACGAAACACGGGGGGGTTTTTAACTGTCTTGGGAGGTGGTACAACAGTGTAAGGTTGAGGGCCTCTGCCCCTAGTGGATTTGGGAGGAGGAGGGGGATGCATGGAGGACGAAGGGGAAGTGACACGGGGGGGTGGCTGAGTGGTAGTAGCCATGGGTTGCACCGGTTGTAGGATGACGCTTGGTGTCGGCGGGGGAATGGGAGGCAAAAGATACCAAACGGATAATCCCAAGGTTAACCCAGGGAGGCTAAGGGTAGCCATAATCGGGGCGCTTACTACTCCCAATGGAGGGACTAGGAAGGGGATTGTGTGGATAGGTGTAACACCAATGTGGCTAGGTACCAGCGGTGGTTTAGGAAACAAGGGTGGTTGATTGGTAGGTGTTTGGTTATCGTGGGACAGGGTACATAAGTCAGACACTTCGAGCGTAGATGACGGGGGAGGAATGGATTGGAAGGTGGATGCCATCGGCGGGTCTGAGTAAACTCCAGGTCCCAAGGAGGAAACAAATGAGGTAGTGGCACCATTAACAGGTTGTTCAACCATGGGGAGAACATTTTCAGGTGCAGCAGGGGCATTTGGATCATAGTAAGTAAGTTGGTCAATCTTAACCACACATCCGTCATGGGGGAACATCATGGTACGAAAGACAGAGGAGGCTACCGCCCGCATAGCATACATGTAGCTGCGACCGAGTAATAGGTTGTAATCAAGTTGGGCGTTGATGACCTCGATATCGATGAGGACGGTTTTACCACCTAACTGGATAGGGACATTGGCTAGGAGACCTTGGGGCTGAGTCGAACGACCGTCGTAGGTGCGTAATGCAGTGGTGGACTGCTAAAGGGTAGGGGATCCCAACTTCTACCATATGTATGTAGACATAACGCATGTGGAGGCACCTTCATCGATGATGCATCGATGGATGACAAGATTCCGGACGGAAACAAAAACTTGGAATGCTAAGGTGGAAGGCAGGCGTGGTTCATACTGGTCCAAATCAAATGCCATCAAATTCGAATCATTTGGATCAATAGCTCCAATGGCTGAGAGTAAAGTCTTGCGCTGGGAAGGATAGTTCGTCAAGACTTCTAACGTAGACATGGCTGCGGGAGATTGGGCTAAGTTGTCTACAATGTTCTAGTTTGACGCAGCGTGCGCATTAGGGTTATTGTTGATACGGCGAAGTGGGAAACGAGGTGCTTTGGAAGTGCCATCTATTGGGGGTGGAGGGATACGTAATGCTTGATCAATGGGATGAGCGTTAGTGGTTTTATCGATGGGAGGGGCTTCAGAGGTGGAGCCATATTGGTTCCGACGGGTCTAGAGGTTAACATCAGCGGATGACATCATCAACAAGTGGTGGGTCCCTGAGTCAAACATGGGTTGATCAGGAGCGGCGTAAGTGATTTGTTGTTGGGGTGGCGCATTGGCTTGAGGGGGAGCCAATGGCTGAGTGTTCACTATGCCTTGGTTTGGTAAGGGGTTTTGCAGCACCAAAGGTGGCTGCCGAGGTTGCGGGGGGTTGGGTGGTGCTTGAGGAGCCGCCTGACCTTGGCGGTGGTAATCATCAACCCAAAGCTGTTGAGTTTGCTCCAAGTGTGGGAAAGCATGTGTGTAGTGGCCATAGACCCTGCAAATAGAACAAGGATGGTTTGTTCGCAAATTGGGGTTTTTAGCCTGCTTGGGTGGGCGATCAGGGTTTTGGTTAGCGGGGGCTGCATTGTTGTTGTCTGGGGGATTAGGCAGTTGACCACCTTGGTCTGTAGGTTGGTTGTTCCCATGATTACGGCCCTTGCCGCTATTTTGTTGGCCCTGGTTGCGCTAGTTGTTCTAGTTTTGCTGCTGATTTTGTTGGGCGTACACTTTCCCTTGGGTAGCAGGTGGGTTTTGGGGTTGTGCAGGTGTGGGGGCAGGTTGCGGTGGATGATATGTAGGTGGAGGCTGCGCAGGTGCGGCACCTTGAGGGGGTTGCTGATATGTCTATGGAGTAGGTTGTGGATTTGCCGCAGGGGTTGCCTGTGGCGGGTAATAAGCGGGCTGGGCCTGGGAAGGTGCAGGAGTTGGTGCAACCTGCTGGTGGTAATAAGCGGGTTGGGCTTGAGAAGGCGCAGGAGCTGGTGCAGCCTGCTGGTGGTAATAGGGCTGACGTGCGATTGGGGGGGGTAAGAGCGGGCCGCATGACCGAATCACTAAGGTGGATAGGTGGGTCCATGGGAATGATGGTGATGTGTCATAGGAGCATACAAGTTGGTGGACCCAGACTGTGAGGAGGCCCGCGAAAGGTCAAGGCCAGGGGTAGGACGTGCTATGGAAAAGGGTTGGGGATGCGAAGAAACACGGTCGATGATGCCGTCTGCAGCATGGGATGCCCCTGGCGCATCATGCCGGGAGGAATCGCCGCGAGGGGCATAAGGTATAATTGTATAGAAATAACCCGACTGGGCGTAAATGAGGTCGAATTGTTGGGCCTTAAGGATAGCCTCTTCTTCAGGCTGGGTTCTTTCTGATGCCACATCCTTAGCAATGACAGGGAGAAGGGACTTGAGGAACCAATCTAGGAAGATACGGTCATCTAATTTGATCTTACATAAGCTACAGCATCGACGCCACTCATGAATATGGTCCGTGATGTGGGTAGCCGTGTTTTTTCTACAAGATAGGAGGATCTCAATGCCCGCGTCATAGCGGACAGGTAACTGGAAGAACTGCAGTAAGGTCGAGGCAAGGGAAGCAAAGGTGGCATGGGTCCCGTGGGGTTGCTCAATATACCACTTGGCTGCAGAGCCAGTGAAGGTGCGCTGTAACAGATGGAGGCGAATAGAGTCATCCACTATGGAGTTGGAGGAACACCAGAGATGGAAGGACATGATATGGTTTTGTGGGTCCTCACCTGCCTTGCCCTCGAACTTAGGGATGTCAGAGGTGAGCTTGGTGGGCATGTGAGGCCACACAGGGTCATGTCGGATAGGGTCGTTGGTCAATCTAGCTAGGTCGGGTAGGTTGAGGCTAGCCATGAATGGCAAACTGGAAGAAGGATGTGACATAGTAGTGGGTTGGACCAAGTTGGGGCCAATGCCCCCAAGGGGAGGGGCAGGGTTCAGGAAGTTGCCCCCAAGGGGGGGAACAAAGGTGGTATAGGATGGTCCTGCACCACCAAGGGTAGCGTGAGTCACTGGTGGAGTGGTGATAGGTATGCCAGCTACTGGAATGGGAATGGTGACTAGGATGGTGGACATGGCCCCCATTGAGGGCATTCCCAGAGCAGGTGTGGTAACTGGTGTAGTGGTGGATGTGCCACCAATGGTCCCTACAACGAAAGGAGTGGAAGTCACGCCAGCCATGGGGCTAGTAGGGGCAGTGTAAATGGGGTTCTCAGACTCTTCTTTAGAATCAGAGGTAAAGTAAGGGGCGTTAATATCTGGTGATGGAGTCCTATGGCGTTGATGAGTGGAGTCAAGTGACAAGGCTCTAGATCTGTGATAAGTGGTATCAAGTGATGATGATCGAAGTCTATGACGGGTGGTGTCAAGTGAACCATGCTATGGGGGCTCGCCCCTGAGGCGCCGAGAATGTCTCGGGGACTCATTGGTGACAAATGGTGTCAAATCGCTGGGGATTGTGGTGAGTGAAAAAACAGTTCAAAAATCCTAATGCAACCGAGTGTGCAGAAGGAGAGCTCAAAAACAAGGCACTCAGGCCAACAAACAACTCAAAACACCTACTGTAATAGCTGTGCTACAATAAGTGGAGTACCAACAAAATGGTCAGAATACCAACAAGCAGCAGGTTTCCTAAAAATAAAAAATGGTGGACTCACTAGACCAAAGGGAGGTAAGGGAGCATGCAAACACCTAACTAAAAAGTATTCTGACTCAACTAGACATATCCTCTGCAAGGTGATGAAATCCAAGTCAGACAATATGAATAGGAAAGCCAAGTGGCTAATATGTCCCCCTACCGGGAGGGACACTGGGTAGTCAATCCTAGAAGAATGACAACTAAGATACCCTGTTCATGACACATCCAGAAAGGTGAATCTGCCGTTTGGTCCTTTTACCGCAATACCCCTATACAGGGATATCCCGAGAACTGCGAAAGGTAGCCCTTCGTTGACTGAATGGAGTGTGGTATTCCACTCAGTCCTCCGGAACCTTCCTCGCGACTTCAACCCTCCTAGGAGAGAGGCCCTCTGGTAAACTGGTTGTGACCATGCCAAAAAGTACTAGGGGATTTTGGTTCCCTAATTGGACAACAGCTATGTCTCAAGTGTAAGTAACCGAGGGGTGTTATTGGAAGCCTATCCCCCCGGTCCTACCTAACTACAAAGATTATTTTGTGTTCCCCAAGTGGGGTTAGAATATTGGTTGAGTTAAGTAGTTTTTAAGGCTCACTTGAATTAGGTGACAGAGTGTGTGCTCGTGAGGTGATGAACCCAAAATAAAAGTGCCACAAGGGGGGCAACTTTCTAATTAACAATACTGAAATTTAACATGCAAAATTTTCTGAATTAAAATACTAAAATTTTAAAAAGATTCTGTAAAGGGTATAGAAATTATGTTGCAGAAAATGCTGTAGGGAAGGATGGCTGCAGGTAGGACAGATGGCTGTGCAAATGCATAAAATATTGCAGCAAAGGGGGCTGGGTTCAAAACTAGAAAAAAATGCAGAAATCAGACCGCGGGTCTGTGGCGAAACTGAGCAGTCGGACCGCGGGTTTGCGGGAAACAGGCGTGGATAGGATGCGGGTTTTTGGTCGACAGGCACAGTCGGGACGCGGGTAATAGGTAAAACGACGCAGTCAGGTCACGGGAAAAGGGCTGATGGGCGCAGTCGGGATGCAGCAAAGGGGTTGAAAGCCATAGTCAGGACGCGAGAAAAATGGCCGACAGGCACAGTCAGATCACAACAAACAGGCTGATTAGCCATGATCGGATCGCAAGTAACAGACTTGAATCTGCCGGCAGGGCGCCGGAAACAGTCTGAGAGCCGCGGTCGAGTCGTAGGTAAAGGCCTGAAAGACGCGGTCGGGACGCGACTACAGAGGGAAAAGATGCGGTTTACAGCAGCCGAAAGGAAAAAATGGGAAATTATTGCAGAAAACTAAAATTTTTTAAACTAAAACAAGAAATTCAAACCCAGCGGAGTCACCAAAATTGTAGCTAGGGTTTTACCCCTATCTTGTGCAAATGAGCACCTACTAAGGAGAATGGACTCCTGAGTAGCAGTTCAGTAAATGCAAATTAAAATGCTAAAACGGAAATATAAATTACTCTAAATATGTGCATGAAACAGAAAAAATAAGATGTAAAGAATGGCTTTTGTATTAATTTTGCCTCCAATGTGGAGGTTGGTGGAGCTCTTGCAATGCTCCAAGCGGGTTGCTCCAAGCTCCAACTTGCTCCTTCTCTTTCTCCAATGGTGGGAATGGGCCAAAAGGGGCTCTCAAGGTGAAAGTAGCTCAAGGGTGAGCTAGGGTTTCAAGAGAGATTTTGGCAGAGTAAGGGTGCTTATGATTGTGGATATGGAATAAGGGGTCTCCATCACCTATTTATAGTTTTTTGGTGGTGGAGTGCTGGCCCATGGTTTTGGGAACCATATGGTTTAGGGCAGTTGTATAGGGTTTTTTCCTCCTTTTCCTCATTATTTTATATTTTTTATTCCCTTTTTAAATGGATTTTGCTATTTTGGAGGAATTTTGGATATTTTTTAGAGGAAAAAGGGGTTTTTTAGCCTTTTTGAGGCTTTCTGATGGTTTTTTGGCCTTTAGGAGGCTTTTTAGTGGGATTTTTAAGGTTTTTAAGGGAAATAAGGTAGGAAAATGGACAAATGAGCCATGTAATGGGGTAGATGAGGAAGTGAACACTTTTTGGGTGTTAACAATAATGCTATGTTTCCTTCACGCAATGTTTCTTTATTGTTATTACTGTGATGATAATGAATGTTGCGGTTGAATAATGAATTATGAACACATGCAAATGTTTGAGATTCCTGTTTAGTGTTGCAATAGAGTTAGTTCATACAGCCACAAATCTCCTCCTTCCTGGTTGGAAACATGTTTTTGTCTGCTCTTGCTGGACGCCTCAGGTGAGACCTCATCTACTCTACAGGTGTTGCTGGGCAGGATAAAACCTGCCCGGGTCAGTGCCCAGAGAGACTGCGGCATGTGTCGACAATGAAGTGGAACCCCTGTCGACTAGAGTCGCGTTGCTCAACAAATGGTTCTATTGTCGGGACTGTGTGAAGAGTGAAAGGAGGACATGTTGTGGCACCCGACGAAGCCGAAGACACAGAGCTGGTTTGATCAGAAGTTGCGAGAGTTTGTTGAAGAAGAAAGCCGAAACACGCGACTAACAGTATATCACTGGGTGGAAAGTTTTATTCACGATGGTTTGCATGAATGGTTTTTCTGTGAATTCCCAGTCATTCTGTACGGGTGGTTATCAAAGCTGACCTTCCAGAAGAGGAATTTCCAGGGTGGTGAGCCGACGGCTTGGACCCCAGAATTTATCCAGGAGCTGCAGGAAGTCAATAACAAGGCATCATGGGCTGTTGAAGTTTGGCTCGATAGCATCTTGGAGGGATATATCACTGAATTTTTGGTCGACACGCAGAAATCCTACAGTGAAGATTAAAGATATTTCTTCCACGGACCAAGGGGAAGGTTTCTGTTGTCACTCCAACTGTCGATTAAGATGCTAATCTACGAAAAGCATATATTGAAGATGCATCTTGATCAATAGACAGCCTGGTGGGCGAAGGTTGTTGGTACTGCGACTGTTGGGGAATGGTACATGGAACGGTAAGGGGTAGATGGGTGCAAACTATGAGGATACTTTGATCAAATCCGAGGAAGAAAGTGGTCTTACAAGAGGAGGAGTGAGGTTTCGACAAGAGAAGAGGCAAAGGATAGGAGAAGGTCCTTCTACGATCGAACCGCAAAACCACGAAGGAAGACCACACAGGATGAAGAGACCTCACAGTCCTGACAGGGATGACCAGGCTATGCCCAGGATAGAGGCAGGACCAAACCCCAGCACCAACGTGCCCACACCTCTGCTCACTATCTCACAAGCAACAAGATATACCACATCGACACCGTCAAGTTCGTCAATTCCACAAAAGTTAATTGGTAGTAGCACAGCGAAAGGAGGAAAGAAGCCCAAAATGGCGGGCGATGATGCTAAGTTACCATTGTTCCATGGAAGTGCGACAGACAACCTAGAACAGTATTGGTTTTTGTGTGAAGCTGTTTGGACTATGAAACAGATCATTGATGTTGATGCTAAGAAAGGACAGTTAGCTACAACTCTGCGAGGTCGTGCATTAGAATGGTTCATGAAGTTTGTTCTAGTCCCTATGGGAGCCCCAAAGAAGTCACTGGATGAGATTTGGGATGGGCTGACTGCTGAATTTAGACGGCCCAAGTCCGAAGCTCAATACATCACAGAATTGAAGGAAATTAAGCAGTATCTGAATGAGACGGTATGGGATTTCGACCAGTGATTCAAGACGCTGATGACAAAGGTTAGCTTCGATATGAGTGCCATCCAACACAAAGAGTGGTTCATTGCGGCATTTTTTCCGCACATTCGGCTGTCGCTGATGCAGCAAAGCATTTCGATGCCCAACGAAGCTCTAGAGATTGCAATGCGATTGGAGGCATCACCGATTGGGGATAACGTAGCCTGGATGTCGCAGATACAGACACAGCTCGCTAACTTGACTATACAATTGCAAGATTTGAAGAAGAACAAGGAACAACGTGATGAAGTATGGTGTACATGATGCCGAGGAGAAGGGCATACGAAGGACAATTGCCGAGATTTCCATAATTATTTGGTATCAAATGTGCCAAACCCGTTGAATGGCAGCAGCATGCCATGGTGTCGCGTTTTCCAGGTTTATGGGCACAGTCATGACAATTGCCCTTATATGCAAAAAATGGTCACAACCCCGAGAAATCTTTATTGCACATTTTGTAAGTCGGTGGGTCACGATGACAAAGATTGTCATGCATATGGGTTTCTACAAGAAAGAATGTGTGATGCATTCTACGTCAAGGACAATCATCATGTTGTACAACAACCCCAACTGCAACCGCAAGTAGTCCAGCCACTACCTCAACCGCAGATGCAGTTCGTGCCACAATATGCTCCAATGCAAATGGCTCTGCAACAGCCACAGTACGTTCATAAACTACAGTATGCATCGCAGGGTAAGGCATGCAATAGAATCCTATACAGTCGCAGTACCAATAGCAGGGCGAATTCCAAGGTGGATACTAGGGCGGACGAGGTGGAGGATTTGGTCGAGAAGGAGGACGAGGTGGTCGTGGACCTGTCCAATGCTATCACTGTGCGATGTGGGGGAATTATCAGTGAGACTGTCCACTACTACTGAATCAGTGTACGTTCTGTTTTGTTAATGATCATACAGTTGAGAATTGTCCACAGTTGATTGCACGATGGCAGGATGGGAATGCTCCGCAGATATAGAATCAGACCCAGCCACAACAACCAGTCCATAACCAAGTACAACAACCACTACAGAACCAGCCCCCATGACTGAATCAGAACGCAAATCCCAATGGGAACCCACAGGGGAATCTGCAGCAGACTCAGATGCAAGGTGCTCATATTGCGACAATCTTGGCAAAACTGTGACAACAAGATGCTTCGGTGGCTGTTGTAACTCATGGAGGAAAAACAACTGGGGAATATAGTTCACGACCGATGATTCGGTTGGCAGGCCTGAAGATGGTACCATTCGACATCGATGTTGAACAGGAGGCATTCCGTCAGGCGTGTCGCACCTTGGAGAAAGACTGTGGTAAGGCTGTTGTTTGCAATATGCCACCTATTTTTGACACTGCATCGGAGGGCAGTCTATTGACACCATCAGGAACATTGCAAAGGTTTCTTGAGAACTATCTGTTATTGGCCCGGGATCCGGCTACCCTTGTTGAGATTGAGGGATGGTTGCAGCGATTTCCGAAAGGACGGCAGAAGTCAGCAATAAACTCTCTATAGTGACGGAAGACTGGCAAGGAGATGAGAATGAACATCCAGATTGGTGACTGTGATGTCGATTCAGTTATTCTTGATCTTGGTTCAGATGTTAACATCTTAACCAAGCACGCGTGGTAGAAAATGGGGAGTCCCCTATTGAGCTGGTCTCCTGTGCAGCTCCATTTGGATAACCATTCAAAAGTAACACCCATTGGGCAAGTTCCGCGGCTAATAGTTGATATTGAGGGTATGAAGACTTACGCTGACTTCGATGTCATTGAAGTAGTTGAGGGAGGAAGCTCTTATCCTGCGCTATTGGGGATTGGATGGGATAACGATAGTGGAGTTGTAATCAACTTCAAGAGGCGCATGATGACCTTTAAGAATCGTGATCTCAGAGTCATATCCCCATTGGATCCAGCTGAAGGACGCCGATACGTTGAGCCTATAAAAGATGATGATCCTACTGGATGGGACCATGCATTCAATATTTCTTAAGACTATATTCATCCGACTGCCAACGGTCAGCTGGGATGGCGCAGCGAGAGCTCTATGTCTTTCGACTTTGATGATGCATTAGAACATTGGCAGAACCGCTTACACGAAGTGTCATTTCGGAAATGTGGCTTAATTATGCAATATTTATGTTATGTTGCGACAGAAACAGTCACACTGCCAGTCTATGAGGGGTTTCCTGGCTTAACCAACTTTTTAACGAAATTTGAATAACGGGTCTTAGAACCACAGCGGTTGCTGGCATTGGAGGAAGCACTAAAGGCTGCTCCAGCATGCTGGTGGGAGACACACAAGAAATCTATTGATGGTTGGTCACAGTGTCGAAGGTTGATGATGGTCTGGTTTGGTGATATTGAGGTCTATCACACTAGCAAATATGATGGTCGAAAGAATCCCAGTGATCATGTGATGGAATGCCAACGATTATGGGTAGCGCGACCCAGAGATGAGTGGGTGCATACTTTTATCCATACCTTAGATGAGATGCCGTGCTCATGGTATACTGCAGCTGAGTTGCGCTGAGAAATTACAACATGGGGGGAGTTGACGGTCTGTTTCACTCATACATTCACTTTCGCAGATGCCAACCTTGACGTCAATAATGCCTTACAACTCATCCATGATGTGGTACTTTAGGTTGTTCCGGTGGCCTACCCTATCGATCCACACACATACTGCCAGATGCAGTCTCTTATGGAGTGCTTCAACATAACCGGTGGGCCAGAGGATGAGGACGATCCCCGAAATGTCAACATTCTCGAATCTGAAGGAAGTCGCGATGTGGTCCCACCTACTGTGCCAAGTAATATGTTCAGTCAACCATTGAAGCTTCGTAAGCTCAATATCGGCACAAAGGCCACTCCCAAGTTTGCAAATGTTGGGTACTATTGGGATGATGAGATGATGAGTAAGGTCATTGATTTACTCCATTAGTTTCAACACTTTTTTCCTACGAATGTTTCTGATATGAAGGGGATCCTGGGTGATTTAGGGGAGATGAGGATTCCTTTAAAACCAAATGCGAAGCCATTCCGACAACGACCTTATCGGCTGACTCATCGACATAAGGAGAAGGTTAAGGTAGAACTTGATCGCATGTTGGATGCTAGTATTATTGAACCAGTGGTAGAGTCCGAATGGATTAGTCCTATGGTTGTGCAGGACAAGAAAACCGGTGAGGTGCGCATTTGTGTTGACTTGCGGAAGTTAAATGATGCCTACTTGCACGACCCTTTTTCGACCCTGTTTACTGACGAAGTACTTGAAGGGGTGGGCAACCAGGAGATTTACTCATTCACCGATGGGTTCTTTGGCTACCATCAGATTCGCATTACCAAAGAAGATCGGTATAAGAAAACTTTCGTTACTGAATGGGGCTGCTTTCAGTAAACCGTAATGCCGTTTGGTTTGAAGAATGCACCTATGATATTCTCTTGGGTCATTTTTGCTGCATTTAAGGACTTTATTCAAAACGTTTTGCAAGTATACATGGATGATTGGACAGTTTATGGGTTGATCCGTGATCATCTAGCCAATCTGCAGTTAATGCTTGAGCACTACCGACAGCACCAGATATCATTGAACTTGAAGAAATGTCTTTTTTGTGCACCATTTGGGATATTGTTGGGTCATATTGTGTGTAAGCAAGGGTTGTTGGTCAATTCGGCTAAGATTGCGCTCATTTTGAGTTTGCAAACACTAACCACTGTTAAGCAGTTACACGTGACTCTAGGGCATACGAGGTATTATCGCAAGTTCATCAAGGGATATGCAGTGATCACCGCCCCTATGGAGAAGTTGCTGAAGAAAGATGCACTATTTAAATGGACTCCGGAATATCAAGATAGTTTCGACACACTGAAGACGAAGATGGCTTCGACACCAATATTGGTATTTCCTGATTGGAGTAAGGAGTTCCATGTACATGTGGATGCCTCATCAATCACATTGGGAGTAGTATTGGCTCAACCCGGTGAAGGAGATCTCGATCACCCCATTGCTTTCGCTAGTCGAAAGTTGTCGTCCTCTAAACGCAACTACACTACCATTGAGCGGGAGGGTCTAGCAATGGTCTATGCTACAGAAGTTCAGGCACTATTTTTTGGGTGGGCACTTTAAAATGTTCACTGACCATTCCACGTTGAAATACCTAGTTAATAAGCCTATGTTGGGGGGGAAGATATGCCGCTGGCTACTTCTTTTTCCAGAGTTTGATTTTGAAGTCATTCTGAAGCTAGGCCGATTGAATGACGGTCCTGATCATCTATCGCAGATTGATACAGGGGAGGAACTAACCAGTATTGAAGACGGGTTGCCAGATGCAAAACTATTTAAGGTTAACGTTGCTGATGACTATTTTAATGACATCCTCCAGTTTTTGAGAATGGGTACTGCACCAGATGAGTTCACCACCAGTCAGAAGAAGCAATTGGTAGTCAAGGCTGCAAACTTCCAGCTAATCACATGAGAGTTGTATAAAATGGGTGCTAATGAGATATTGCACAGATGTGTCTTGCCTCATGAGAAAGCACCGATACTGGCTGAAGCACATGGAGGAGTAGCAGGAGGACACTATGGCGGTCGAGTGACAGCTAGGAAAGTATTGCGTGTGGGCCTGTGGTGGCCTACACTGCATAATGATGTGACAGACTATGCGCGGTCCTGTGATGTCTGTTAGCGAACTGGAAAACCATCCAAATGTGATGAGATGTTGTTGATGCCTCAAATAACATTGCAACCATTTGACAAATGGGTCGTGGATTTTGTCAAACCAATCAATCCACCAGGGAAACACACAGATGCGTGGTATATCATCATGGCGATAGAATATTTGACCCGATGGGCTGAGCCGGAACCTGTACTTGATTGTTCCACAGCTATGGTGGCATGATTTTTGTTTGATAACATAGTCACTCGCTTCGACTGCCCCAAGATATTGCTGAGTGATCAAGGCAGCCATTTTCTTAATCACACCATCAACGCATTGACAGAGGGGTTGCAGATACAACATAAGAAGAGTACACCCTATCACCCACAGGCGAATGGCACGATGGAGGATTTTAACAAGGTATTGGAGCATGCGCTGACAAAGTTGTGCAATGCGAACTGCGACGATTGGGATCTCAAAATCCTAGCAGTGTTCTGGGCCTATCGCACCACATGTAAATGGCTGACAGGTCAGATACCATTCAAGTTGGTGTATGGACAAGAAGCGATTATGCGAATGGATTATATTGTTCTGAGTCTATGAAATTGTGGCTGTCACGGGCATGGATGATTTCGCAGCCTTAGACGAACATCTGGCGCAATTGGTGCAGTTGGAAGAAGATCGTTTCATCGTTGGGTTCCACCAAGGGGTAGGAAAGGATCGATAGAAGGCATGGCATGATCGCCACATAAAAAATAAACAGTTTCAGCAGGGGGACTCATTGTTGTTGTATGACAACAAGTTTATGAAACGTCCAGGAAATTTGCAGATGCAATGGCTTGGTCCCTATCGTATCAATAGTATTTCTTCTGGAGGAGCGATTCAGTTGCAGCATTTGGATGGGGCGATGCTCCCCAAGATGGTAAATGGTCATAGGTTGAATCCCTATCGCATGGGATTAGAACACTGCGATGCCTAAGTCGCATCGAAAAAAAAATAAATAAATAAAATTTGAGTTGCAGGATGATTGGTGGCACCACCATCGATGGAATGCGGAAGCAGGGAGGCTTCTGCTGCAAGGATGGAGTTGTTAGCAAAACATGGGAATGTTTCATTTGGGTCACATCCGTAATCATGACAATGATGGGAATTTTTCCTACTTTAATAGCTATGCACGTTAATCAGGTCAATCGTGACAGATGACAGCCTCGTTGGACTTAGGGATGCACCGAGGTAGTATGGCCGATTATACTTACCACGATGGTCCGCATGGGTGGCACGAAGTATCCACCATGCTAGCATGGCCCAAGAAATGCTTCACATGTTCTTGCATGAAGGGAACTAAGAAAAGGTATGATTCATCTGCCATTAGGATAATCGGCACGCAATGACTTATGATTATCCTGGGGTGAGAGCCGGTGGGGCAACGACTTGATGAGGCCGATGGATGATCGAGTGCGCTATATAAATAGAGGACCCGTGGGGAATAAGCACTCATAGACTATTTTTTTTAAGAGGGGTTATGCCATGCAAGGTTCTAGCATTTTGTTAAGTGAGGAATTCTAAGGAGGCTGTGGAAATTATCCATTTCATTTCGTGTCGGAGCACACCAGGTGCGTTGAGGGCCCGAACGACGAGTGTGCATGAGCGGCTAGAGCAGGTTGTGCCTTAGACACCCCAAGATTATAAGCATGAATTTTTTTCCAAGATGTCTAGGAAGTTGGTGATGGTTCGAAGTCTCGTGGTTCCAGTGACCACACAAAATGGGGGGGTTGTCGCACCGGGTCCCTGTGAGTTGTGCTTACCGGTGCAAAACAGATGTGACAGAGCCGTTCGTCTAGTTTGCACCTCGACGTTGTTCATAAACTTCTCCTCTGTATGCACAAGATTCCTTGATACTGGAGGATGAGTTTAAGAGGTACATGACAGCAAGTCGAGCGATGACCACTTTCGGGTGAGAATTACATGACAGTGAGTCGACGATCAGTGTAGCAGAAGGAGCAGAACAACACCGTGCGATCCAGACAACAAGAATAGTTGCAGAAACATAGTTCAATCCAAATGTCCCATGTCCAGCAGTTGACGTGGCTTGAGGGCGAGCCACAAGATTGTGTTGGGGGCCTGTTGGCAGGCGGTTTGGTAGAGTGCTATCACAGCATCTTCGATTGTGCAACAAGGAAAAAGATGACGCAAATGGAGAGGAGCAGAAGATTAGTTATGCATTTTGGGTCAATTGTACTGCGGAATGCGGGTTTTGGGTCATTTGGACCACATATTATGTAATGTTGAGTCAGTTATACCGCAGAATGTGGGTTTTTTGTCGATTTTGTACCAAGTTAGTTAGATATTGGGTCACTTGTCCAAATGTCGGTTAGGAAATTGTTAGTAAGTGGACAAGCATTGTAATGGCGGAAGCCTATATATAGATAAGAGTCATAGGTATTGAGTAACAAGAGGAAGAAGAGATGGGAGTGGAATTAAGGTGAAGAGAAGCACATGTTTTTGGTTGTTTCTGTGCATCTATGATATATTGCCGAGACCTGATCTTGAGGAGATATTGTATCTAAGGTTTTGCAGTGATAATATGATATGATGAAACTGTTCTGGTGCAACTCCTGGGTTCTTTCTGTTTATTTATGGTAATGCAATGTCCCACTTCATGAAGAATGCTATGTTTCCTTGATGCAATGTTGCTTTATTGTTATTACTGCAATGATAATGAATGTTGTGATTGAATAATGCATTATGAACACATGTCAAATGTTTGAGATTCCTATTTAGTGTTGCAATAGAGTTAGTTCATACAGCCGCAACTCTCCTCCTTCCTCGGTGAAACATGGTTCCATCTGCTCTTCTTGGATGCCTCGGGTGAGACCTCATCTGCTCTGCAAGTGTTGTTGGGTGGGATAAAACCTTCCTGGGCCGGTGCCCAGGGAGACTGCGGCATGTGTCGACAGTGAAGTGGAACCCCTATCGACTGGAGTCGCGTTGGTCAACAGTCACCTTTCCTGTATAAAGTTCACATAACAAAATAGTGCCAAAAATCATGTTCTATATACCCGATGGACTTTGCAAGAGTACTCAAAATAGGATTACAGAAACGTGGAGTGGAAGACAATAGTGCTAACAGATGCAAGCATTCTCATATGTATGTTTCACATATCTTAAGTTTACAATGCAAAGCTATGTTATTACTTTCTTTTACATGTCAAGAAGACCATTCCTTCTAGTGCTTTTTGAGAATCTCTGTTTACATATGAGCTAGAACAGGTATAATATCTATTTTTAATAAAGTGATAATTAGATTTTTGTATGTTATAATCATATAACCCCTTTAAGGGAACATGATACAAATGTTCTGATAGATTCTAGGAACTGGTGATCAGTTTAAACATAGGCCCAAAGGCTTATCACCCTAAGTTAGAAAAACCGAACTATTCCTAAAAGTAATTGGCAAAAAATGGTCAAATTGACTAAATTGGAGTAACTACTAGAAGTTGAGTCCTACTAACCTACTACTGTGGTCTTTAGTTGGACATGGGTAAAACTAGCTCATCTTATCTTATCTATCCATTGCTCTTACATAATTCTTTTATCCTATGGACTGTTGCCAACTTCTAGTTATTATCTAGCTTAATTTCTTTTCATATATTAAAAATTTGACTCACTACTTGATGCATTTGAATTTGTGTTCATCTTTAATTTATACCTAATTAGTTTGTATTTTTTAGTTTTAATTTCTTTGATGTGCACAAGGTCCCGTCCCGTCAATGCTAAACACATGGAATGTTATGATGTGAATTCACAATACCATTGGCTTTTTTTGGCTACTGGTGAACACAAATATAATATTTCTTTCTTTCTGGACTAGCCTTTCCGACTACTGAGTCTGTTGATTGAGTGGCTTTTGATTGTTGGTCACTAGTTCCTTGATAGCTTACTTATATTTTAAGCAGCTCTAGACCTTAGTGGGATGGCTAGATAGGGGTTGTCTTTCAACAATTTATAGAATTTGTATAATTTTTTTTGGCTTCTGATTGCTAGTCACTAGTTCCTTGGTAGCTTACTTATGTTTTAAGCAGCTCTAGACCTTAGTGGGATGGCTAGTCAGGGGCTGTATTTCAACAATATAGAAGTTGTATAATTGTTTTTCTATGGAAAACCTCATGGGGAACCCAAGGGATGATTTCCCACATTTTTGAATAGCATCCCTAGTAAATCCATTGGTGTAGAGTCTAGACTAGTGCACCTCACTTAGGGGGATTCAAGCTAGGCACCCGCTGGAACAGAACTAGCCAAATGGCCAACAACATTGGTGACAACTAGTTGATCTAACCCCTTGGGCTTGATGTTTTATAATTTTATTAGGATGGTTTTCTTAAAAAATGTTGATCAAAAGGGGAGCCATGTCATGTATAATAATCAATTCTCTTTGATTTTATTTGGTGTTTAGTTTTCCTTTCATTATGCTCTTCCCAAACTGTAAATGGGATAACAAAACCAATGGATGGAATCAGTAGTCTTTCAATGATAAAATTGTTTAATTTGTATATTTCCTATACCTCAATTTTTATATGCAAATATATTCTATTGCTTTTCTATGATTCAGATAGAAAATATCTTGTCCGGTCTTTATTTTTTGCCAATATGCTTAGAAATTATATGATTAGAATATCCCCATGGGTTTTTACTTTTCAAAATATATGCTTACACATTAATATGTGTATATGTAATAATCCAAGTACAAGATTCCTTTATTTAATTATATAAATGATTGGAAGAACAGTGACCTTAAGTTCTTGTTGTTATCCTTTATTTGTTTCAATTACAGTAAATTACAATAACTTGGGTTATAGTATTTATTATTTATTATTTATGATGTAAACTCAGAATGTTTCACATTCTCAGGATGGTCACAATCCATATAATCTACTCAAATAGTCATGATGGTGAAGATCTATATAGAAAGCTTCGATTAGTTGATATGGCCTGAAGTGATCGTCTGACTCGAGAGGAAGCAAGTGGTGAATGGCTCACAGAGTTGTTGCATGTTGACAAATCACTTTCAACGTAAGTATCTCCATATTTCTTGATACTTCGAATTTATCTTCTTCTCTTTTATAATTTACTCTTGTCACAGATGTCCGAGAGAAGATGTATATGTATATTGATTTGATACAAGATACAAATTCGATGTTTATCATGAATTCTTGATGTCATGTTTAATCTACACTTTTTTCTTGTCTTCTATAGTCACATTAAAATGCTATTTATTTGTGGAATCCAGGAATGACCAAAGAGTAGGATTATAAGATTCATAGGCTTTATTATTTATTGGTATCTTAATTAGAATTCCACAGAATATCATGCTAAATATCTTATAAATAGATCTACCAAAAAACAAACAAAAAGGAATTCACATGAAATAGTAGCAACGACTTGTGTTCACATTAAGCCAAAGGAATGCATGATCATGGAATTGTCATCCATATGTGCAATTGGAGTACATTATATATTTTGAAAAGGATCTCTAGATTCCAAAGGAACCAAAATTTCACATCTTCTGGTAATGATAATTGTCGAGTACTAGGTTATTAAAAGAATCTCTATATTATGAAAGACTCATGGTAAGTTGGTTTGATTAGGTTCAACAATTGAATGAGTGGATAGAACACCATTGTGAAGCAAATCAAGAAAAATAGTAGAACATGGAGCCAAACTCTATTCCATCATTTTATGCTTGTCTGAATCAATAGGTTTTGATGCAAGACCTAAAAGCAATTGGAAAATCAAAAGACACAATTGAGCAGTCACATCCGTAATAACTAAATAAAAGCCTCTTGTTGTGAGGTTAATGGTGACAAAATGATATATGTAATCAACACCTTTAAAAGAAAATACAAAATAAGTGACCATGTTGCAGATTCATAAAAGCACATTGGAGCAGTCTGAGCATAAATCGATCTTAAATAACTCTATGCCTGCTAGTAGCCTCCTTTCTAACAAGCTCTGAGACCCAACTCTTTTAAAAATGCAACTTGAAATAAACTATTAGAAAAGGGTATTAGGTCTTGACATTAGGAAGGTTCCATTATAGTAGGTATTATCTTATTTAGAATTAGGTAGGTTAGGTATGAGGTAGTATGAGGTTAGGTTCTTAGAGAACAAGGAATAGGAATAAACTCTTAGATCATTCATAACGACTCCTAACACTTCTCTTAGACTTTACTTCTACTTCTACTTTGCAAATCAGACTATATTAGGATTAGTTATCTTATACTTGACTTCTTGAACTAGCTTATCAATCTAACTCAAACCACATGTCCGAACTAAAAATAGAACTATATAACAATGGAATATATTACTAAGTATATAGACTCTGTCGTTTACTAAACTAGAACAACACTCTACTCCTCTATCGTCATTATTAAACTCCTGCCAATTAGGACATGAATATACTGTTTACTTATTATTAGTTAACTCCTAACACAAGTAATATATTACTCCATAAAGCTAGGTATAAACATAGAGCGCGAACTCTAACTAAATGGATCTTATACACCAAAACCCACAGAAACGGACACAAAAACCATACCGAAGTACCAAACCCTTAGGCTTCATTTATACAGGATTCTTTATTTTACTTTTATCAAAAACCCTACCCTACTCTATAGATTTATATAACTACACTATATACCTACCAACAGATAAGCTGGAATATACCATTGATTCATCATTAGTTCACCCATGACACAAAGCAATCCCTTCCTATTGCTATATTGAACATCCATTCAAAGCGGCTTATACCCTAAAACCTTATGATGTCTTCTTCAACAGTCAACACATCACCTATTGGCTCCATTACTTTTACTATCACCTATAGTAAAGAAGAGTCTAAACCCTTTTGCCTTCTTACGGTCTTTATTCTATAGCTTTTCTTAAATAAGTCTTATATTTGGTACTCACATCTATTTCACAAGGCATCGCGAGTTAAATTTCTCTGTAATTGTTATCATTTTATTTGAAAATAAATTTACTACATGCATATAAGATCAGTATGCTTAGATTTCACCTTATTTCTGTGTATAAAGAATCAAGATATATTATGTGTGACTAACTTGATGCATTCTTTGTACAAATTGTGGTTCAATAGCTTGCACTCAACCATTGACTTCTACTCTTCCTGGTGCACTATGTGGCTGTGTATATCTAATGCAGGTGGATTTTGAGCTTGGGGTGACACTTTATGCTTTTTTCCCATTGGTTTCAGTGCTGGCTACATAGATAGCAGCAGGAACTTTCTTGAAACAAATCCAAGTAAGGATAATGGGAGCAAATGCAGATGCCCAAGATCAGGAAAAGATAATTGTGATTCTTGATTTGGTACCACTTGGAGAAAAATTTGACAATACAATTGCATTCTTGATTTTTGAGATATTTTGGCAAAATAAATTTATCATTAACACGACCCTTTTTGTGACTATTGGGTAATCTTTGTTTCTTACCCAAATTAGAAATTTCAATCACAATTTGCGTGCTTTTGATTTCAACAAACAAGGAAATTTTCTCAATTAGTCACCGCAAATCCACTCTAAATTCTAATATAGAGCATTCTTAATAACTGCAAGGTGCACGACCCATAAGGAATTCTATTTAAAGGTTCTAGCTCAATGGTAGAGCACCTGCCTTATAGGAAGTAGGTTGGTGGTTCGATTCCACCATACCTTATTTATATTCTGAAACTACTAAAAATAGATACATGACTAAAAAAAAGACCAAAATTTGCATATAAACAACCACCAGTACAACATGAGAGATAAGTGACCAAAAAAAGACCAAAATATGCATATAAATGACCACTTTTGCGTTGGTGATCGTTGGTAGCAAATTAGTGGTCATTTATCACGTCACAAAAAATGTGGCATTAATTGTGACAATTAATGACCAAATACAGTACCAAATTAATTACCAAATATACGACCAAATATATGACCACAAGATAAGCTATAAATGACCAAGCTAAATATGACCACATTTTTGGTCGCATGATATATGGTCACTAATTTGCTACCAGTGGTCACCAACTCAAAAGTGGTCATTTATATGCGGATTTTGGTCATTTTTTTGGTCACTTATCTCTCATTTTCCACTAGTGCACTAATCGATCTGAACTTTGACAGGGTCCACTCGTCCTGTATGACATACTTCATACCATTTACATATATGGCGACCACTTCTTCGCCTTCATCAGTTTGACGGAATCTAATCGAAAATCTGTAGAGCTCTTCCGTGTATTCCTTCACAGTCATCTCTTACTATTGAAAGTTTTGCAACTTCCTGAACAAGGAAATCACATAGTAATTTGGAAATAATTTTCCCTTCATCTTGGAAACCATTATGTCTCAAGAATGGATCTTTTCCTTTCCTTTCTTGAATTTCAGCTTGTACATTGTCCCACCACAATGAGGTATGACCCTTCAACTTCAAAAATGCAGTTTTAACCCTCTTGAGATCCTCTAGATGCTCGATGTCAAAGTATTTCTCCATCTCTCTGAACCAATCTATCAAGTCTTCTGGATCCATACTTCCTAAGTAGGTAGGTACATCCATTTTTTTCTTTCCCCTCATCTCTGTTAGTAGCTTGATGAATCTATCTTATGGTTCTTCTCCTACTTCTTCTCAAGCTTCTACTCCTTCGAATTCTTCGTCACTATGGTCAAGTGCATCATGAACGCATCCACGTCTCTAGGATTCTTTGATTGTTGCAAACTCATTGGTCAATATTGTCATTGTTTGCATCCACTCGTCGAACATTTCATGATCTACCATGACTTCTGAGCTTCCTCACTCTCTTCTTCCTACACCCCAAACATTTACACCTCTTTGTGCCATTATTTTCAACCTCAACTGAAAATATACACTCATTCAATCGCAACTAGACTTTCACCACACGTGCACAACTCTAGCCAACCACAGCTGGAGCTATTTATGCATATGGAGATTCTTCCTGCTCTCAAGATTCTTCTTCTCAAATATCTCATAGAACTATTCCCGCTCTGATACCAGCTAATGCAAGGCAAGTTGGTCGGACCCTATTGATTAAAAGATTCACACAGATATGCTCACACAGACTAGATGTGAAATCCAAATGTAAAAAATTTGGCTTCTATTACATGAATCATTTACAAATTTACATGAAAAAAAAAATCAAGTCGACCTAATCTTGTTACAATACACAAGAGTAATCTCTACTCTGTCTGGGTGATTTCTTTCTGTGTGTGCGATCTTTGATCCTTTATCATTTCTTTGTCTCCATGTGTCTCTTCTTTTCCTTCACACTGCTCTTCTACTCTGCTATGCTACTAATCTTGAGGTCCACACTGTCAGTCTCCCTGAGGTGTCCTTACTCTATCCTTCGAACTATCTTTGATTCTGTAGACCTACAGTTGCCAGCAACCCTTAACGTGTATGGACAACCTTCTCCTATGTGACATATGGCTTGATCTCACCACCTTCTTAACTACCATAAACTTCCTCAACTACCCACAGAGGATGTAGGTACATTGCCTTGACCTATGGAATTCTTTGACTTCGCTATAGTTGTCGGTCTAATCATTGCCCTCTTTGACATTTCAACCATTCTGTGCCTCTTTGGTCCTCGAATTAACCTATTGGCTTCACTTGGTCTTGATGGCTGCTAGACCACCACATCCCACTTGCTTGGCCTTTGGCGCTTTCGTCGGTTTTGATATTCGACCAATTGTTGACTTTTTACTCCTTCAAATTCCACTCATGTCTAACATTCTTCGACAGCTTTTGCTCGACTTTCTGGCTTCACCCACAAGCCTTCCCACACCAGTGGTCATTGAAAATCCCCCTGGTCAGACTTCTCTTGTTGATCGTCTTTGACTATTTAGTCTAGGCCCCGATGCCCCTGCATCACTACCTCTACATGATAAATGGGCCCCTCCTCCTTTTCTCTGAAGTCGCCCCTCGCCATATATCTTTCAAAATATGATGATATCTTCTCTATTCTTCTTCAATCACCTAATAAGACCAACTATGGTACTCTCAGGCCTCGTGACCTCAAGACAGATGACCTCACAAGCAATTCTTCCCCCTCTGCATGGGAAATGCACCCCTCTCTCTGTAAAGTCTCCCAAGTTCAATCTATGATCTATCTTTGCATAGATGCAAACACTGCACACTATAATCACTGCTCAGTGCCTCATATCAAGTAGGATCATATCCCTCTCAGATCCCCTCACTCTCTCTCTTTGTATATGTTCCCTTCTCTTGAGGGAGTCACCCTCTTCATGCACAAATGTGCCCTCACTCTGTAAATATATGCACTCTCTGAATAAATTGCAAAGTAACCTTTTCTGGTGACCTTTTACCTCCTTATATGCACTCAGTGACTGATTAGGGTTTCCAAAACCTTAAAGTTAATGCATGCGAAAATCCCACTTTTGCATACATTTTAATTAAAAATTGTGCATGCATGAGTCCAAACACCCTAAAATTTCCACATGCATGCACTGCTTGATTCATGACACTTGGTATAGTGCATCTCACCCTCTACGTCATCCTGATGCCTATACTAAAACTACACCTCCATGCTAGGCATATGAACATGGAGGACATCACGAGATACACCTCTATCTATAACACTCCCTTTTATTGAGGGAATTCCAATCACTAATTCTTGGATCCAACAAGTTCTCTGCTACTGTCACTGCCCCATATAAACTAGTTGTCACTATTTCCTTGTGATCTAAAATATCATGATCCATCTCCATCAAGGTTGCTCTCTGAGAAGCCTCTCTCTCTCTCTCATAAATTGTCTCACTAATCCTTGATCCAAACTCCCTCTCAATCTCTTCTACAACAAATATCTGAGACTGCCATCAAGCGAATCCACTAACCTTTATATGATCTCCCTTCTCTGAGCTAGATCAGCTCACTCCTAAGCTATATCCAACTATGTCATCTTGTACCAACTCAGTCTCTTACTAGTACTTGTATGAGCCTCTCACTCATCTATATGGGATGAATATAAGGACTTACTCGTCCAAGCCTTATTAACACTGTGAGAATATCACTCTCTGTTTGTGTCAGACTCTGATGAATAAGCGTTCAGCTACCCAGAAGCTCCTAAAGTGGGATGCCCCCAAACGATATACTCCCTGTCAATCTTGTCACCCATCAACACTATATCAAGTCCCTCTAGAGACGGGGTCTTCACTCAATGAAACTATGCCATAACTTCTTCATTCATGGGGTATTAAAGAATACCCCTAGTTTCACTAGATATTGATAAATACCTACCAAAATTCCTTTCTTTATCCCCCCTCCCAATACATATTTTTAATTAAAAAAATCATATTTTTATGGGATATTCCATATTTTTACTAGATACTTCTTTTTATACCCCCCAATACCTATAAACCCCCGATACCCTACTCCCTTCCCCCCAATACCTACAATATATTGACCTTATTTTTTAAAATTTAAAAACCTCCCTTTCTGAAGGAGTGTGATAAGATATTGGTCAACAAGGTGAATCCCCCGTGCCTCTAGATAGTAAATATAAGCTCCCTATGAAACACTACAGAGTAACCTATGGAATCCAATGCTACTACTGAAAGTATGCTCCCTCTCAGTCATGGAATGAATAGGAATCCTGATACCTCCAAGCATTCTCCAAATTCTAGGAGGAACCGTACACATCTCACTCCTCTGACCATATGCTTAGTACCCTCAAGATCATGAATAATCTACATAGGAGTATACTCTACGAAGAGAAATCCCTCCCACATCCCAATCATTTGACGGCAATGCCTATAGTCAATCATCAACCTATCATCAACCTGAACATCTAGCTGACTTCTATCTCGGCTTGAAACAAAAGATGCAAGAGAGAACCCCTCCTAAAATATGGAAGCAAACTCATCTACCTCTTCTGCTGCAACTACTTGCTCATCCTTCTCCCTTTTATTATTTTTCTTATGGGGACACTATCTTGCATAGTTCCTGTACTCATTGCACATGAAACACTTGACCTTACTCAGGAATTTATCCGTTCATTCTTCTTGAACCTCTTCTTTCCTTTAGTTGCAAGTGCCAAATCATTCTCCCCAGGGATAGCAGAAGACGTTCCCTGAATATAACTTCTTAGGGTCTCCTCCTACATGAAATCATCCCATAGACGATCCTAATTGGGGAGGTTCTCTCTGGACACAATGGACTCAACAAACACTTCCCATGGCTTAGTTAGGCCATTCATATCTTGTTATACCAGCTCTTCATCATCGACCTTCTCCCCCACTTCCCTCAACTAATCTATTACTTGTGTTATCCTCGTAAGGTATATGGCTATAATCTCATCCTTCACCATATTTATGATCTTCATATTTTCATGAATTACCATCTTCATGTTGTCATTATATCTTTGGTACAACTTTGTCAATGCGTCCCACATATCACACATGTTCTCTTTACCTGTAACATGTGGTATCACATGATTCTTGATTGCATCAAGGATGATCCTTTGGGCCTTGATATTTTTCTTATCATAGGTTTCTTTTTGTAAAGCATTTGTTGGAACAGTTACAGGTTTGTGGCAGTGCTCTCCACAATATCCCATAAATCGCTTTCCTTCATAAATAGGAGAACTCTAGCCTTCCATGCACTAAAGTTTGAGACCTCATCCAACTAATCCTCAACATCTAAGATGCTAGTAATGATATCTAGTAAATCTGAACTGAATGAAAATATAAATGAACCAAAGAAGCTCTCTCACATAGATCTCAACCCTACTCACCCACATCTGAAAGATCTATCTCAGATCTCACCTCCAAAATCACAGATCTAATAAATCTGACCTCTAAAACAACAGAATATATGATCTCCTCTCTTCATATTTGGTAGATATCATCTCTGTCTCACATATCAGATATCACTATTGAGTCTCCACATAGATCTGGTATAAATATCACAGATCTAAGTGTGAATTCCACTGACCCTCATCAGGGAACTAATACCATGATAGTTTTTCCCTGATGTCACTACTCGATATGGAAAAATAAGATCTCAACCAGAATTGAGTCTCGGTAATCTACAAGCAGTCCAAACTTTTTTATGCGAGATAAGATTGGATTTATGCAATATACTTATATAAAAAGAACTATAGATCTCCTATCAACTTAACAAAAATATGAGAAACACACATGAGTCTCATATTTACCCGAGAAACGCCAATGGGGGAAACCAACATCTATGGTGCTTTCTTCTTTCTTGATCTGAGAGCATATAATAGAGAGAAAAATACACATAGAAGTTCAAAAGATACAATAAGAACATGATAGGTCAAAACCCTAGATATGCATGCAGAATCAACTCCCACTGATGGGAAATGCACCTCTGTTGTCTACTTAGAGTCTAGATCTCTAAATATTGTCACTACCAATCTCTAAAAGTAGTACAAATTATATAACCACTCTTCCCTCATCTTATCTGACATGGAATAAATACTGAAACATCCTCTCAGTATGAAGTGCGCCCCCTTTGCATGAGAAATGTGCCCCTCCTCCTATGTTCAAAACTTTTCCCTGACCAAATCTCTGTCAAACTCTGACTAGATCTACTTCGTTCTTCAAGACGGATGACCTCATAATCAAGTGCGGACCGTCTCCATGGGAAATTCGCCCTCTCTCTATAAATTCACCTAAGCTCAATCTCTGATCTATCTCTGCACTTATGCATTCACTACACACTATAATGGCCAATCAGTGCCTCAGATCAAGAAAGAATAGATCCCTATCCGATCCCCTCACTCTCTCTCTTTGCAAGTGTACCCCTATCCTCAATGAGTATCCTTTTGCATGCAAAATTGCACCCTCACTCTATAAATATCCTCACTCTCTGAGGAAACTGAAAAGTAACTTTTTTCAGTGATCTTTTACCTCCTTATATCCACCCACTCACTGATTAGGGTTTCCTAAACCCTAAAGTGAGTGCATGCAAAAATCCTAATTTTGCATGTTTTTTAATTAAAGAGTTTGCATGCAAAATAATGCAAGCATGAGGAAAAAAACCCTAAAAGGTATACATGCATCCACCAATGGATTCATGACACTTGGTAGCGTGCATCTCACCCTCTCGCCCATCGTGATTCATATACTGAAAATTCACCTCCATGCTAGGCATTTAAACATGGAGGAAATCCCGAGATACACCTGTATCTCTAACATTGATGAGCACACAAGGACAAAGTCACATCCTTACTTTCTCGTATGGTGGATTGTTGTTGAATATTATAAGACAATAAGCTTATTGAATTTTCATTTTTACAGGAAAGTCCTAATTCCTCCATAATAATTTTTGGCATGACATTGGGACTTGAGCCACCATATACTAAACAACAATGAGCAATTTTGTAATAAATTTTAACTCCCAAATAAAAGGGAGGGATCTAATTAAGCCTACTCTAGTTATTATATACAACAGCTTTATGTACCTGCATTTCTTCCTCATTTTTCTCTTCATATAAGTTAGATCTGGTAGGAGTTCTTCCTTCCATAAGGCTTCTAATACGTTTTTGTTGTTTTGAGATAGTAACCATATCGAGTAAAGTAGGATCTTCTTTGATAGTATCTAATTGTTTCAAAATATTGTATTTAGAAAAAGAAGAAGAAGGGTTTTGATTAAATTGACTTTGATTATTTATTGTAACTTATGGATTTGGTTGTTGAGAGGATGCATTTTGAATAATGGTCTTTGAAGGCCCCCTTTACCTTTATTATTATTAAATTTATTTCTAGTGTCCACCAACATACAATCTTCTTGAAATTTCTAATCTAAAGTAGCGATGGTTGAATCGGGTCATTTATTCCCTAAGTTTTTATCCTTATCATTCGTTTTGATATCACATGTTTCTTCATCATGATTTTCTTTCATAAAAATTACACCAAGATCTAGACGAAATAGACCTAGGATATAAACTATTTGTATTTCTAAAAGACCCCTGATTGGAAGTTTCAATGGGATTTGAAGTAGAATTTACTCATTTTCTTTCAAAAACAATAACTCAGTCACTCATATCCTACACCATTTATAAAACAATTAACATGTCATTACGCCTAGCAAAATCCTCATTTAGAAGCCCTATTCTAGCCAATTGTTCTTCAAATTTTAAAAAGGTTTGCAAAGTTGATTCTAATTCATAGACATTTTTATGTTCAAGTTTTGATTATAATTAGTAAGTAAACTATTATTGTAGTGCATTAAAACATATTGATTATGAGACCTAATTAACTTAGGAATCTGATTATATAATTTCGTGAGACATAAATTGAAAGATTTGATAGTCTCACCTCTATTGTACAATTGTAATCCTTGAGCTTGTCAGTATGACTATGTGGTTATTTCTGAGTTTATTTGAAAAGCTATGATAATTAATCCCTAGCAAAAAATATATTTAGGGTTAAGTCAAAGAAATATGTTATATATTTTCCTTCTAAAGAATTAACAAATAACTACATCCCAGTATTAGCAGCATTTGCGCCTATGTTATGGAAAGCATTGGAAAAGAAAATAAGATGTTCATTAATTGAAATACTGTTATATGGAAAGCATTGGACAAGAAAATAAGATGTTCATTAATTGAAATACTTTTATTTCATGAAAATTTATCTAAATGATCCTTGAACTTGGGTAAAGGAGTTGTAGTTGGAGGAAGATTAAGAGGAGAATATACATGTCAAACATTAGAATCTAAATATTCCTCAAATTTGATCAAGTTGAATTGTTTGATTACTTGGCCGATTTGTACCTTATGTGATAGGGTTAAAATGAACGTAAATACTCCCAGTTAAAGATGAATTTGAATCTTGTGATGAATTTGAGCTGGTAGAACCACTACAGCTTCCAGAAGAAGTCATGATGGATTGAGTAAAAGATAGAGGAATTTCTAAAATGGAAGATGAGTAATTTTATTGGCTTTTTCAAAGATTTGATTGAAAATGTTGAAGTAGCTCTTTTATTCATCCTATTTTTGAATTATTGTTAAACTCATGAGATTGACCTATAGCATGACGAGAATATCTTGTATTACTGGACATGGAATATGAATGACTAGGCTGATGGTTTCTAGCCTGCCTAACATATTTTTCTCCCTATTCTTCGTGATCAATATCTTGACAAATGACTTCCAAAGACTTTTCTAGTTGTTGAGTTGTTTGGGAAATATCAAGTATGTAATTAAAAAAGTAAGTATTAATGTTAGTTTGGCCTCATAAACCAAATTTCATATCATGTTTCAATCTCTTTGACAAATTCATGAAAATAAAAAATAAAAGAAAAATTATATACAAATTTTAGAAGAATCGGGAAAAGAAATACCTTTCCCCAGTATGTTCACGAAATAAATGTTGATGGAAAGGAATGGAAATCCTTATACCAACATTTTTAAATCTTTATACCATAAGGAAAGATAGGTGGGATTGTCACCGTGGATTTATAGCCTAATTGAAATGATCAATTATCTCACAAACAATAAGTATATAAGTATTTGTCTCTGATGCTTTCGCTTTTCAAAAATAAAATAAATTCTAAGAAAAACAAAAAGAACTATATATTGATTATAGAAATACTTTATACAAATGACAAATAACAGTTGTAAATAAGGAAAAGATTTCATATCAGATTCAAAATCAGGCTAGAAGTAAGATAAAATCAACATAATTTTTTATTAATATCATTCCAAGTTACAACTAGAATATTTCATTTCAAACTCATGCCAAGGTAAGGATCAAAATAATGCTTAGAAATATTAAGTGGAATGATATATCACAAAGATATTTCTAATGTTTACAAAGAGACATATCAATATATACTTGTTAGAGTAGTCATGCATTATATATGTTACAGCACTGACTTTGCAAAAAACAATCTCTACTAGCACTGGAAATTAATTCAAAGTCTAATATAATTGAACATATTGTCAAAACAAATGATTAACCATCGAATAGAAATAGATTATGCTATTCGATTTTTCTTTTTCCACCTTCATCATAACCCTACTATCAACAAGAATAACATAGTTCCTCTCTATTCTCTCATGCCTTCATCCTCCTTGTATCTTCCTTTTATCTCTTGAAAAGTAGTTGAAGTTATTGAAACCAGTTTTTAGTTAGGATGTTTTAAATTAATTAAGGAATATTAGTTAAATATGATAAAGGGAATATAAGAAATGATAAGTGGGACCCCACATTTCCGTTGTCTCTCCAAATAATAAACATATGATATTCCAACACAACCACCATAACCATCAATATAATAAAAAATATTTTAATAATAACCCCTGTATGTATTGAATATAATAAAACAAACTCATAATTCTGCTATGTTGGAAACATAGTAAAAAGTATATCCATGAGTCAAAGCAAAGTAAACTAAGAACAACTTTTAAACTAATTAGAACCCATAGTTTATGTGGGAGGAAGTATCTCCTTGCACACTTCCTTGAGAAATTTATTTTTCATGTGACTGCCCCTTTAGCTTAGCCGATTCTTCCTCTTTCTTGATATTACCTTAAATTATGGTGAGACAGGATGACATGTGATGGAAGTGGAAGAGGCCTCTAATGAACTAGAATTTTCAGATTAGGCAAGTCGCTTGCCTCTACTTTTATCAAAGAGATTTGGTGAGACTTTTAATTTATTATTAATGGTGGATCTTGTGCTTGAGAAGGAACTAATGGATTTGATGCACATGTTTCTCTATCAGTGGTGGAAGAGGAAAAGGAAATGAAAGAGTGGGATATCCAAATAAACTAGGTGGATGATTTGGAACTGCTTGGTTCCAACCATCATTTGTGGGATATTCTAGCTACATAGACACATGGGGATGAATTGGAATGCTAATTTTTTTTGGGTGTGGTAACAGGGGTGGTCTAACTTGTAGTTTGTAACGTACCCTCATTCCACATACACACAATTACAGTGTAAGACCATGTAATTAAAAAAAATTCCTTTAAGCATCCAATTAGAAGCTTCATATCTACATTAGTTGCCCATAAACATAAATTAAACACAGAAAGTAAGAAACATGCCATCCGGAATCACCCAATCTGCATTCCAAACACGCTAAAAGTCCCACCAAACTTCTGTTCTTAATAACCACCAAAGTAGTTAATCCTTCAGCATGGTGAAGGATAATACATAAACAACATAAAGAATGACACTAAGCTAGATAGACATATCATATCATGTAGAGTTAAACTACACAAAACCACCTTAATCATAGAAAAGAGACACAATCAAGCATACCGACTTCATAACCAAATTTATGCCTATGATTCTATGAACATTTCATGAACCATTCATTCCTCATAAGGTTATGACAACATATATGAGATACATAAATTAAGTATAAGGCATGCATATTTCACAAATAAGATTCCAAATGCAGATAACTCACGCAATTGAAGGAAACATCATTCAAGGATACAAACTTCTACACATGATCAAACATAACATAATTATGGATTAGATATAATTACACCTTCACTCAAAAAACTAAACATAACATGCATAATAATTCACATGAACAATAAAATTCATACACAAATACACTTATCTGAAATTCGCATGAGAGTGGCAACTAACTGCATGTCAGCCACGCTCCACCCCACCTTAGAACATGTCCATCCTATACTATTTCATCTCCCAAGTTCACCCATGAGTCGAGATCCAGACATTAACTAGAGATATCTCACCATTTTTTCCTCAACTCACTCTCAAACTCTAAGGTGGAATCAACAGAGGTAACAGATATACACAGAGTTCAGCAAACAACATTTTGGTAACCAATTCCTTGTCAATTCCGCAATTGACCCACTTGATTTCCTTCCCAAAAATATACAGTGACACATTTCACTGCAAATGTTGGGATTCCCTCTGGGTCTCATGCTTCATTGTCAATTTAATGGTGTATGCAACCAAGGAAATCATGGCCAAAACGGTTTAACGCAGCAATTCAGGTTCAGGTTCATCACAGGGAATTCTTCCCAAGTTTTCTTCACTCTCTCCCTAGAACTCAAAAACACACAATGATTCTCTTTATCGTCCCTATCTAAATTCCTTTGATATTCTCACCCTTCTTCTTGCACTTTGCTAACAATTTCCCCCCGTGCTCTCTGTGTGCATCCCCCTCCTAGACTAATGTCCAACCACCCAGGTCATGCATAGCATCATCCTACTACATGTCTGCTTGGATCACCGAGGAAACCCTGTGTCTTCCTTTGGGTGCCCACGTGGTTGTCCTAAAGGAACACGTTTCCTTCCCCAACCTTAAGCACGATTAACCACTTAATCATAACATTAAACAATATTTAATTATTAAATACCCCCGTTGAGTTTAAGGCTTATAAGTATGGGTGTTTGGGTTTTATCATAAGGTTTATAGAAAAGGTTTTAGGGAAAAAGGTACATAATTCGACCTTACCCCCTCACAACCCTTGGTTAATATCTAGATCCCCTCTTCAACATATTGCTCCTCATGCAGCCAACTGGTTTTTTTATTAAAATATTATCATGCTATGTACATACTCATAGCCACAATGTTCAATTACAATAACAACTCGAACCTAGGCTAGGGGTGTTACAATTCCTCTCCCCTTAGAGTCTTCATCGTCCTTGATGATTAACATTGTATCAAAACATATACAAAATTTCATTGTTGTAATGTTTTATTATATACATATTTTCAAAATAAATGCAGATACTCTTCCCGCATTATTTATTCTAGTTCTCAAGTAGATTCCTCAGGATTGTAATGGGTCGACTGGACCTTTACATGTCCGATGACTATGTTCCCAAGTATCCTACTTCTGCGATCCAAAATGTAGATTGGTTCAACATGCATTTCCCCTTCCGGTTCCACCTGAAGAACAAACCAATAAAGCACATGATTAATATCATAAACATATTTTTTTAGAAATGAAACATGAAACACATTTTGTATTTTGATGGTGGGAGGTAGTGCTTGCTCGTAAGCTATTGATCCCACTCTCCTCAAGATTTCGAATGGTCCACAAAATCTAGCATCCAATTTCTTCCATTTTCCCAACCGCAAGGAATTTTTCTTGCCTCTGACCTTCAGGAACACCATGTCCCCAACCTAGAATTCTATGTGTGTCCTTCTTTTATCGGCCTAGCTCTTTTGACAATCTTGTTCCATATTCAAATTATTTTTTATCTTTACCACTTGATTTTCAATATCCTGAAGCATTTAAGGCCCAATGATTAACCTGTCTATTGGTTTATCCCAATTGTTTGGAACATTACACTTCCTAGTGGATAAGGATTCAAATGGAATCATCTTCATAGATACTTGATAACCATTATTATAAGCGAATTCAACTAAGTACATGTACTTTTCCCATTTTCCTGTTTTGTCCATGACATACATCCTGAACATGTCTTCAATGACTTGATTTACACACTCAGTATTCCCATCAGTTTGGGGATGATAAGTTGTGCTTAAATTAAGCTTAGTCCCAAACTCTTTAAACAAACATTTCCAAAAATTAGAACTGAATTTTAGATCTCTATCCGACACAATGGCTTTTGGAATACCATGCAACCTAAAAATTTCTTTCGTATAAATCTCAACAATTTTAGCTTCCTTGAAACTTGATTGAACTAGAATAAAATTGGCAGATTTGGTTAACTTATCAGCCACTACCATAATAGAATCATGTTGCTTTATGGTTCTAGGAAAAACTGTAATAAATTCAATGGTTACATTGTCCCATTTCCATTCAGGAATAGGAAATGGCTGAAGTAAACCAACTGGGTATTGATTCTTTGCTTTGACCCTTGGTCCCTTTGACATTCTAAACAATGGGCAATGTAATTGGTCACCTCCCTTTTCATGTTTGGCCAATACAAATTCTTCTTTACAGAAGTAAGAGTTTTCTGATACCCGGGATGTCCTGCATAAGGTACATTGTGCATTTCCCTTAATATTATTCTTTTCAACTCTTCATGATCAGGTACATAGATCCTATCCTTTAAATGAAGGAAACCATTCTTAGCTACTGCAAAATTGCAGAACTTCAATGCTTTACT
Source organism: Larix kaempferi (assembly GCA_027924585.1). Classification (NCBI taxonomy): domain Eukaryota; kingdom Viridiplantae; phylum Streptophyta; class Pinopsida; order Pinales; family Pinaceae; genus Larix; species Larix kaempferi. Next base: position 882,236 of record BSBM01000784.1, on the reverse strand, counting down.
TCCTTCTTGCAATGTTGTTGTTACTTGTAAATAACTCTTGTCACTTTTCAAAGCTTCAAGCAATCTAACTTGTAATTCAGAATTCCAAGTGCTGATGGCTGAAACATGCATCAATTGTCCCCTTCTACTGAGTACATCAGCTACTGGATTTTATTTTCCTTTCAAGTACTTGATCTCAAAATTGAACTCACTTAAGAATTCAACCTAGCTTCTCGAGCATTAAGTTGAGGTTGATCAAAAAAATACTTTAAACTGTTATGATCAGTTCTTAAGTCAAACTTATTTCCCAGAAGATAGTGTCTCCACATGCGAAGTGCATGAACAATGGCTGCTACTTCCAAGTCATGAGTAGCGTATTTCTTCTCATGCTCCTTCAATTGTCATGATTCATAGCAAATCACATGTCCTTCCTGCATTAGAACTCAACCAAGTCCGTCAAGAGATGCATCAGTACATACCAAAAATTCTTTATTAGGATAAAAAATCTTCAATACAGGTGCACATTTAAGCCATTCCTTAAGATTCCGGAAACTATCTTCGCATTTCGAACTCCATATGAAGAGTACACCTTTCTTTTGCAAAGATGTAATTGAATTGGTTATTCTTGAAAAATATTTTATAAAATTTCGGTAAAAACGAACCAATCCCATGAATGATCTTACCTCAAAGACATTTCCAAGGGTAGGCCATTCCAAAATAGCCTTAATTTTAACTGGGTCCATAGCCAAACATTCCTCAGAGATGATATGGCCAAAATATAACAATTGTCTCTGATAGAATGTACATTTGCTAATCTTGGCATACAATAGATTTTCTCTTAAGATTTGCAAAGTAATCCTGAGATGCTCTTCATGGTCCTCCTCAGTTTTGGAATATATAAGTATATCATCCAAAAATACAATTATAAACATATCCAGAAACTCTGTAAATATAACATTCATCAAACACATGAATGTAGCGGGAGCATTTGTTAAACCAAAAGGAAGCACTACAAATTCATAATGCCATATCTTGTTCTGAATGTTGTTTTATAGATGTCTTCATGTTTAATACGTATCTGGTGATATCCAAATCTCAAATCTATATTCAAAAATATTCTTGCACCTCTTAACTTGTAAAAAAGATCATCAATTCTAGGTAGAGGATACTTGTTCTTAATTGTGCTTTATTTAACTTCCTTCAGTCCACACATAATCTAAGTGTGCCATCCTTATTTCTTACAAAAATAACTGGAGCACCCTAAGGTGATATACTAGGCCGTATATACCCTTTCCTCAACAACTCCTCAAGTTGCATCTGCAATTGTTTTAATTGTGGAGTACCCATTTTGTATGCTGCTTTTGAGGCTGGCACAGTTCCAGGCACAAAATCGATTGTGAAATCGATATCCCTCTTGGGTGGTAACCCAGGAACTTCCTGAAATACATCAGCAAATTCATTCAGCACTGGATAATCTTCCAAACTTGATTATTTTTCAGTAGACAACTCTTCTACCTTAATAGCATACATCTGGCACCTTTTCCTAATACACTTCTTCATTTGCAAAACTGAAATTTGTCTTAAGGATATAGGTCTCTCAATACCTCTTATCTGTACATTAAGGTTTCCCTCATCATTTAGACATGTAATAACTTTACTGTGGAATTCCAACACAGAAAAGTGTTTCTCGAGCCAATCCATACCAATCAACAAATCATATGATCGAAGAGGAAGAATATCGAAATTAGTACAGGTTCAGTTTCCATTCATTTCAAAACAACAACTTTTGACCATAGTTGTGATCTCCCTTGTCACGTCCCCACCCATCATGTCGGTGCAATGGAGGGGATCGTGATACTAAAACCGGACATCTAGTCCCATACATAGTAGACAAACATTCAAATTAAAATAAACTTATACATATGACAGTGGATAACGGTCGTGGTACTAAACTAGGCATCTAGCCCCATGAAGCTTTTAACCATAAGCATTCACATAATATAATAGAGACATATGGAAATGTATGATTTTTAAGAAAATCACAGTGGAATATTAAGAATTGCACCTCCATCATACATTTAAGATGTCCATCAAATAAGTAATTGCAAGTTAATACAGGAGAATACTTATCTTATACGAAAGTAGTCCCACGCAACTGGCTATGCAACTGCAACGTTCCACCCAGCCATAGGCCAGTGTGCTCCTCAATCTCTCAGCACCACTGCCACCCCCGAGCTGGGCATGATCTCTACAAGGAACCAGGGAACAGCAGACTCACACATAGCCAAGCATACACCAAGATGAGCCAAGCCAATCTACAATTGGGTTTATCAGGCTGCTAGGAGATGGAAATGAAGAGTTGCTAAGCTAGTGAGCTCCAGCACAGAGCTAGGGATAACCTTGCAAGATCTATCTAGCTTGGCACCCACAATACCTACACACCCATCACAAGGAAGTATTATTTTCACTGTTGTACAGTCCCTCAAGCCATACGTTCCCTGTCTAGTGCTCTCAGGGTATGCATAGAAGAGTAACCAAAGCCCTCTTGATCTTCTTGAGAGGTTGTCTCCCCCACTAGGTTTATCAAGCCACTTCTGTCCACTACCACTCCAAACTTCAGCTCACAGGTTCAAACCAAAAACGAGGATGCATACCAGCAGAACAAAATTATGGGGCAGGATAAAACGTTTTTACAGTGAGATGCATGAGATAGGGTTTCAACTAACTCAGAAAAACGTGGGAACACACAAAAACGAAATTGGAAGATGGGGAACAACCCTGGGAAGCCAAATCCGTTTTTAGAAAAACGTCCTTGGACATTCGGGGGCAAAAACGACCTCCATACAGTCCCCAAATCGTGGCCCTTCTCTCCCAAGCTACTGTATATGCAAAAACGAACTCCCAGGCATGGAAAAATGCAGGATTTGGATGAAAAACGTGTAGGGAAAGACCTAGCTAGCTCCCACTGCGTGAGTGAGTGAAGACTGACTGTTCAGAATGGATTTGGGCACCATTTCGTGGGTGTTTTCTTTCCCAACAAGCAAAAACATGAATTTCTAGGTTGATGGCTTTCCCATGCACGAAATTGGCTGCCATACTTCTTCATTTCCAAGGCATTAACTGCCTTAACCAATTTCTTGGAAGAATTAAATGATTGGTTCCATAACCCAAAATGGGTAGTTGGTGTTTTATGGGCTTTCTCATTGACACATGTATTAACACCATTGGCTCAAGGGTTTGGATAATCCCCCCCCCTATTCCTTGTAGAACCATGCCCCCATCTCTTTGTTGCATTGCATAGCTAGTTGTGGGTATTTTTTTCATTAATTCGTATTTACATGATGTCTTATTTACATCGTGCCCTTCTAGCACAAGAACCATAGGCATCTATTTCTTTAATTGCCGATACATAAAATGCTAAATCAATGGTGGGGCCTTGGCCTTGAGCTCCTCACCATGATTGAATTACAATATTTACATCATTTACGTTTTAATGTGAAGGGGGTCAAAATGGGGACGTGACATCCCTCTTCATACTAATTTCCAATTGAACCATTCTGGACTTAGATAACTTATGAGTCATCAATTTACACCTTTCAACCAAGTTAGTAACATAGCAATAAGAAGCTCTGGAATCAATTAAAATTGAAATAGGCACATCACTTAGTTAACCTTCAATCTCGATCATAGAATATTGATGATCAACATGGCGACTATCCAATGCTGCATAGATGTGAGGAACACTTCCTGCAACATCGCCAACAATAGAAGCTTCTTGCATATTATATACACATGTTCCCTTATTTCATTTCTTCTTTCAGTGCATTTGTTTAAGAAATGGTCACCACCACATCGCCAACATTTACCTTGGGTTAGTTTCTTTTGTCCTGAAGAATTACCCATCTTGGATTCTTCTTTCAGTATTGGTGGTTTAAAAGAAGGGTAGGTATCCTTCTTTGTATCCAGAGGATTAAACCCCTTTCTTCTCTGATCTTGCTTCTCTTCCAAATTATCTCTCCAAACCTTTTTCACTTCCTTCCTATTCTATCCTTGCTCATAAAATCCTCTAGCCTTTCTTAAGCAATCCTTCAAGGCGTGAGGTTCATCATACGTCAATCTATCCTTATAATACTTAGGCAAGCCACTGATAAAATGTTGCACCTTTACCTTTTCATCCTTGATAAACTCCACATATCCCAACAACTCCAAGAAATTTTTTTTCATAGTCCTCCATGGACATATTTCCCAATTTATGCTCAAAGAATTCTTATGTCTTTTTATCATAATACTGTTTTGATAGATATTCTTTCTTGAAGATTCTTTGAAATTTCCTCCAAGAAATTTTCCTCTCATACAATTCTTCCACTTGTTTGAGATGCTTCCACCATTTATAAGCCCTTCCTTGCAAATTATATGTTGCAATCCGTGCTTCTTGGTTTTCTGAGTAGTCATGTAAATGCAAATACTTGTTCATTTCTATAATCCATAATTCTAGAGCGTCACCAGACTTCTCTCCATCAAAGGTTGGAGGTTTTAGTTTTATGAGTTGACCTTCGAGAATTACATCATGCTCTCTTTTTCTCTTCCTTCTAGGATATTTAACCTGCTAGTTATTTCTATTCTCATGAGAAATTTCATTGGTTTCATGATGGGAATGTACTTTCGTTCAGTTTTCTTCTCCTTCCTGAGAGAAGTGATACCTATTCATGGACTCTTCACCTCTTTCCCTATTGGGTGTGATTTACTGCATCTAATTTTGTAGCTGAACCAAACTCTGTAGTAATTGTTGATTAATTTGGCTCTGTTGTTCCAAACTTCCCAAAATTACATTGTTTCCAAATTTCAAATTCCTCAAATTTTTCACAACCTCCAGGATCCTTGACCCACTTTGGTTGCCATTAGATTCATTATCTTGTTCTTCTTCACCAATTTCTTCAACAAAATTAGAAACTACGGGATCCTCTGCCATTTATTTAAGTCTGTTTGGTTGTCTTTATTGACAATCTACAAATTTCATGGCTAAATATTTCTGTATAATGCTAACAATCTGAAATTTTCAATGATTATTAGTCTAAAAATTAATTACAGCATATATTCAGATACATTTATATATATCTTTTTATGAAAATAAATTCAATTCCAAAGGGCCGAGAGATGCAACTGACGCTCTTATACCAATTTGTAACGTACACTCGTTACACATACACATAATTACAATGTAGACCAATGTAATTAAAACAATTTCCTTTAAGCATCCAATTGGCAACTTCATATCTACATTCGTTGGCCCATAAACATAAATTAAACACAGACAGTCAGAAACATACCATCCGGACTCACCCAATCTACATTCCAAGCAAGCTAAAATTCCCACCGAACTTCTATTCTTAAAAACCACCAAAGTAATTAGTCCTTCAGCATGGTGAAGTATAATACATAAAAAACATAAAGAATGACACTAAGCTAGATAGACATATCACAACATGCAGATTTAAACTACACAAAACCACCTTAATCATGGAAAAGACACCCAATCAGGCATACTGACTTCATAGCCATATTTATGCCTATCATTCTATGAACATTTCATGAACCGTTCATTCCTCATAAGGTTATGACAGTATATATGAGATACATAAATGAAGTATAATCCATGCCTCTTTCACAAATAATATTCTAACTACAGATAACTGACTTAATTGAAGGAAACATCATTCAAGGATACAGCCTTCTACACATGATTAAACATAACATAATTATGGATTACATATAATTACACTTTCATTCAACAAAGTGAACATAAAAAGCATAATAATTCACATGAACAATAAAATTCATACACAGATACACTTATCTGAAATTTGCATGAGAGTGGAAATAGAGTGCATGTGAGCCACGCTCCACCCAACCTTAGAACTTGTCCATCCTGTATGATTTCATCTCCCAACTTCACCCCCGAGCCGAGATCCAGACATTAACAAGAGATATCTCACCAATTTTTCCTCAACTCACTCTTAGATTCTAAGGTGGAATCAACAGAGGTAACATATATACACAGGGTTCAACAAACAATAGTTTGGTAACCAATTCCTAGTCAATTCTGCAATTGACCCACCTGAGTTCCTTCCCAAAACATACAGCAACACATTTCACTACAAACATGGGGATTCCCTCTAGGTCTCATGCTTCATTGTCAATTTACTTGTGTATGAAACCAAGGAAATCATGGACAAAATGGTTTAACTCAGCAATTCAGGTTCAGGTTCATCACAGGGAATTCTTCCCAATTTTTATTCACTCTCTCCAAAAATCAAAGACATACAGTGATTCTCTTCACTATCCTTGTCTGAATTTCTTTGAGATTCTCCCCCTTCTTCTCACACTCTGCACACACTTTCCCCCCCGTGCTCTCTGCGTGAATCCCCCTCCTGGACTAACGTCCAACCACCTAGGCCATGCGTAGCATCAGCATGCCCCACGTCCTCCTGGATCACCGACGCAACCCCGTGTCCTCCCTTTGGCGCCCACGTGGCTATCCCAAAGGAACACATTTCCTTCCCCAACCTTAAGCATGATTAACCACTTAATCATAACAATAAACAATATTTAATAATATTTAATTATTAAATAACCCCATTGAGTTTAAGGCTTAGAAGTATGAGTTTTTGGGTTTTATCATAAGGTTTCTAGAACAAGGTTTTAGGGAACAAGGTACATAAGTCAACCTTACCCCCTCACAACCCTTGGTTAATATATGGATTCCCTCTTCAGCGTACTAATCCTCATGAAGCCAGCTAGTGTTTTTATTAAAATATTATGATGCTATGTACATACTCATAGTCACAATATTCAATTACAATAATAACTCTAACCTGGGCTAGGGGGTGTTACATAGTCTAGCTGGTGGAAAATGATCTTGACTGGCTAAGTTCAAAACACCAGTCTAGAGAAGTTGATTGAATTTCTCTTAATCAATGTCAAAATAAGTCTAGCTTTCAATAACTACTTCAGATTGGATTCTCATGTTTTTATTGATTAAATAATAATAATAATAATTCAATATCCTCAAACAACTTTCTTTGACCACACTTGGTCAAATAATTGTTCAACAACAATTAAAACCATTATTGCAAAGTATTTAAACTTTAATTAATGTTCTAGGGGTATTACATACACCCCTCTTTAAAGGTAACACCATCCTCGGTGTTATTCAATCTTCCATTGTTTGTTCTTGAAACATAATTGGATATGCCTCCTGTATTTTAATTTCCAATTCCCAAGTAGCTTCTTTTCGGCTAAGGTGCATCCACTTCACCTTTACCCACCCAATAATTTGGTTATGAAGGATAAGCTCCCTCCTATCGAGGATGCATTCTGGTTCCACTTGGAATTCTCCTTCCAGTTCCACCTGAATAACATTCCAATCCACAACATGAGTAGCATCATGTATGTATTTCTTTAACAAAGAAACGTGAAAAACATTATGTACTTTTACCGTAGGTGGTAATTCAAATCGATAAGCCACCAGTCCATCTCAGTCTAATATTTCAAAAGGGCCACAATACCTGGGTGCTAGTTTACCACACTTTCTGACGCAAGGAAGGTCGGTAGGATCCTCTTGCTTAACGAATTACACACAACACACACGTTCACATGAACTAGATGTAAACAAGATGCAAAAAGATGGCTTCTACTACTTCAATCGAATACGGTTACAATGCGAAATGCAAGGAATGTAAACAACTAACTATGTCGGACTTAGCCTATTACAATATACAAAAGTAACTGTGTGCTTTCTCTGTGTGTTGATCTTCACCCTCTCCTCATTCGCTGTGAAACTTTGAGCTATGGTTCTGATCTCCTTTGCACTCGGATGATGTGTGATTGTTCTCTCCAATATACAAATCCACTTTCGAGTGACTGATCCAACTAATCCTAAATCCCTTATTCCGTGCCTTGCAATGGTCTTTAACACTGTTGTTCTCCCTGAGACATGCTTCCTCTATCCGTCGATCTTCTCTGATGCTGTAGACCTACAGTTGTCAGCGCCCCTACCATTTTGCACAACCTCCACCTATGGTGAGATCTTGCATGTCTTCAAACACCTTCATAACAGCTCAGAACTTCCTTAGCAACCCCGAACGGCTACCAAGTGTTAACACCCAAAAAGTGCTCACTACCTCATCTACCCCATTACATGACTCATTTGTCCATATTTCCTACCATATTTGCCTTCTAAACGTTAAAAATCCTCCAAAAGGCCACAAAACCATCAAAAAATCCTCCAAAAGGATAAAAAACCCCTTTTCCCCCCAAAATTATCCAAAATTCCTCCAAAATAGCAAAAACCCTCTAAAAAGGGAATACAAAATATAAAAAAAGAGGAAAAAGAGGGAAAAAGGAGGAAACAACCCTATATAGCTGACCTAAACCATATGGTTCCGAAAACCATGGGCCAGCACTCCACCACTAAAAACCTATAAATAGGTGATGTAGGCCCCTCATTTCATATCCACAGTCAAATACACCCTTACTTTGCCAAAATCACTCTTGAAACCCTAGCTCACCCTTGAGCTACTTTCACCCTTGAGTGCCCCTTTGGCCCATTTCCAACCCTTTGGAGAAAGAGAAAGGAGCAAAGTTGGAGTAGGGAGCAACCCTCTTGGACTATTGCAAGAACTTCACCAACCTCTACACCTAAGGTAAAATTTTAATACAAAAAAGAAAGATCTTCACCATATTTCCATGTTTTGTTATGTTTGTTAATGCTCATGCTAGTTTAGAATTCGTATTATTTTATTACTTTAATTTACTATTTATTGAACTGCTACTAAGGAGTCCATTCTCCTTAGTAGGTGCTCATTTGCACAAGCTAGGGTGAAAACCCTAGCTACACCAAGTACTCTGCTTGACTTTCTGCCCGTCCTTCTGACACTTCTACAGTAGTCAGTCCCATCACTACCTTGACCATATTGTCTTCCGTCAGCCTTCGACTTACTCATTGGCTTTACTATGCTTATGCAACTTCCATTCTTCCCTTTCCTCCTCACTTTGCTTTCGCCTCAACGTGTCAGTGTTGCTATTCGACAGCCTATCCACACTCGACCTCTTTGCTGCAATTCTGTCGTCTGTCGACCTTAACATGTCCACTATTGACTCTTTTCTTCTGTCAACGTACCTCGACAGCTCCTGCTTGACTAATTGAATTCGACAACCAATCTTCTTTCCGCACCAATTGTCATCAGCACTCCCTCTGGTCGTTCTTTTGTCAATCATCTTCGACTATTCTGCCTAGGCCCTGATGCTCCTGCATCAAAATCCCTAGATGAAAAATAAATTGACTGCTCCGTCATTCTCTTGAACTCTTCTTCGAAAATCCATTTCGCCTCCTGCAACTCATTGCCTTTACATCGCACTAAGTATTTCTTCCTTCACGAATTGCGCGTACGCCCGACTTTGTATTACTTCTACAATTTCTTCTTTGTGTTTGATCTGGAATCTGCACTATCCAGTCGATGTTTGACACTTTCGCGTTTCCGCTACTTGAGGCTTCTTCATACTTGTACAGATCTGAGACATTGAATGTTGGTTAAATGCTCAAGTCTCTCGGTAGCTCCAACACATAAGCGTTGTCCTAAATCTTCTTCAAGATCTTACATGGTTCAATCTTCTTCAGCTTCAACTTATTATATGTTCCTGTCCAAAATCTCTCCTTCCAAAAATGTGCATAGACTAAGTCTCCTTCGCTGAATGATTGTAGCCTCTTGTTTATGTCGGCTCTCAACTTGTATGCCATGTTGTTGTTCTCGATGCTCTTTCGCAAATATTCATGCACTTCTTTCATGTGCTCTCCACCTGATTATGCATCTGCTCTTTTCCTCATTTGTGTCTGCATTTCGACCAAATATACCACTCCATGTCAGCTTCATCCTTGAACAATATGGAATGGGCTCAAACCTGTCAACCAATTCACAGAATTGTTATACATGAACTCTGCTTGCACCAACACGTTCTCCCACTGCTTGGGTTTGTAAACTGTCAAACATGTCAGAAGGTTTCCCAAACTTTTGTTCACCACCTCATTCTGTCCGTTTGTCTGTGGATGATATGCCGAGCTAAACTAAAACCTTGTGTCCAGTTTCTTCCACAGGGTTCTCTAGAAATGCCCCATAAACTTGGTATCTATGTTCGATGTAATACTCTTCGGCAACCCATGCAATCTGACTACCTCCTTGAATAATAGTACAACAATTCCTGTGTCGTCAGTTGTCTTCCGACACAGAATAAAGTGTGCCATCTTTGAAAATATGTCGACTACAACAAAGATTGAGTCATTACCTTGCTTTGTCTTCGACAATCCCAGCACAAAATCCATGTTCAAGTGCTCCCATGGGGTATTCGGCACTGGTAATGGTGTATACAACCTCGTGTTCTAACTTTTTTGACCAATTCCTTGGTCTTGTCGATGCCAAAATGACATGCTAAACGGTTGCGATGCAACTCTCAGATTAGGTTCTCTCTCACGGATCCTCTGGGAATACACAACTGTTGTCCCTTGAATAGGCATCCTTCTTGGATGAGATAATCCAAGTATGGCATTCTGTCGACACTCCATGGTTCGCTAGTAACCTACCATGCTTTCGCAAAATCCTCGTTGGTCACATACTCTTCCTTTATCGACTCTATTCCTGTTTCCTGAACTATCATCGTGTTCAGTAATGCAACTCTTCGACTCAGCAAGTCAAAAACCTTATTCAACTTTCCCGACTTATGTCACAACATGAAGGTATACCCCTGCAGGAATTCAACCCACTTCATGTGTCGCTGATTCAACTTCGACTGAGCATTCAAATAACTCAACACTTGGTGATCTTTGTACAATACAAATTCCTTGGCCAACAAATAATGCCTCCACTTCTTCAATGCTTGGAAAATAACATAGAATTCCTGGTCATAGACCAAATACTTCTGCTTTGCATCATCCAACTTCTTGTTGAAGAATGCAATTGGTTAGCTGTGCTGGCTCAACACTGCTCCAATTTCCATTCCACTCGTGTCACAATCAACCTGGAAAAAATTGTCGAAATCTAGGAGCGCTAACACTGGGCTCTCAGTGACCTTTTACTGCAACTTATCGAAAGCTCGTTGGGCAGCTTCCATCCACTTGAACTCCCCTTTTCTCATACACTCTATCAAAGGTGCACATATCCTACCGAATCCCCTAATGAACTTCCGGTAGAAACTGGAAAGTCCATGGAAACTTCTTACCTAGTCGCACTTGTCGGTTCTAGAAAATCCAATATTTCCTTCACCTTGTCTAGGTCCATCACTAACACTTTACCCGAGATTAAGAATCCCAAGTACACCAGTTCTTCCTTCATGAAGAAACACTTTTGAAGGTTCACCATCAACTTCTCTTCCCGCAACTTCTGCAATACTTGTCGAATGTGCCCCAGGTGATATGTCTTGGTTCGACTAAATATCAGGATGTCGTCTAGGTATACTATGACAAACCTACCCAAGAATGGCTTCAGTACCTCATTCATCAACCGCATGAATGTGCTGCGTGCATTATTCAATCTGAACGGCATGACTAACCACTCATATAGACCTTACTTCGTCTTGAATGTTGTCCTCCATTCATCTCCTTCTGTAACCTGAATCTGGTGATAACCACTCTTCAAGTCAATCTTCATGAAGTACTTAGCTCCACTCAAGCAATCCATCAAGTCGTGCATTCTCGTAATGGAAACCAATACTTGATCGTGATCTTTTTGATGGATCTGGAGTCTGTACACATTCTCCATTCTCCACCCTTCTTTGGCACTAATACCGCTGGTACCATGCATGGACTCGGAATTTCCCTGATCAATCCTCTGTCCATCAACTCCTGGACTTGTCGATTGAGTTCCTAACCCTCTGCCGAAGTCATTCTATGCGGTGCTTTGTTTGGAAAACTCGACCCTAGAATCAAGTCGATTTGATGGGATATGCTTCTCGTCATTGGCAATCCACTCGATGCTCCGTCGACTACTATGCTTCTGAACTCGTTGAGCATCTTTTAGACTTCGACCAGAATCTTCTCCATTGTATAATTTTTGACACATGGCCCTTCTTCAATGATGGCGTAACATCCCAACTGCTTCTCCTCTTCCACAAGGAATTCCTTGGCTGAACACATCAACACTTGCTTCTCCCAAAATTTTCTCTCGCTTTGCTCGCAGTCAACTCGTTCCTCCTACTTTGGCTTTAGAGTCCTCTGCGCGCCTTTTTTCCACACTGTGACTATGTTGGCTCCACCATCATAGATCATCTTCTGATCATATTGCCATGGTGTCTCTAAAAAAAGATGACATGTGTCCATTGGGATTACGTCGCACAGTACACTATCTTCAAGCTTCCCTACCTTGAAGTTAATTAGGCACTATCTGGTCATCTTCACATAGTGTCCTTTCTACAACCATGACATATTGTATGAAATTGGATGTTCTCAACATCTCAAACCCTCTTTCTCGATGACCTCTATCGACACAAGATTCTCTGTACTGCCACCATCAACTATGGGCTTGCAACACCACTCTTCGATCTGTACTTTGGTTCGAAAGATAGCCTTTCATTTCCCTAGCTCTTTCTCGTCGTGTCATTCGTCATGAACCAATGTTATCCTGAATGTCATGCTTCAACTTTTCTTCTTCCCATCCTGACTACTATCGGATTTCAACTCTGCCCTCTCGTCGGCTTGCTCATCCCTTCGACGTCTGAGTTTCAACTCCTCTGCAGCATGTAGGTCCTCTGGGAATTCATATGCCTTGTATCCGACTCCTCGACACTTGTAACAAACCATAGCTGATCTGTCATCTCCTTTTCTATCGAATGGACCACTTCGACCATACGCACCTCAACTGCGTGTCTCATGACCATCGTGTTAGTTTTCTTGCGCTTTATCCCTAATCGATGTCCCTTCTCTACGTTGGTTTTCTTCGACGACTTCTGTGCTAGTTCCGCTACTTTGGCCTTCGTGGAAAAATTCTTCGCACCCCGACCAGTCATCATTCCTCTAGTCGATGCAGATTTCCTCGATAGTTTCTCTTCTTCATTCAAAGCTAACTGGTAGGATTCACCGACCACTCTGAATCTTGACAGGATCAACTCATCCTATATGGAATACTTCAATCCATTTACATACCTCGCAACAGCTTCTTCCCCTTCGTCGGTCTGCCCCGACCTTATTGACAGTCTGTAGAACTCTTCCATGTATTCCTTCACAGCCATCTCTTTTTTTCAAAAGTTTTGTAACTTCCTGAACAGGGAAATCACATAGTCACCTGGAAAGAACTTCCCTTTCAGCTTGGTGACCATCCTGTCCCAAGACTTGATTTTCTCCTTGCCTTTCTTAACTCTGTCAGCCTGTACGTTGTTCCACCACAACAACGCATGACCCTTCAAACTCAGACATGCAGTCTTAACATGTTTAGGATCCTCGATCTACTCTATGTCGAAGTATTGCTCAATTTCTCTAAACCAATCGATCAAGTCTTCTGGATACATACTTCCTGAGCAGGTACACACATATATATTTTCCTGACCCCTCATATCCGACAGTAGCTTGATCATTTTGTCTTCTAGTTCTTCTCTTACTGGTTTCTGTGCTTCCACCTCTTCGACCTCCTCGATGTTATGGTCTAACACATCAGGAACACAACCATGCCTTTCGATTTCTTTGATCATAGCGACTTCATTAGTCAAGTTTCATATCATTCTCATGCATTCATCAAACATATCACGATCAACTGTGACTATTGCGCCACGCGCTCTTCGGCCAACTCCTTAGAAATTAATGCCTCTGTGAGCCATTTTCAACCTCGGCTGAAACTCCCACTCATCCAATCGCAACTAGACTTTCACAAATTCTGTACAACTCTACCCAACTGCAGCTGGAGTTGGTAACACACTCAACAATGGAATCACTTCCAAGGGTGATATGAACTAACACTTTCCTGCTCAGAGGATGCTTCACTCAACTGGATTCTCTTTCCGGTCTCTTATACCAACTAACGCAAGGCAGGTTGGTCAGACCCTCTTTATTAATGAATTACACACAACATACACGTTCACATGAACTATATGCAAACAAGATGCCAGAAGTTGGCTTCTATTGCTTCAATCGAATATGGTTACAATGCGAAATGCAAGGAATGTAAACAACTAACTATGTTGGCATTAGCCTATTACAATATCCAGAAGTAACTGTGTGCTCTCTTTGTGTGTCAATATTCACCCTCTCCTGGTTCCCTGTTGAAATATGAGCTATGGTTTTGATCTCCTATGCGCTCAGATGATGTGTGACTGGTCTCTCCAATCTACAAATCCACTTCCGAGTGATTGATCCAACTGATCCTCCCTCCCTTCTTATGTGCCTCGCACTAGTCTTTAACACTACTTATCTCCTCGACACACACTTCCTTTGTCCAACGATCTTCTCTGATCTTTCATATTTATAGTTTTTAGCGCCCCTACCATGCTGCACAACCTCCACCTGTGGTGACATATGGCATTTCTTCAACCACCTTCATAACTACTCATAACTTCCCTAGCAACCCCGAACGGCTACCAAGTACTCTGCTTGACTTTCTACGCATCCTTCTGACACTCCTACAGTATTCGGTCCCGTCCCCACCTCCGGCTTACTCGTCAGCTTTACTCTTCTTATGTGAATGCCAGTCCACCCCTTCCTCCTCTCTTAGCTTCCTCCTCAACTTGTCGGTGTCTCTGTTTGAAAACCTGTCAACACTCGACCTCTTTGCTGCAACTCTGTCATATGTCGACCTTAACATGTCGACTCTTGACTCTTTTATCTTGTCGACATACCTCGATAGGTACTCGACTTATTGAATTCCAAATCCAATATTCTTTCGGCACTAGTGGTTGTCGGCACTCCCTCTGGTCGTTCTTCTGTCTACCATCTTCGACTATTTTTCCTAGGCCTCGATGCTCCTGCATCACTTTCTCGATATTAGAGAACTCTTCCTTGGTTTTACCTTTACATAAGCATGGTCCCCTACCTGGAACTCTCTTTGAGTTCTTTGTAAATCATCATATCTCTTATGTCTATCTTGAGCTATCTTCAAATTTCGTTGTACATGTTTCACGGTTAGTTCCATATCCTTTAACAATTCAAGACCTAACATCAACCTATCAACTGGACTACTCCAAGAAACCAGAGTGTTACATTTCCGTCCATAAAGTATTTCAAATGGACTCATCTTAGCAGAATCTTCAAAATGGTTATTATATTCAAATTCAACCAAATGTAAATAGGCTTCCCATTTTCCTATTTTATCCATAGCATACATTCTAAGCATATCTTCTAAGATCTGATTTACTCCTTCTATCTGTCCATCTGTTTGGGGGTGAAAGGATGTACAAAAATTAAGTTTAGTATCTAACCCTTTAAACAAATCCTTCCAAAAATTTCCTATAAACTTTGTATCTCTGTCAGAAACTATTATTTTAGGTACAACATGCAATATGAAAATTTCTCTCATAAATACATCAGCAATATGAATAGCCTTGTATGTAGATCTAACATGAATAAAATGTGCTTCCTTACTTAAATTATCTACCACAACCATTATTGAATCATTTTGTTTAGCATTTTTAGGGAAACCTGTTATAAAGTCCATACTAATGACCTCCCACTTCCATTCTGGAATGGGTAAGGGCTGCAATAAAATTGTTGGATGTTGATGTTCAGTTTTAACTGGCTGACATTCCATGCATTTCACTATATAATCTGCAACTTCATTTTTCATATTAGGCGAATAATTTTTTTTCTCAACATAGTAATAATTTTAGGGTATCCAAGGTGTCCCAAATAAGGTGTTTTATGCATTTAATTGATAATTAACAGCTTTACTTCTACAGAATTAGGTACATACAATCTGACCTTATACATCAATAATGCTTTTCTACTCAATTTAAAATCTGTTTTTACTTGACTTGCTTCATTTTCAGTTGTCTTATCTTTTATTTTCTGATATTCGTCATCATTTCTTGACATTATTTGTATTTTTATTTCTAAATCTGTTTTATAACTGCTATTTGTAGCAACATATAACATATTAGCATGACGACCCAAAGCGCCTTCTACTTTATTTTCCTTCCCTTTGATGTGCTTTATTTCAAAATCATATTCACTTAGAAAAGACAGCCATCTTGCTTGTCTTGCATTCAAATTCTGCTGGTAAAAAAGATACTTTAGACTAACATTATCATTTTTTCGTAGAAACCACATACCAATAATATAATGTCGCCACATTTTTAGTGTGTGAATTTTAGCGACCACATACCAATAATATAATGTCGCCACATTTTTAGTGTGTGAATTTTAGCGACCAACTCCCAATCGTGAGTTGCATAGTTTCTTTCGTGTTCTTTTAATTTTCTTGACTCATAAGCCACAACATAATTATCTTGCACTAGTACTCCTCCTAAACCTTCCTTGCATGCATCTGTGCAAATGGTGAATTCTTTATAAGGATTTGCAATCTTTAAAATATGATCTGTTGTTAACAAATTTTTTAGTTTATTAAAACTTTCTTCGCATTTGTTATTCCAATCGAATTTCTTTCCTTTCTTCTGTAAAGAAGTTATAGGATAAGCAATTTTTGAAAAACCTTCAATAAATTTTCTGTAGTAACCTGTTATTCCCATTAATGATCTTATATCAGATACGTCTTTAGGAACTGGCCATTCCATTATGGATTTACTTTATTAGGGTCAACTCATATGCCTTCCTTAGTTTTTACATGTCCTAAGAATTGAATTCTATCTATAATGAAATCACACTTCACGAATTTCGCATAAAGTTCTTGGTCTCTTAATACTTGTAGTACAATTATTAAGTGTTCTTCATGTTCTTTTTCATTCTTAGAGTAAATTAATATATCATCGATAAACATGACTAAAACTTTATCTAGGTATTTACTCAATACACTATGCATTAGGCACATAAACATTGTTGGCACGTCTGTCAACCCAAAGAGAATCACAAAAAACTCATAATGACCATACATGGTCCTAAATGCAGTTTTATATATGTCTTCACTTTTACTCTTACTTGGTGATAACCTGATCGCAAGTCTATTTTAGAAAATACAATTTCTCCTCTAAATTGATCGAATAAATCATCAATTTGAGGTAATGGATATCTATTTTTAATTTTCATCTTCTTTAGTTGTCTATAGTCGATGCAAAATATTAAAGTACCATATTTCTTTTTAACAAATATTACTGGTGCTCCCCAAGGGGATACACTTGGTCAGATATATTTATTGTTGTCAATTAATTCTTGAATCTGATATTTTAATTCACTTAATTCCAATATGTTCATTCTATAAGGAGCTTTCGAAGATGGTACTACTCCTGGTACAATATCTATTGTAAAATATCTCTCTCTTTTAGGAGGTAGTCCTGGAATTCCTTCCGGAAATACATCTCTGAATTCTTTCAGTATTGGAATATCATTTATATCAATTTGATCACTTTTATCTCTATCATCAAGTATGTGAAAAGAAAAAACTTTACAACCTTTCCTAACAGATATTTTCATTTGCAAAGTAGAGATTTCTCTAATCATAACGTTCCTAGGGATTCCTTTTACTACAACATAATTATTTTCTTCATCTTTGCATGTAAAAGATTTATCATAACAGTTTAAAATCACTCTATGTTTCTCAAACTAGTCCATTCCTATTATCATGTCATACAATCCCAAAGGTAAAATTTTCAAAACTGCATGTGTTTTTAAGTCATTCATGAAAAACTCACATTTTTTAACAAAGTTAGTTAGTTTCCTTTTTGTGCCTATAGAAAGATGAACTAACCATGACTTTTCAAATTTATGTTGCTGAAGTTTACATGATTCTACCAATCTAGCATATATATAACTTAAACTTGCATCTAGATCTATCAACATAGAAATAGGTTTGTCCTTTAACATACGTTCTATTTCAACCATTGTCGATTGTTGATCTTCTTGTCAATTCTCCAAAGTTGCACTAATTATTGGTATGCTTTTTACCACATCACCTACAGTAGCATCTTCTTGTATAGTATGTAAATTATTAACAAAATTTCTTTTCTTTGGACAATCTTTAAAATTGTGTGGTCCTCCACACTCCCAACATTGCAAAGGTCCTCTCTTATTATTAACTTTGTTATAAGTAGAAAGTGTATCTCTTCTTTGATTATTCACTGCATTTTGAGGTCTGGTTCTAAAATTATTACCTTGATAACCTTTATAGTTATTACCAGAATTTCTGAAAAACTTACTTCCTCTTTTCTTTTGATCAAAGCTCTTTCCTTTCCAAGCTGATAAGTTATCTTTTCTATTTTTATTTTGTTCAAAGCAAAAATTTACTTTTCTCATTGTTTCTTCCAAAGTTTTAGGATTATCATACTCAATCCTTTCTTTATATATAACAAGAAAGCAACTTAGAAATCATTGCACTTTTGGTTTCTCTTCAATAATGTAAGGTACATATCGAAATAAACTTAGAAACTTGCTGCACAATTATTTCATAGTTAGTGTTCCAAGTTTCAGATCATAAAATTCCTTGGCTTTCTCTTCATAATATTGATCACATAAGTATTTTATTTTAAATAGTTTCTTAAAAGATATCCATGTTATGTGACATTCCTTTATATTTTTTAGCTTTTTAATATCTTTCCACCATATATCTGCCTTTCCAGACAGATTATAAAAATCCATTTTTTCTTTAAGTTCCGTGGAGTAATTATAAATATAAAAGTATTTATGCATTCCGAACAACCATGCTTCATCTTCTTCTCTGGTTTCTACTTCGCCATTAAAAACAAGTGATTTTATTTTCTTAAATTCCTTATAAATTTCCTCATAGTGTTTACTCTTCTTCTTGATTTTTTCACTGTCACTACTATCACTGGTATTATTTTCTTGTTTGTGTTCTCTTACTGAAATCCCACTAGATGAATCACTTTCAATATCTGCAAAATTTAATTTTCTTTCTCTATGCTTATATGATGCATTTTTCATAATTTCTTCATTTGAAGGTTTGGTCTTTACTGTTTCTTGCACAAGTATTTTTGTAAGTAGAATGTTATTTATCTCTTCTCGTGCCTTTAAGATTCATTCATTATCTTCTTTCACACTTTGTATTTCTGCCTTTAATTCTTTTACAATTTGTAAAAATCCCGATTGATAATCATTTTTGTTATCATTCAAATCAACCGATAAATTCCCGTTATTGATATTTTCTTGTTCATGATTTTCTGGTTCACTGTGATGTGATCCTTTTTTGGCAGATGTCTCTACTCCCTCCATTTTCCTGCAAAATAGAGATTATATTTCTGTTCCCAAAATATCATAAAGAAAACGTAAGTCAGTTTTTGTTTTTCGTTTCATGATGATCATGCATGTTGAGCCTATTTTCACGGCTAGTGTTTGTAACCGTGCTCTGATACAAATTTGTCACAACCCCAAATTTACTCAATTTAAAAAATATATATATGAGTATGTTGACAACATTAATTCTTATCTCGTAGGTATGCAATACAAAGAGGATGTTGTGTGACTCGACATCATCCGCCTATAAAGTATAACTTGCATTTATGCAAACCATGTGTGCATCATATATTTACTGCACGTAATTTGTAAAATAAAAGTCATCCTTAGCTTGACAATTATAGGTTGTTATTACATTCATAACTGACTTCACTATTGTCGTAATCCATTAGGATTACTATTGATATTTTTATATATCTTAACTTGTAAACATTATTATTGTTCTAGCTTAATGGCCAAGACATGGTCCATTTTAAGCTATTGATCTATTGCCACTTCCATTATGGTATTAATAATCTCGTATCACATTATGTATAATTGCTTGTTATTTTATTAATCTTCAAGAGATTAAGTGGAAGGTCTGACTTATGGTATTGCTACCATAATTCAACCTCATCCAAGAATTACAACCTAACTTATAACTATGTATAATTTCTACCCATTACACTCGTCAAGCTTCATGTAAACATATGCCATAGTATTCCTAAACTAACCATAACCCAAATGTTAAGCTCATAACCATGTAACTATATGAATTGTGCATAAGCCAACGTATGCTCTTTAGAGCTTTGTATTAATATAACTATGCATTTGAACTATGCATAAATATACAATTTGAAACCTATGTTTAAATGTCGTAGCATAACTATATGAAATCGCATTGCTTGATATAAAATATATGCTATGATCATATTTGTATTATGTACCAACCTATGCATATATAGTTTGAATCCTATGCTTATAGGTTGTATTACAAATATATGAAATCGTATTGCTATGTTATGATATTTGTATTAACCATGAATCTTATGAAACCGCTACACATTAATAGTTATATCATACGTTTTATTGAATGAATATCTAAGAACTATACGATATGATATCCCATATTAATTGTTGTAATATTGATTGGTTAACACATAGCCACCATAAGGTGCCAACGCAGAAGTTTGTACAGGCTACCCTCTTCGCTTGGCATCATGAGGATTGTTGATTGTTGATTCTCAGGATTGCAACCACCTCTTCCATGTTTTTTCAAGCAATGAAGTGGTTCATTCACCATTTGCTCTTCACAGTCATAGCGTTATGCTACTGTGATGGGTTTCGATCTGTGAAAAGCTCTCCCAAGTCATGCTATCATCTTGGGAAATTAAAACATGGTTAACTTACTGTTTAATGCGGTTATTCGCTGTGAGAAGATCCTACGACCTCCTCATGGAGTGATCGTAGAGCTTCTACGATGGTTTTCCCTCCAGTTGAGTAGTTAATTTTTTACAGTTCGGCTCTGTATAATTTGTTATCTTGTAAAGCGTTTTAGTCTCGACTATATGTCTTGTTAGTTTTCTTACGAAGTTGTAGTTTCTCATTTAGGAGTTGTAGAGCTTCAATCCTCTCATGGGCTCTATGCTTGTGCACTCGTTCATCGTTTTATTTTGAACCAATTTTTTCCAAAGCTCGGGTTAGAAATAGGGTTTATGCTTCTTCTTCCAAGATACTTCGTATGCGTTTCTTATGCATGAAGGTAAGGTTTTCATCTTCCCTTCCTCAGCTCTCTATAATTATTTTAATTCCCAAGTTTATTTTATATATAAAATGCACATTGGTTTAATAACAACTCTCAACTTGTGTGTAGGTGGAACTTTGATTCCTGTAAGGTTTTGCATCACTAGAAGCAATGCTAAATAGAGCATAGATGAAGCTCTATTCATGGCATTTCCAGCCATTCGCATATTTCAAAGGGTAAGTCCCAAAACGTATGTAAGTTAAACCTTACTGTTATATAGGCCTAGGTTATTACATTCCTCTGTTTCGATTTTATATAAATATTTAAATGAAGAAATGTAACTTGTGTTTACTGTATGATTGTAGGGTAAACAAAGGACTACGTGGTTGCTTAAGGAGCACGACGGCCACCCATAACTTCTAGTAAGTAACTTGTGGACTTCATTTAAGATTTGGTTATAACACTTGGTTAATAACCTAACTAAAATTTGTTTGCATTCATTTGCAGGTGGTCTTGTGGACACATGACATTAATGTGGTTATGAAAAGGATGCAACTACCTCCATGGCGATTAAGCCGGTAGCACTACTTGGATTCTAACTTCAACCTAAGTATGTTTCCTTGATTAACTGTTGTGAGCTTCACGTAGGCCGAGAAAGTCATGCGACTTCACTTATGAACTCTTTTTAAAGATTTAATGTTATGTATGAAGCCTCTTGGCTATTTTACTCTGTTTACGACATAAATAAGATCCCTGATGGCTCTGTTTCAATTTCTAGTTTATGAAATGTTTTTGTGTTTCTATCTTGTCTATCGTAACTCTATTTAACAGAGATGTCATTGATTTTACTTCGTTGGTTTGTTTTGTGACCTATGAGCTCTGTATGAGCATTTAGGTTAGATACATTTACCCTAACAATGAAATGAATTCAAGCCTCACAGATCTGTATTAATGATAGGCTTATTTGTTTGAACTTGAAGATGTTATGAGATTTACAACTCTGTTTTAATGTTACACGTTTTTAATAAAAACGTTGAGCCTTACGGCTTCCTACATTAACATTACTTGTTAAATATTTAACCTAGCAATGAAATATATCGAGCCTCACAGCTTTGTGTTATATTATTTGACTTCCTGCTTGTGAACCAGTACATAAATCGTATTTGGTATTTAAGTGTTTATATGTTTATGGTGGAAATCGTTTTGGCTATACATTATAAGTGTTTACTTAATAACTCTGTTATTTATTTAATTCTGTATAATCTATATCATGTTATTTCATTACTGTGTATTTATACAGTGATAAAATGTGTTAAATATAAACCCTAGCTTTATAAAATAAATAATATTATATAAACTAGGTAAACATTCTCAACATTTCTATTGCACGACAATCATTGAAATAAACTAGAATAATTCTATGAAAACCAAATATAAATAATGCAGTTATCATGGACATGGTAATATAGTATAAGCATAATAGAAACTTTAATAATTGTATTACTCAGACTAAAAATCATTAACAAAATATTTTATCAGTACAAGTTAAAATTTACAGTATACTACACATAAAAATACTAACAAATATAAGAACTTGACTGAAAGAACAGCCCAAATCCAATCTGAAGTTCACCGTTCCTCCCAACCAATATTCTAGAACAACCAAGATTACTTGTTTTGAAACCCCCGAGCCTGTTTGCTAGACCACAACAACAAAGACTACTGAAACAGTTCTGAACAATCACTCATTTCCACACCTTTTCTCAACAAAGATATTTTCCCTCTTCCATCCAAGCCTCGTGCTTGCCTGATGGGAATGCTTATTAAAGTTTTTCCTAGGACGTAGGTCTATCATGAGCCTCCTTCTCTAGAACCTCCATCTAGAGTTCTGATTTTAAAATAGGGATGATGCGTTATGCACTTGTTCTGATATTAAATATATGTTTTCACCACTATGTGCAATTTGCCGAATACTTGTCATTTCTCATTGTGGGCTAGCAAACACTCTTTCAATAGCTACTTCAGATTGGATTCTCCTTATTTTATTTATTAAATAATAATAATAATTCAATATACTCAAACAAGTGTCTTTGACCACACTTGGTCAAATAATTATTCAACAACAATTAAAAACATTATTACAAAGTATTTAAACTTTAATTAAGGTTCTAGGGGCATTACACATATAATCCTGTCAAATTTCAAATACTCGCCCTAGATCTTGCTTCAGGCTATACAAGCTCTTCTACCACCTACATACCAAATTCGTCTTCCCTTTGACCTCATACCCCTGTGTCTACTGCATATAAATCTCTTCCTACAAATCCCCATGGAGAAAGGTTGTTTTTAAATCTAACTGTTCAAGATGCAAATATTCTACCACCACTAAACTTAAAATAGTTCTAATTGAAGTCATTTCAACAACACGAGAAAATATTTCATCAAAATCTATACCTTTCTTATGTGCAAACCCCTTTACAACGAGTCTTGCCTTGTACCGCTTCTTTTCTCCATCTTCTTTGTTCAACTTGTAAACCCATTTATTTTGAAATGTTGTTTTATCTGTAGGAAACTGAACCAAATACCAAATCAGGTTTCTTACCAATGAGTCCATCTCCTCATTCATGCCTTGCTCCCACTTCTTTCTAGTTTCCACTTGCATTGCTTCTTCATAACATTTTGGTTGAACAGAATCAATCATCAATAAATAATACAGTGAATGAGAGAATCGTTCAAGGGGTCTACTTAACTTGGTATATATTCTAACACTCGCAGGAGTTTGAGGTACCTGTTGTTATTCTTTATTTTTTGACACCTTTGAGACTTCATTTTATTTGATTTCATCATGTACTATATACTTTGTGTTTTCATTTTCCTGTTTCTTTCCCTGCAACTGATCTTTATACATGACCTTTCCATTGAATCTCACATCTCTACTCCTAATGATTTTGTTATTTTCATAATCCCATAAGTGATAACCGAAATCATCAACCCCGTATCCAATAAAGGCACATTTCTTGGATTTAGTCTCAAGCTTAGTTCTATTTTCTTTCACAATATGGACAAATTATCCACAACCAAAAGTTCTTAGAAAATATTAGTTTACCTTTTTACCTATCCATGACTCCTCTGGAATACCACCATCCAAAGCATTTGAAGGCCCTATGTTTATTAAGTAAACAATAGTATCTACAACATCTATGAAAAACTATAAGGGAAACCCTGCATGTAGTCTCATACACCTTGCATGATCCATGATTATTATGTTCATCATTTATGACACATCATTTTCTTGTAGTGTTCTTGGGACTGTCTTCTCTCTACGAATCCCATGGTATGAATAGTAACTATCAAACTCCTTTCCATAATATTCACCTCTATTATCATATCTCAGACACTTCAACCTTTTTCCTATCTCATTCTCAACCAAAGCTTTCCTTTTCTTCAAAGTAGCAAACACATCATGTTTATGTCTAATGCAATAAGCCTAAGTTTTTCTAGTTGCATCATCAATAAAAGTAACATAATAATGAGTTCCACCAAGAGATTGTAGCTGATCCAGTCCCCAAACATATGTATGTACAAGCTCTAACTTTTCACTTTTCTTCTGTTTCCAAACCTTGACAAATCTGACTCTCTTTTGTTTTCCATAAATACAGTTCTCACAGAATTCCAAACTTACCTACTTCAGATATGGAAACAACTTCCTTGAGTGGAGAATATGCATCCTCTTCTCACTCATGTGGCCAAGCATATAATTCCACAATGTTGTATATGTTCATGTGGAAGGTAAAGAGATATAACAGTCAGTATTATGAGGACATAAATAAAAAGCACCTATCATGTCTCCTTTTTCTATCACCATTAATCCTTTAGTGATATTCCACTACATTTTTCCAAACCTAGATAAACAACCACCATCTCCCAACTGTCCTATTGAGATCATATTTCTTTTCATAGCAGGAATATGCCTTACATCTTTCAGCATCAATTCACCATTCTTTAACTATATATATACCTTACCCATTCCAACAATTTTACATGGTTCATCATCACCCAATAAAACATGTCCAAAATCGCTTGGAACATAATCATGAAAGAATTTCATATGGGGTGTAGCATGACATGAAGCCACTAAATATACTACCCAGTAATCACTAGTATTATCTAACACAAGAATCAAAGCATCTTGTAACAAATCACTTGCTCCATTTGCTTCCTGAGTAGTCTCCTGCTGTCCATCTCCTTTTTTCTTTAGAGATCTGCAATCTTTCCTCAGATGTCCTTTCTTTCCATAGTTCCAGCACTCTATCTTTCCCAATGTAACTTCGATCTTCCCTTCTTGGACTTTCTTCGATTACCTCGGGTCTTTCCTCTCTACCTTTTTCTTCCCCCTCTCTCCACGGTTAATGGATTACCTAATGTATCACCTATGCTTTTCCATTTCATTTCCTCGTTAAGAATAACACCGACAACATCATCAAATTTCAAAGTATTTTAACTAGAGACAAAGTTACTTACAACCATGACCAAGTTGTTCCATCTTTTTGGAAATGAACACAAGATTAGTAGAGCCATAACCTAATCATCAAAGTTCACTTTTACAGAACTTAGCTAATGTGTAATCATATTAAATTCATTTAAATGATCAGCAACAGATCCACCTTCTAACATATTCATATTAAATAAATGCTTCATTAGAAATACCTTATTGGAGGTCAAGGGTTTTTCATACATCTTACCCAATGCACTCATCATACCTTTCGTAGTCCTTTCTTTTGAAATATTTAAAGCCACTAATGAAGCCAAACACAACCGTATTGTTCCCAGTGCCTTTCTGTTAAGAACCTCCCATTCGTTGTCCTACATAGTCACCCACTTTTTTGCTTATCATCCCAACTATAGGAATAGATCCTTCTCGTACAAATAGTTCTCCATTTGCATCTTCCATGACTGGTAGTTTTGGCCGTTAAATTTATCAACCTTAAACTTTCCTTCTTCCGCCATTGCTCCCACTCGAACACGAAACCCTTCTATCCTACGAGTGTATCTTCCAAATAGACCTTTGTCTCTAATACCAATTGTTCGAAAAACATGATCGCAGAGCAATACCAATAAATAATATATAAATATAATTCAGATAAAACACATTACAAGAGAGGCACCAAATAACATGGTTCACCCAAAATGGGCTATGTCCAAGCATAAATTGTGAGTCTTTATTATTATACCATCTAACAAATGAAGGGATACAACCTGTAGCACATCCGCTGCAACTTTCTCTTCGCTCTCTCACATTCTCTCTCACACAATCAAAGATCTTTACAGTGCTACAATACACAATCGTATTACAATGCCTTCTTTTTAAAGAGTGATTACCATGAAAAAATACTATGAAACACCCAATACCAAGGGTCCATAAATCACCCATTATTGACCAAGTCATGACTATGAAATTACAAGATTTTATAAGGCATTTTTCCTGAAATTTTCACTAAGGGGGTGCTGCCCCCAAACCCCTGCGAGTGGGGGCTCCCAAACTACTCCCCTTCCCCCTTGACCCCCAATGGAGACTATTTTTTGGGTGAAAGCCCCCCAAAACCCTCGTCATGAGCTCGGCTCAAACACGACCTTTGAATAAGGAAGACCAAGCTCCACAACCAACGATTAGTTTACTTCTTCTTGCTACCTTTTTTCTTCTTAGGTAAACCTCTAGGGATCCCTACTATTAGTTTATAAAAATTTTGTGTTCCAATTAAAAAAATCTCAAATTTACTTTCTAACAATACATTAAAACATGTGCTCCTTTACACATAAAGATTGTTATAATTTTTAAGATTCATCATTCATGATACCTTGATGTCAAAGTGTCTACTGCAAAATAGCAAATGCAGGAGAATATACTAGCACATTCACTTAATAATGCATACATGTTATAAGATAAATATAATGTTCTTTAATCATCTTAATATATATATAAAATTTAAAATTACCACCATAAAATAAATATCGATAGTATACTTAACTTGTCTTTATATAATTTATGGAAAGGACCCCTCCAATGTAATGTCCTCATTTTGACCCCCTTTGCATTAAATCGTAAATGATGTAAATATTGTAATTTAATCATGGTGAGGAGCTCAAGGCCAAGCCCCCACCATTGATTTAGCGTTTTATGTATCGGCAATTAAAAATAGATTCCTATGGTTCTTGTGCTAGATAGGCACAATGTAAATAAGATATCATGTAAATACAAATTTTAATGAAAATACCCACAACTAGCTATGCAATGCAACAAAGAGATGGGGGCATGATTCTACAAGGAATAGGGAGGGAAATTATTCAAACCCTTGAGCCAATGGTGTAATCCATGTGTCAATGAGAAAACCCATAAACCACCAACTACCCATTTTGGGTTATGGACCCAATCATTTAATTCTTCCAGAAATTGGTTGAGGTAGTTAATGCCTTGGGAATGAAGAGGTATGGCAGCCAATTTCATGCATGGGCAATCGATCAACCTGGGAAATCGTATTTTGTCTCCTAGGGCAAGAAAACACCCACGGAATGGTGCCCAAAGCCATTATGAACAGTCAGTCTTTCCTCTCTCACGCAGTCTGAACTACTGGGTCTTTCCCCATCACGTTTGTCACCATTTTTCCTGCATTTTCCATGCCTGGGAGCTCGTTTTTGCATTATATAGCAGCTGGGAGAGAAGGGCCACGATTTGGGACTATGATGGAGGTCGTTTTTTCCCCAAATACCCATGGGCATTTTTCTGAAAATGATTTCTTCTCTCTAGGGTTGTTCCCCAATTGCCATTTCATTTTTAAGCTTTCCCACGTTTTTCTGGGCCGGTAGAAACCCCATCTTTGGGAATCTCACTGTAAAAACGTTTCTTCATGCCCAACACCTATACTTCTGCTGTTATGTGCATCCCTATCTGATTTGGAGACTGTAAGCAAGAGATTGGAGTGGTAGTGGATAGAGAGGGCTTGATAAACCTAGTGGGGGAGACAACCTCTCAAGAAGATCAAGAGGGTTTTCGCTACTCTTCTATGCACACCCTAAGAGCACTAGATGGGGAATGTATGGCTTGAGGGACTGTACAGCAGTGAAAATAATACTTCCTTGTGATGGGTGTGTAGGTATTGTGGGTGCCAAGCTAGATAGATCTTGTAAGGTTATCCCTGCCTCTGTGCTTGAGCTCACTAGCTTAGCCACTCTTCCTTTCCATTTCCTAGTAGCCTGATAAACCCAATTGTAGATTGGCTTGGCTCATCTTGGTGTATGCTTGGCTATGTGTGAATCTGCTGTTCCCTGGTTCCTTGTAGTAATCATGCCCAGCTCGGGGGTGGCAGTTGTATCAAGAGGATGATAAGCACAGCTGGCCTATGGTTGGGTGGAACGTTGCAGATGCATAGCTGGTTGCTTGGGACTACTTTGTTAAGATAAGTATTCTCTTGTGTTAACTTTGCAATTATTATTTGATGAATATCTTGAATATATAATGGATGTGTTATTGATATTATTTCCGCTGTGTTTTTCTTATAATTATACATCCCATATGTCTTTTAAATTATGTGAATGCTTAGTTAAAAGTTCATGGGGCTAGTTGCCCGGTTTAGTATCACGATCCTCTCTATCATGCTGGTATGATAGGAGGAGACGTACATCCAAATTGTTGAATATAAAAACTGCAAAAAATATAAATATATATCAACCTAGTTACTAGAAATTTTGTGAAATTTAATAAGCTTTAAAATTATGTGGTAAAATGGTGGAAATGATGTGGTTGTCTAAGAGTGGGAAGATATTTAAGAGAGAGAAGATTAAAAAAACTAAAGCGTTTAAGATGAATTTTAGTTAATTTACTTTCACGTGACAATAGATCCTCGATAACAATGTGTCGGCTTGAAAACGGACCCTCCCCACAAAGCTAAAAGCGAATATAGTACCACTGGAAACATATTTAAACGTATGAACAAGACTAAATCAATACAAGTTATATGCACTATCACGGGTGTTTATCTGAACTTTTAAAAGTCGGATTTTCTGTAATAATACTTGAGTTCTTTTGTTTCGAAGTAATGGAAGAAGCACAGCAATCCAGAGAGAACGTATTTTACAGAGGAGTAGTTCTCGATGTTATGAGACGTTTAGAAGGCGACGTAAACGTTCTTTCGAACCCAGTCGCAGCCGCCACAACCACCGAAACGAACAGAATTGAAGATCAAAATGTTACACAACAAACGGTGTCGACAGTGATTGACAATTATATTGGATTCCCTAATTTATCAGAAAACGTTGATTTAGCTGTTTTACAAGATGGATGGCCGGGAGAGACCGTAATTCGACGCACCTTACCTCTAATTAATGAAAATGTTGATTTAGCTGTTTTGCCCGAGAATATAATTATAATTCGATTCATAACGGATTATCGCCAACTCGACAATGGATTACAGTACTCCATCCAAATTATATGGAATTCAAGATTCAGTTGGCGTGAGATCATACAACATGTAGAGCATAATACGTATAGCTTCAATTTTCGACCTGAACATATCAGTATTGGCAATAATAACGCCAGAGATATAGTAAATATCGGTGCTCGTGACGTACCAGATGAGAATGAGAATGATGACGAAGTGTTGTGCACAGTTTGTTTCGAAACGTTAAGCAATGGAGAGACTACCAAACAATTGGAATGCAAACATATCTTTCATTCAATTTGCATTCTCCAATGGTTCACTCGTAAAATGAATTGTCCCATATGCAGAAATGAGGAAGCTCCTCGTCGACGATGATGACTTATTTCGTTCATTTAATTATTTCATACACATTAATGTTCTTATGGCACGATAAACATTATCATTGTTTTCTTAGACTCTATCAAATGAATTTCTTTTGTACTTTAAACATGGCATGGAGATTAATCTCAACAAATCAAAGATTTTGGAAGTATTTGAAAAAGAAAATTAGTATTTAAAATTGTGATGTAAAAGTAGTGTAAATATAGAGCTAACATTTTTTTATGCAAAAGTGGAGCTCACCATAATATAAAGGGTATCAAAAGAATAGCACAACCTTGCCATATTTAGTATTGTTGTTGTGATAGCATTATAAAAAAAAATTATGAAAATATACATATAATTATATAAATTATCATACGTATAAAATATAGATACTGCAAAGACAATATCACAACCATACTATATATATTATAATAGTTAGCATTGTTGTGATAGCATTATAATAAAATAATTAAAAATATACAAAAATATACATATAATTAAACAAATTGTAATAGCTATATATATATTATCACAACCATGCTATATATATTATAGTTGCTTGTCTTATTTTTTAGGGGTTTATTATGAGTGCTAGTGTTGCATTAATGGAGGGAAGTAACATGACAAGTTTTTCTTTAGAGCTATGATTATTTTTAAATGAAAAGAATGTTAGAAGATGAATATGATAATGCTTTCAAATTATTATGAGTTACAAGTAATTACATGTTAGCCATGTCATGGAGGTTGATGTGAAAAATTCCTAGATACTTCAAATTAATTTTATTTTTTTCATCATTACATGAAAAATGGTATTTTAATATTAAAAATATTTGATTTTCAAATAGTGGTGGAAAGTGTCGGGTTTATAAAAGTGAAGCCAACATTTCTTGCAAAAGAGGAGCTCACCACAAAATATAAATGATTCAAAAATGATAGCATGGTCAAGTGTTAGCTTTCAGGGTTTTATAATGAGTGCTATTGTTGCATTATTGTGGTGCTAAGCATTATAACCAAAAATTAAAAATAATTTGTTATATGGGCTAATGTACAATCATGAGCTCCTTTAAAGACATTTTAGTTGCCACATAAAACTGAAAAACCAAGAACCTCTAACTTCAAGAGGCAATTAAAGGTATTTGCATAAAGCATTTAAAGACCATGTATAAAGATAAAATATAAGAAATTGAATAAGGTTACATAATATATAAATTTCCCTTTTAGAAATTTTGTGTAGCTGTTTCTAAAATTGGTTTTTTAAATTTTTAGCATAATATAACATATATGCATGTGTGCATGCAACACTATATGAACTAATTGATAGTATTTTCGAATAATTGTTTTTACATATGTAAAGGAAATCTTGTACTAGTGAAATACTATTTTTCCAAAATTATTCATGATGCTTTTGTTTTTTTTTATGATTTATTGAAGTGAAAACCCTAAAAAAGGTATGTTGTGTGGGTGTGTAACACTTTAGGGTAATAACTTAATGAAATTTTGAATTTTTTTATATGCGTCCATAGAGATCTCTTTCTTATAATGCACCACATATTTTTTTTGAGAAATGGTGAACATAGTCAAAAGTTATAGCAGAAACAATGGAGCATTATCTTTTTGAATCATGACATCTGGTGGCACAAAAATGTAGACCCAACTTTGTGCACCGACCCATACACACGTATATGGTGCCATTCATCACAAAATATAAATGGTTCCAAAAAAATAACACAACCTTTCTATATATTGTAGCAAGATTGTGCTATTTTTTAGGGATTTATTATGAGTGCTAGTGTTGCATCAATGCATGGATGTAACATGATAAATTTTCCATTATCATATGGTGAAACAATAAAAATGAAACGAATATTTCATTACTACAAGAAAAGGGTATTTTAGCTGCACATTGAGACTATGAAAAGTATTTGGGAAATATTTTATTTTCAAACAGTATTGCAAAAGTGGTGTAAATAATTTTATAAAAGTGGAGCTAATATTTATTACAAAAGTGGAGCCCACCACAAAATATAAATGGTGCAAAAAAATAGCACAAAACGGCCTATTAACCATTTTATGTTAGCCAAGCCAGTCTAACTGGGTTTATCAGGCTACACTTGCATAATGGATGCTTATTCCCAAGCTCAAGCCAGAACAAGGGATTACCCATCACCCATACCCATCATACTCTTCTCTCACACAGCATGCACGAACAGGGGTAGGGATAAACAGTAGGATTTACAAATGAGATGGCCATGGGTTTTCCCAAAAACGTTCCCAACAAAAAACGGATTATAGGATGGGGAAAACAACCACAGGGAGGAAAACGATTTCTTCCCCAATATCTCAGCCTTCAATAGCCCAAAACGGCCTCTATTGAACCCCCATTCGATTTTCCTCCTTCCCCCACTGGTATACAACACGAAAACGCCCTTCTCTATAGGGAGAATGAGGAAAAACGCAGCAGACCTACCTGGAAAACGCCCAAGTGGTTCTAAACGCGTGAGGGAGAAAGAATGATGGATGCCTAATGGCTTGGGGAAGAAATTCATGGCTCTTTCTTGCCCAAGGAGACCAAAAACGTTTTTCCATGAAGGGTGGCTTGCCCATACCCGAATTTGGGCAGCCATACCTCTCCATTCCCAAGGCATTAACTCCCTCAACCCACTCTTGGGAGAAATCAATGGTTGGGTACAAAAGTCAACATGGGTAGTTGAGGGTTTGATGGGTTCTCTCATTGACACTTGGCCTGACTCTAGTGGCTCAAGGGTTTGAATGTTTTTCCCTCCCAATTCCTTGTGAAATCATGCCCCCATCTCTTCATTGCATTGCATAGCTAGTTGTGGGTATTTTTATTAAAATGCATATTACATGATATTTGAATTTCCACTGTGCATTGCTAGCACGCAAACCATATGCATCACGAAATCGATGGCAGGGCCTTGGCCTTGAGCTCCTCACCATGATTTCATAACAAGATTACATCATTTATAATGTTAATGCCATGGGGCCAAACTGGGGACATTACAATGGGTTATGACTATGTGACCACTTACCAGAAGGGTAAGGACAATATGGTGGCAGATGCTCCTTCTCGCACATTTGATGACCCAGTTTCTCTTACAGCTATTTATCTGCTTGTTCCAAATTGGTTGCAATCTGTTCAACGGGGCTATCTCTTTTATGAATTCCATGCTTCTTCATCAGCAGGGCACTCTGGGTTCCTCAAAACGTATGACCAAGAACAATGTAACTTCTTTTGGCAGGGATTGAAAATGACAATTCAACAGATGGTGGTTGACTGTGATACATTCTAGGTCAACAAGGGTGAAACGAACCTCCTTTCGGGACTGCTCGAACCCTTTCCCATCCCTACACAAATTTGGACAACTATTTCTATGGATTTCCTGGAAGCACTCCAGTGGTATAGTACCACATCTCAAAGCACACCATATGAAGTAGTCTTTAGACAGGCACCACCAATTCTTCTTCCATACACCTTTAGCAGCTCCCTAGTTCAGGCAATTGACTCAATTATTCGAAACCGCGATCAACTTCTTCTCATTCTGCACGACAATCTTCACATTGCAAGAATTCGACTGAAACAACAAGCCGATCAGCACCATTCTGCGTGCACTTTTCATGTCGATGATATGGTTCTTCTTTGTCTATAGCCTTCCATGCAATCCTCCCTGAAACTCAGAAGGCGCCAGTGGCCCAAAATGCAACCCGAGGATGCTATAGGGGACCCACTCCTTCAGATTCTGCATCAATTTCCACATCTAAAGCTTTGAGGACAAAGCTTTTTCTAAGGGAGAGGGGATGTTAGGAGCCCATGTCTTTACTTTGTTAGTATATTGTTGTTGGTGCATATGCTTTGTAAGTCGCCCATAGTTTTGTTGATCCATAGTTTGTATTTGCCCATGGTTTTGACCCGTAATAATTGTTGATCTATATTTTGTATTGGCCCATGGTTTGTATTGACACATGGTATTGACCCATGGTATTGGCACCTAGACTTAGTAAATAAGTGTGTATTGAGGCCTATGAAGGCACTGTGAAGTTAATTGTATTGAGCTTGCTCAAAGGAGGTTGCCCCTTCGAAGTGGCCCGTGATCAATATAAAAGTGATTCTAAGTTCTGTTATTTCTGATATCTCGTGTATTTACATTAATTATTTATTGCAGGTTCATCACAGTTAGACAAGTCGGCCCTGCTAGTTTATTACGCAAGTCAAGTCATGTATAAATAGAGTGCGGGAGGCACTCTATTTGATCACTTCATTATTCACTTCTACACTCTCCAGAAAGTGGCGCACAAGTGAGGAAGGAGGATTAGCTGCTAGCAGGACTATCTCTTGTACTTGGGTTGCATCATTGCTCTTTCTATCTCTGACGAAGTTGTGGGGTTTTTCACCTTTATGGTTTTCCCGAGTGAAACTCTATGTGTCCATTGTATTATGTGATTGCTTGTTGTGCTTGATATGATTGATATGTCGTACATGTTATTCTCTCAGTAAAGATACTAGAGTATGTTGATTTAACTCTCAAAATCTAGCATGGTATCAGAGCTAACCTGAGAAGAAGACACTTTGCAGTTGCAGAAACTAGGGTTTCTTGTTTATTGGTTCTCTCCATATATTTTGGAAAGGCAGTATGTTATATTGACTCTAATCAGCAAGGTGCATCTTTCTATCAAATCCGAATTCAATTCTGGGCACTTTCATTTTTGGCCCTAAAAATTAGGGTTTCCACAAAAATAGGAATTTCTGAAATATGAGACCATAGCTGGACGCTCCTTGGAAAAATAAAAGTTTAGAGCTTTGGATCGAAATTTTTGGTTGGGTGAAGCTTCGGGAAACGCAAACCCTAATTCAGGGTCCTCCCTAGTGAATCCGGGAAGACTAAAAGGCATTTCTGAAGGGTGAAACTTTGCATTTTTCAAATTATGAGTATACCAGGCTTATCATCTAATCAAGGCGCATCTTTATATCCTTTCAGAAGTTTGAAATTCAAAGTTTGAATTTTTAGGGTTTCTCTGACAAACCCTAATCCGACACCGGATCTAGTTTTTAGCAAATCAAGTGGTAAGACCTAAATCTCTTCTATTTCCATTTGAAGTACTCTTTAATATGTCTCACCACACCAAGCTTGAGTATAAGCTTGAAGGGGATAATAACTTCCGAACATGGAAGTATAGGATTGGGTTAATCCTGGAAGAGAATGAGTTGGATGCTTACATAAGTGAAGAGGTCCCTGTCCCAGAGGGAGAAGAGGCTAAGGCCTTACACAAGAAGAACCTTGTCAAGGAAAAGAGGATCATTGTTGATTCTATCAAAGACCATCTCATACCACATGTGTCATCTCTAAAGACACCTAAGGAGATGTTTGATTCCCTCACCAAGTTATTTGAAGGGAAGAACATCAATCAAAAGATGACCTTGAGGAATCAATTGAAGAATGTCAAGATCCAGAATGCAGAGACTATGCAATCTTATTTCTCAAGGGTCTCCCAGATAAAAGAACAACTTGAAGTTGTGGGAGAAGATATAGAGAATGGAGAAGTGGTAATGACCACTCTTAATGGCCTTCCTATGTCATGGGATTCCTTCATCCAAGGAATTTGTGCTAGGAAGAAACTTATCACATTCAGTAGGCTCTGGGAAGAATGCTCACAAGAAGAATCTTGAATTGTAGCTCGAGAAGAGAATATGGGGAATGAAGACCAAGCTTTCACAGCACACTCCAAAAGACATGGTGACAAATAGGCTCACCATCATGGCAATAAAGAAAGGCATCACCATCAAAATCAAAGGGGTAGTCCCAAACCTCGAAGCAACATGTCCTATATCTGTTGCTATACATGTGATGAGAAGGGACACTATTCCAGAGACTATCCGATAAATAAGAAGGATGGCTCTCACAAGAAGAAGAACATCAAAAGAAGACATCATGCTCATGCTGTAGAGGATGATGAACCTCCCAAGAAGAGGGCTAGATAAGAAAGTGAATATTCTTCAAGTGATGAAGAGTATGTTTTTATTTCTGCTCTCAGTGGAACCATTACTCATGCAAGTAATGATTGGCTTATAGATAGTTGGGCTTCCAAACACATGACAGGTTTCAAGGAATCCTTTATGAACCTATCTGAACATGAATCACCCCACAAGGTGAAACTTGGGGATGAATACCAGTATCCAATAAAAGGATGTGGTGAAGCCTCCTATAAGCTAGACTCTGGAAAGTCTATGAAGATGAAAGATGTACTATATGTTCCACGTCTCAAGAAGAACCTACTCTCCATATCTGCACTAGATGCAAAAGGCATGAGGGTTGCATTTGTAGATGGCCAAGTCCTAATGTGGCCAAAGGGTAAGACTATAGATGATGGAGTGGTGATTGGAGAGCAAGAGGGAGGATTATACAAGTTGAAGGGCCAACCAAAACTAGCCATGATTCATGATTCAGTAGAACCAAGTGAACTTTGGCATAGAACGCTTGCACACATGCACTATAGGGCATTGCCAATTGCAAGCAAAGTAGTGGAAGGTCTTCTTGAAATTCAGACAAAGCATGAAGGCATTTGCAAAGGTTGTGCAAAGGGAAAGAACACAAAGAAGACATTTCCAAGTAGTGAAAGCAAGGCAAAAAGAATCTTGGAAATCATCCACTCTGATGTATGCAGTCTGATGCCATCCAGTTCTCTGAGTGGGTATGTAGACTATGTTTCCTTCATTGATGATTTATCTAGGAAGACTTGGGTTTACTTCTTGGAGAACAAAGATGAAGTGTTTGACAAGTTCAAGGAATTCAAAGCCTTGATAGAAAACCAAACTGACATGAAGATCAAGATCTTCATATCTGACAATGGCGGAGAATTCACTTCAAGAGACTTCAAGAAGCTATGCAGTGATTCAGGGATTCAGAGGGAGTTGACCACTCCTTACAATCCACAACAGAATGGGGTTGCCGAAAGTAAGAATAGAACAATCATGGAAGAAGCTAGGGCAATGCTTCATGACCAAGATCTACCCATGCACTTATGGGCTGAAGCAGCAAGGACAACTATATATGTGCAGAATAGAACACCTCATAAGATACTTGACAACAAAACAACAGAAGAAGTGTTCTCTGGTAAGAAACCAGAAGTTAGCCATCTCAGAATATTTGGTTGTTCAGTATATAATCACATCCCAAAAGAAAAGAGGACAAAGTTGGATCCTTCAGGAAAGAAGGGCATATTCGTGGGCTACAGTGAAAGCTCGAAGGCTTACATAATCTACTTCCCAGGATTCAAGAAGATTGACATCAGGAGGGATGTAGCATTTGATGAAGATTCATCAGACATCAAATCAAGAAAGACACCTGTTGAAGACAATGAAGAACCCAGAATATCCAGAACTCCAGACACAACTATGAATGAAGAAATTCCTAAGAAGATCGTGAGATGGAAGATCCACAACAACCTGTAGATACACCTCGTGAGAAGAACTCTCACAAGAGGAAACCGACATGGGCTAGAGAGCTCATTCAAGATGTAGAAAGGTTTGGCATTCCAGAAGATGAACAAGGAGAAAGGAAAAGGACAAGATCACATACTATCTATGTTGCTTTACTCTATGACATAATGAACAAAGAACCTTCCAGTTATGAAGAAGCAGCAGAAAAGAAAGAATGGAAGGATTCCATGGTCAAGGAATACCAGTCGATCATGAAGAATGATGTTTGGTATGTTTTCCCAAGACCATATGGGAAGTCTTTGGTGACTTCCAAATGGATCTATAATATCAAGCATGCTGCAGATGGCAGCATAGAGAAATATAAAGCAAGGTTTGTAGCTCGTGGCTTCTCCCAGAAAGAAGGGATTGATTATGAAGAGACTTTTGCTCTTGTGTCCAGATACACTTCCATTAGATTAGTACTTGCTCTGGTTGCAGTAATGAAATGGAAGGTACACCAGATGGATGTCAAGACAGCTTTCTTAAATGGTGTAGTTGAAGAGGAAGTGTATTTGGAGCAGCCACTCGAGTTTGAGACACATGACCGAGGGTCACATGTGTGCAAACTGAAGAAATCCCTATATGGTTTAAAACAGGAACCCATGACCTGGTATGGTAGGATAGATGGCTTCCTATCTAGTTCGGGCTTTACCAAGAGTAAAGTGGATTCCAACCTTTACTACAAGGTTGAGGAAGGAAATCCAGTGATACTACTATTGTATGTGGATGAACTGTTTATAATAGGTGAGGATATATTGATTGCCGACACGAAGAGGAAGCTTTCTGCTGAGTTCGAGATGAAGGACTTGGGTATGATGCACTACTTTCTTGGTATGGAGGTGTGTCAGAGTGTAGATGGAATCTTCCTTGGACAAGGGAAGTATGCAGTAGAGATCCTGAAGAGGTTTGGGATGATGGAATGCAAGGCCATGGCCACACCTATCGCATCGAACCTGAAGCTTCTGTGTGATGCTTCATCTGAGCTGGTTAATGCTACGATGTATCATCAGATGATTGGGTCCTTAATGTACCTAGTGAATATGAGACTAGATATTTGCTTTGCGGTGATCACCTTGAGCCAGTACTTGACAGATCCGAGATATGTTCACCTGATAGCTGCAAAGCATATTCTGAGGTACCTGAAGGGTACAGTTCACTATGGGCTTAAGTATGAGGCAAATCAAAAGTTTAACCTAGAGGTTTATGTTGATTTAGATTGGGCAGGAAGCGCCATTGATTGGAAGAACACTTTAGGGTGCTGCTTCAGTATGGGATCCGGTATGATCTCTTGGTTTAGTAGGAAGCAGTCCTGCGTGGGACTGAGTATAGCAAAGCAGAGTATGTCGCAGCTTGTTCGGCTAGTTGTGAGGAAGTATGGCTTAGGAAGCTACTATTTGATTTGTTTGATCTCTAGTTGAGTGCTACTTGTATATATTGTGACAACCAGAGTTGTGTGAAGTTGTCAGAGAACCTGGTGTTCTATGACAAGTCAAAGCACATTGAGATCAAGTTCGACTATATCAAGGATATGGTACAGAGAGGAGCAATGAAGCTCCTATATGTTGCAAAAGATGAGCAGATAGGCAATGTGTTGACCAAGCCACTGGCCAGAGTGAAGCTTGAATACTTCAGAGGGAGACTTGTTGTACTTCTGATCGAGATACCTTCCAAAGGGAAGTGATGAGTCCGGAGACACAGATGCACATGAGCCATTCTCACATAGCTAGAGGAAAGTCCTTCTATGGTGCAGATATAAGGGTTGGGGCCATTCTCACATGGTTAGAGGAAAGTCCTTGCATGGTGAGATGTAAGGGCTGGGCCATTTTCACATAGTTAGAGGAAAGTCCTTCCATGGTGAAATGTAAGGGCTGGGCATGGTTTTTCCGACATGGTTAGAGGAAAGTCCTTCCATGGTCGTGATGTAATTTCTGAGCTTTTCTGACATGGTCATAGAAAAGTGCTTCCATGGTCGTGATGTAATTGTTGTATCCGTTCCGACATGGTCAGAAGAATGTCCTTCCATGGTTGTCGACGTAAGTGCTGTGGGCCTTTCCTGGATGGTCCAAGGAAATTCCTTCCATGTTGGTAAATGTAAGTGCTATGAGCCTTTCTCGGATGGTCAGAGGAAATTCCTTCCATTCTAGTGAGTGTAAGTGTTGAGCCTTTCCCGAATGGTTAGAGGAAAGTCCTTCCATGCTGGTGAGTGTAAGTGCTATGTGTGTGCATCTGGGTTGTGCTCCCTAGATGTGGACGATGATGATGATGTGACAGTATGGTACGCAGGTTTTGTAGAGGGATATGATCAGTCTTGAGATGCTCTTGTAGTTTTTGTAGAGGCAGTGTAATCAGTCCTGAGAGATCTTGCAGGTTTTACAAAGGCATTGTAATCAGTCCTGAGGTGTACCTACTTGATGGCTTGCTCGCAGAGATGTTGAAGACCTACATGGAGGCTAGGCCTACATCCAGCATGAAAAAGGGCTAGCTCTGTAGATGATGAAGACCTGCAGATGGTGGGCCTACATCCAATATGAAAAAGGACTGGCTCTATAGAACTTCCTATGACGAGTAGATTGGAGATTGATTGAGATAGCAGCAACAATGATGATGACGATGATGATGAATCAATGACGATGATCCAATGACGATGATCCAGAGAAGAAGACTTGTGCTAGTAGACCTGTGTCGAGAAATACCTTCCTAGTTAAGAGGGAGTGTTGATGTATATGTAACTTTGGAATGTATTTCACCTATGTATATTGTACTCCTATAGAGATGGTATTATTCCTCGATAATGAAGTGTCGTCATTTGTATTGAAAAGTGTCGCAAGTGTCGCAACTTGCATGTGATGGGTTATTAGACCACCAAGTGTGGGGTCGGCTCTGATTAGTATTACCATGGGTTATTAGACTGAGTTAGACAAGTTGGCCCTGCTAGTTTATTAGGCAATTCAAGTCATGTATAAATAGAGTGCGGGAGGCACTCTATTTGATCACTTCATTATTCACTTCTACACTCTCCATAAAGTGGCGCACAAGTGAGGAAGGAGGAACAGCTGCTAGGAGGACTATCTCTTGTACTTGGGTTGTATCATTGCTCTTTCTATCTTTGAGGAAGTTGTGGGGTTTTTCACCTTTATGGTTTTCCCCAGTGAAACTCTGTGTGTCCATTGTCTTATGTGATTACTTGTTGTGCTTGATATGATTGATATGATGTACATGTTATTCTCTCAGTATATCCTAGAGTATGTTGAATTAATGCTCAAAATCTAACAACACTAACATTTTAAATCGTTGTTTATCAATTTTCCAATATGTTTTATTGGTATAATAAATCATTTTATCTTTTATTACTAATTTATAACGAGGAAAAATTTTAGTCATTTTCCACTTAGGTACTTTAACGACATCTTTTGTCGAGGCTAGGATGCCAAGGTTCTTTATGCTAATTTCTTATTTTTGCTTAATGGTACTCAGTAGAGATTAGCCTCATGCTAATAGTTAGATTATAGAAACTTGTTACTACTTTGCGGTGACGAGAAGTTTCTCTAGCGTCCTTATCTAGGACTAATTATTAACATACTTTTAGACTTAAGTGTTTGCTTGGTGAACATCATAGTTCACTTTAAGTGCTCATGACACTAAAATGACCACTGTCATCAAAACACATTGCTATCAAGCCATTCACCCTCTCCCCCTAGTGGATTCCATGCCCCCATTCGTTTCGTTGCGTCAAGCTTTCAGTCTCCTAAGTCTACAAATTCACTTAACAGTTAGGAACACATAATCATACTTACCAAGTTTTACCTATGCATCTCTTGCCATGAGATCCTTTCCGTTGGCGGTTACAATTCGTGTACTCTCTGTTGCATAAACCCCTAAGGGAGGAAGCAGGATATTACCTCCTCCCCCCCTTAAGACTAACACCATCCTCAGTGTTTGTACCCTTCCAACTTTATTTTCATCTTTTACTTGTCTTTTTAAGCATAAAAGTTTCAACCATCTTGCTTGCTTTGGCATCTTTTTAGATATCCTTAATGTTTCTTGCTCTTCGTACATGTACTTTTCCCAACCAACACAAGTTGTTTCTAGCATTTTATCATAAAATACTTGCATATATATGATTTTTCCATAATCAATTAGAACATGAGTAATGATTTTTCCCTTGCAACATTATGTTGTGGCCTTTTCATAGCGACTCTTTATAGAGTTTTCTCTTATTACCAAGCTCTACGTTGAACTTACTTGTACCTACACATCTGTCATTCATACATGAGCATGATCTAAGATAATATATTCAAAATTCTCTTTATGGCATTCCTTTTCCAAGTACTTTTAGTCATCCTCTACTTGCTTTTCCTTTACAATAATAATATCAATGCTCATAATGTGAGTGGTTCATGAACATAACACAACACATGGTAATCCAAATATAAATATGCATAACTTTAATTTTAACAAGTGCATAACATAGGTATATGCACATAACTCATGCATAACATATGCATAGTAGGAAACCGTTCTTGGTGCATCATATCAACACTGAATAAGATTTATTATTCCATGTGCTCCAGATGTACCTAATAATCAATAGTGAACAGATTGCTGATGCTCCAGAGCCTCCAGCCCAACATCGATAATTTAATGAGTTCTTAGTGCTTCCAGAGCTTCATGCTCAACACCCTCACTAAAGTGACTCTAGTGATTTTCAGAGCTTTTATTCCCAACACTCTCAGTAATGTAACTCTAATGCTATTCAAAGCTTTATGATCAACACTCTCAGTAAAGTAACCCCCTTTGATTTAGTTTGTCAACTACTTGGTTAGTCTAACCCCTTTCACACTCGGTCCCTCTTCGAGTGGTAGTACTAGTTAGTCTTAAAAATAAAGAAAATAAAATTTATTTAATCAATGGAGAAATATGATTACTAATGCTCCAGAGTTTTTTGGCTCAACATTAGTAATGTGATGATTTTTTTGTGCTATTCAGAGTTTTCCAGGCTCAACACTTTAACTAAAGTAACTCCAGTGCTATTCAGAGCTTATGCTCAACACTTTTAATGGGGGTTACACTAGTGCAATTCCATAGATTGTGATCAACACTAGTACTAGGATGCATTTGTAAGATACACCTACGGATACAATGGCCAAAGATCCGATGCTTTAGAGCTTATGCTCAACATCATAACGGTTGGTGTGCTCCAGGGCTTATGCCCAACGCTTAATAATTATCTTATGGAGTTATCTATGTACTCCAGAGTGTGTGCTCTGTACATAATAATGTAACCCATGTGCTCCAAGGCTTATTCCCAACACATCCATGTGCTCCAAAGCTTACGCTCAACACATAACAAAAATTCATCCATGTGCTCCAAGGCTTATGCCCCACACATCCATGTGCTCTAGAGCTTATGCTCAACACATAACAAGAAGTCATCCATGTGCTCCAAGGCTTATGCCCTACACATCCATGTGCTCTAGAGATTACGCTCAACACATAACAAAATTCATCCATGTACATCGAGGCTTATGCCCAACACATAATAAAAGTAATCCATGTACATCAGGGCTTATGCCCAACACATAATAAAATTAATCCATGTACATCGAGGCTTATGCCCAGCACATAATAAAAGTAATCCATGTACATCGGTAAATATTTTGGTTTAGTTTAGGGAAATTCCTTAAAACATCCGAGAGATTTACAATCCAGGGTGTCCCCCATGATTAGCTAAAAAAGGTTTTATAACTCTTTTCTTATTTAAGTTCATTTCCTTTTATTGTAGGTTTCATAAATTAAGGTCTTTCTTAATTCAAGGTCTTATTGAAGCTTCCTTAACCACTTACCTACAATAAACTCGAAGCACTGTTAGTCACCATGACATATAATCAAAACTCAAGTAAATGGAGATATCATAATCCTCTCATTATTAGTCATGATTTTATGTACCAAAACCTATTAGCTCAACATCAATCCAAAACACATAATAAATCTTGTAATCTTGATGTCCTCGAGCCGTTCGACTCAATATCAACCACAATACTAATCCCTACAAGACTTGATTAGAACTCTATGCATACAATATAATAAACATTATCTTTAGCGAAACATGTTACGTCTAGTACCTTATGTACTACCTTTCATTCAAAAGGCTTGGTGAGGTCTGTTGCACCCACATGCGCCTCCATGCTTCATTTACAATCTCTTTCACGAAGTTTATTTACATCAAACAAATATATTTAAAGAAAAACATAATGTATATTAAGTATATACATATTTGTGGTATTTAAATGGTCATGTCATTTCCAACAAACCTAGGTACAACTAGGATTGTAAGAAGGGTTGATAACTTTATACTCTAATATACCAATTTTATTTATACTTTCACCACTAGAAGCTCAACGAGTTTAAACATTTATTTCCCTAAGCGAAAATTTTTGAAAGCATAAATATCATATATTTGAATCTTTTATCTCCATTATTCTTTAGTATTTATGGTTTACGATGCATCACATGTGACCACACATGCAGTGTTTAAATATCTCAAACTTTGTTTTAAATAGTAAAGACAAATGCACCTAAAATGGAATTAACTAGTCATGCTAAATTTTGGAAACCTCTTCACACCATTAATATTTAAAATACTCCTCATAATCAGTTTGATGTCGTGTCTTCTAATTATGTCCTTTCACATCATACTAGTTTTGTAGGTGCACTCTATCCTCTTTACATGGTTTTGTGGTACTCTCGTTTAAATTCACTCTATCCAACCCACATGTTACATTCAGATATACTTTCTTTCTCATAACCAATGCTTAAAACTCTTATAGATTTTTAAGAAATGACATCTTTCTTCCTTGATTTAAAATATGTAGTGCATAAAGAAAAATCTAACATTTCCTAAAACATCTTCATCATACATTTTTAATCCAATATATATCTCAATAACCCTTTGTAATAATTTTATTCAATAACGATATCTTTAATTCAACTAGGGAGTGGAATGTGCCAATTCGTTCTCCTATTCCATTCTTTATATAACACTTACATACTTTAAAACATTAAACTATCATAAAAAGTAGAATATCTACATTTAAATTGTTCATTTTTAAAGACATTAAAAT
Organism: Larix kaempferi; assembly: GCA_027924585.1. Taxonomy (NCBI): domain Eukaryota; kingdom Viridiplantae; phylum Streptophyta; class Pinopsida; order Pinales; family Pinaceae; genus Larix; species Larix kaempferi. The sequence continues at coordinate 837,742 of BSBM01000784.1, read as the reverse complement.
GTTTGACTATAGCATATAAAACATCTTTTAATGATATACTAGTTTAACTGATGCTTGCTACGTCAGACATGTTTAATAATATACATAGCTATACTTCCAAGATAAATATATACTAGAAAGTATTTTTACATTTGGAATACTGTACAGAGTAGGCTATGTACTTTCACGTTTGTAATTCCATAAGCCCATACTATTCTAACTAGGCTCTGATACCACTTGTAATGTCCCTCAAAGTACAACCTAATGTTTTTTGTTTTTAGGGTCTCTGTAACGTTGTAACTTACGTGTGGACATTTAATCACTGGATCTTCGTTTGATGTTTCCTTCATATTTATTTAAGCTTTAGCGCTAAGAGTTTGTTTGTGGCATCTTTCAAGTTTACATCTAAAGGATTTTCTAATAGCTCACCAAGCTAAGGTTTACTTAAAATAATTTCCCCTTTACAAATTTAAGGAAAGGATATTTATTTTCATTTTAATCATTCAATCTCAGGAATATAATCCTACTTTATCTTACAAATATAGGAAGCTATTATGTACAAGCAACATCTAAATCTTGATACAAGTATGATCATTATTCCTTTAATTCAAGTATATATATATATATATATATATATGAGTAAGAACTAGGATTTCAATTTCTTCTCTTTAAAGAGTTAAACCACAAAATATTTTTTTCAACTATGAATTAGAATGTCCCATCAATTCTCATTCTTCAACAAATATATAACGCTTATATATATTTCCTTTTAAAACAATGATGATGTAAGGATGTTAATCCAATTTGTAGTTTTCAATATATATTTATATATAAATTTATATAAAATAAACCACACTCATAATGATGTTAATCTAATAACAAATTAACCTTTTATTACTTCCGCATCTCTATTGCTTGGATTAATATTTTAATATACCTTTATACATAAGGTAATAAAGGGTCATGCACCTCACCATATAATTTAATACCCACAACGTTTAACTTATTCCAATTTATTCCAAGGAAAAAAACTTATTCCAATTTATTAATATATTATATGCATACATAATATATTACTCAAAAACTTTCCACACATATTTGTATTACATTATTTGTAAAACTAATACGTATATAGTATAACTATCTCATATACCAATTATGTGTTATATTATTAATAAGGGAATTAGTTAATTTTGTACATAATCCAAAGCAACCATAAGAGATTAACGAATCCACCTTTTCGTGAGTCATGCTGGTTTTTGTATAATTTTATAATATACATTCTCAATTGAAAATAGAGTATATATATATTTACTTACTATCCTATAAAGAAAAATATTAATTTAAACTTTTAACAATAAAACAGTTGAATTTTACTTCTAGCTATTTTAACTGCACCCGTATCTCATAATTTCACACCAAAAGATATTTCTTCATGATTATCGTCTTGGGTTATATATCCTAACATAGCTGGATTTCAATCTCTACTACTAGTAATAACCCGATCGAAGTTATACATAGACACAGATTATATATAAAAACAATTTAAAATCTACATAATTAAAATATTAATCACCATTCAAACTGGAGTTTACCACTTGCAAAGATTAGTAACTGAACAGAAGAAAACAATAAATCGCTGATTATGGATTGCAAGTAATAGTTATACGGACCCATAGAAGTAAATTCATTCTGTTTGGAGGAGACCAGGTCGAAATCAGATTGCTTAGAGTGAGATATAAATTTGAAATTTAGGGAAGGAATAGCTAGAAGCGATTGCACCACGCACCAATTAATTACACGCAGTCCCCGCAGTCTAGTCATTCAATATTGATTTGATCAGTTAAGCTCTCAAAAAATCTAATCATAGTAAAATTCAGGACTGCGCCTCAACTCGAAATACTTGGTAAGGTCATGCTTCTTCAAAAGAGATGCTAAGTATGGAAACACTAAATAAAACTTCTCTATCTCTCTATATATAAATATATATGTTAGAGTCATAATAAAATCTACATATCATCCAATCCTATATTCTTCCTTTTCCATAAAACATAACTTACTATCATCATCATAGAGGAGTAAATATCTGGAGTTCCAAAACCCAACCGATCAGCAATCGAAACTAATTCAAAGGCCAGACTCTACATATAAACAGCGAAGAAAAAGTATGATACTGGCAAAAATAAAACACACACAGGTTTATATACCATTTATTTAAGGTGTTTAAGCCACTATTTACAAGTATCCAACAATCGACTTCCAGAGAGAATCGATCTTCAGAAAAATAAGTAGCACAAAACTCATGCTCAGGATGTTGAATCCACCTACTCATTCGAGTGATAATCTATGCCTAAAATGGTTCCTTATACAACTTTAATAAAGCTTTTCACTCAAGCTTTCTAATTTTTACTTCTACTCTGCATTAACAACTTAAGCAGATTTTTAAGGAATTTAAAAGATCGTGATAGAGTTTTCATGTCCATAACCTGGAGATTACACATGTGTGTTTCTTCGTTGTAGACAGAGATTATATCTCGGTAATGAAGGATAATGCATGGAGTTTAAACTATATAATCTTAAAGATAGTTTTCAAATTAAATCCCTATTGATAGAGATCCGGAAGATTGTAACAAATAACATATCATATCTATATTCTTGTTGTAAGTTTTTAAATAATGTTCCCGTAGTAGTAATCCAATAAATAAGGGTCTCTCTATATAGTATTAACTAAATTTTAATAAATACTTTCATTTATATTAATAACAATAGAATTTTAGATAGAATAGCAGTGACTGTTTATTTTCCTTCCTAAATTCATTCACTAACGCCATTGGGAGTTTGATTGATATATATTTGAATTACAATAACTCGTGACATACATCAAGAAGAAAAAGCAACAATCTTGAATTTGAATAGTTTATAACATTATAATTATTCACCCATAAAACAGAAATATACCTATTTAAAAATTACTGGAAACATATCACTTATCTTAGTGATTGGAATGATTACTGAAAACTTGACTCCAACGTTCCTCCTATCCATTGAACTCTTTCCCGCATATGTTTTCTCACCGAGAGTTCACCCCTGAGCTGGGCCCCTGAGCTGGGCATGGAGATCCACTAGGTTATGAGAGCAATGCTTTGCTTGCTTTCTCTAATTAATCTCTTTCGCCTTCCCGTGATTTCTTTGCTTCCATGGAAGATCCCCCTTACAAGCACCCTAGTGCCCTCTTTATAGTTGAATTTATGTTGCGACTAACAAGATAAATTCTTGTTAGCACTTAACTTATTTTCCTTTAGTTAATCTTAAATGATAGATCATTGAGTCAACCTTTGGTTAACTCATCTTAACTTGATTAATTTAACTAATTAACTAAAAGTCAAACTTTATTTAACTAGTTATCTTATGTTTAACTTTAACTTTAACTTAGTTATTTAACCAAAAGCCACTCTTTATTTAACTAGTTAACTTATATTCAATTTTAAGTTTAACTTAGCTAATTAACTAAAAGTCAATCTTTTATTTAGCTAGTTATTTTATATTTAACTTTAGCTTTAACTTAGTTAATTAACTAAAAGTCAATCTTATTTTAACTAGTTAACTTATATTTAACTTTAACTTTAACTTAGTTAATTAACTAAAAGTCACTATTTATTTAACTAGTTAACTTATATTCAACTCTAGCTTTAACTTAGTTAATTAAGTAAAAGTAAATCTTTTATTTAACTAGTTATCTTATATTTAACTTTAACTTATTTACACCAACATTTTAAATCGTTCTTTATCAATACCAATATGTTTTATGGTATAATAAATCATTTTATCTTTTATTCCTAATTTATAATCAGGAAAAATATTAGTCATTTTCCTCTTAGAAACTTTAACGGCATCTTTTGTCGAGGCTAGGCTGCCAAGGTTCTTTGTTACTTCCTTGCATCGACTAGAAGTTTCTCCGGCGTCCTTATCTAGGACTAATTATTAACATACTTTTAGACTTAAGTGTTTCCTTGGTGAACACAATAGTTCACTTTAAGTGCTCACAACACTATGATGACAATTGTCATCAAAACGAATTCTTATCCAGTCATTCACCCTCTCCCCCTAGTGGATTCCATGCCCCATATGTTTCATTGCGTCAAGCTTTCAGTCTCCTAAGTCTACAAATTCACTTAACAGTTAGGAACACATAATCATACTTACCAAGTTTTACTTGTAGAGCTCTTGCCATGAGCTCCTTGCCGTTGCAGGGTACAATTCTTGTACTCTTTGTTGCAGAAACCCTAAGGGAGAAAGTGGGATATTACATTTATGTTATGACCAGAATAAGAACAAAATATATAATGTACCGAGTTGGAAGAATAGAAAACACGAAAGCATTGAACAGAAAAGGAAAGGTATGAGGTTTAATAAAACTTTTGGAAATAACCATCAAAACTATAAAGGAAATAATTTCAAGAGTTTTAGGCCACAAAATCCTATAGTAATAGAAAAAGAAGCATCTACAGGTTATAGTAAAAATAATACCCAAAGGGAACCTTTAAAATGTTGAGAATGTGGCGAACGACATTATTTTAAAGACTATCCGGTTAGAAGAAAAAGTTTTAACAATGTTCACATTGTTGAAGAAGATACTGCGGTTGGATATGTAGCAAGGAGCATGCCAAGAATTTACGCAGCATTGGAGAACAAGCAAGCAGACCATCAGACATCGATGGTAGAAATTGAAGGTATGTTAAAAGATAAACAAATCTCTATATTAATTGATCCAGGTACAAATTTAAGTTATGTTTCACCAAGAATTGTAGAAATATGTAAACTACAGCAGAATAAATTTGAAAAGTGTTGGTTAGTTCAACTTGCTATAGACACGAAACGAAAAGTAACTAGTTTTGCCTAAGAATGTGAATTTAATATAAATGGTATTATGACACATGTTGATTTAAATATTATTCCTTTAGGATCTTATGATTTATTGATAGGAATGGATTGTTTAAAAAATCATAGAGTATTTTTGAACTGCTATGATAAAACATTCCCATGCATAGATGAACAAGGGTATAAGATATTACAAGATGCTTCATTAGCTACTTTGGCTCCGCTTTAACACTGCCAACAGTCACATGAAATGTTTTAACCGGAGATTTAAACCCTCATTTTTAGTTCCTTGCTTGGCAACCTTATGTGATATTAAAAATCAAATTGGGAGATATGCCATCTCCCAATCAACTAGAAAAATATTGTTCCAACAACCAGTATGAATGGGTAAATGGTACACTTAAGAGCTCGAGCCCTTCAATATAGAGGATCAATGGGGATGAGTTAACATACCCCTACGAATGCGGTGATCTAGAATAAGAGGACCAAACCTCCTTACAAATTGAACTAAGCTACGCTTGCACAAAGTGTAGCAAATCCCAAAACTAAATGATCGAATCATGGAGGGTTTAACCGATTAACTTAATCGCAGACCACACAAGAAACAATTAAAGATCTCATCTTAATTCATGACGACAACCTTAGTAGATTGATCACAATTTATTTCTAAGATGAATCTTGAGTATCTAACATATGTTGGATTTAGAGACGTCTAATTACAATAATTAAGTTGGACATACGTGCATTATGATTATGATATCAAATACTGTCGAAAGATTACATTTATGTAATGATTAAAACATGCCAAACAATGTGATTAATTAAGTCATGGCATTATACGTATTTAAATAAGGATTTGGATACAAATACATATAGAATAATGTTAATCAATTATAATTGTTAATGGACCGATTATAGTTGATTAAAATAATAGCAGTAATAAATTGAGCTAAATAAGGAAATCAGAATTTATTCTGATTTATTTCAGTTTTTTCTGAAGTTTCCCGATTTGAAGTTTTTTTATAAAATCGGAAACTCCAGATTTCTTTTCAGACTTGTTTCCCAAGTATTAGCTAAATTTCAGCAGCCCTAGGATTAGAATCTTTTTCTTTGGCACTGCTATAAAAGGGCCGAGTCTCCAAGGCTTGCAATGATCCAGAAAAATTGTCTGCTCCATTGAAGACAGGATACTCTCCAGAGAAAAGGATTGCAAGTTCTTGGAAGGATTGGAGAGCCAACAACTCAAGTCAAGACCAGAAGCTGTCCGCGACCTTTGAAGATGGAAAGTAAGTTCCGCTGTGCACTAAGCTTGATTTCTAAGTTCCGCTGTGCATTAAGTTTAATTTCTTGCATAGGAGTAGATCTTGGTTAGGGTTTAAAGTAATTAGTAAAACCCATCAATTGGTATCAGAGCCTCCCTTATGTGAGAATTGCAGTTTGAAATCCAAGTCTCCATGGCTGAAATTGCTGCGTGTGATCCCCTGAGTATGAGATGTGTTTTGTAAGAAATGATGTGTTGTATGCCTCTGTTGGAAGTTTAAAAACGTTTTAGCTGAGTCTGTGGCCTGGAAAATGAGTTTAAACGCTCTGCAGTGGCCATGGAAGTTTAAAAAAAAAAAAAACGTTTTGGTATTTCTCTTGCATCTAGAAAAATGATTTTTGGTTCATTTAAAAACGTTCTGTTGTGTTCCATCAACGTTCTGTAAATTGGTTTTATTGCAGTCGAATGAGATATTAAAATATGAATGTGTATTGTGATCTTGAAATTCATCTCTCCGATTTGGGATTGGATCGGTACTCTGCCCAGATCCAAAACCGTGATGGAGTTTGACTTATTTGAATCGCTGTGTTCTTTTTTTATTATTTGAAAGGGGATGCACTTCCAGATCTTACCCATATTTTTTGAGTTCAATGTTAAACTCTGTGTATAGTTTTTATACGAACTATGTGTAAATCTTAAATGGATCGATTTCGCATCCAATGTTAAACTCTGTGTATATTTTTTATACGACCTCTGTGTAAATATTAAATGGATCGATTTCAAATCCAATGTTAAACTTTGTGTGCAATTTTTTATACAACCTCCGTGTAAATCTGAAATGGATCGAATTCGCATCCAATGTTAAAGTCTGTGCATAGTTTATATGTGGATCTCTGTTTGTATCCAATATCAACCATGTGAATGGTTTATATGCGGATTCTCTGTGGATCGAATTTATATTCCATGTCAACTCTGCATATTGCATGTGAGTTAAAAAGAATTTTCAGTATGGGCTCTATCGTATCTCCTTGCTGTGCTTGGTATTTGCCCGGAGAAATGGAGAGGGCGCTGCCCTAGGATCCATTTGGGTCACTCATATGATGGTTTTCCCTGCGAAGTTTTGTATGAAAACTAAAACGTTAATGCTGAAGACTTCATGAAAGTTTAGGCCTGAGTTTAGGCTGCCAGGATTTAAGTTTTCGTGATGTTTTGGTAGCTCTGTCAGAGCGCTAATGCTGGAGAGCTAGATGCATTAAAATGTGTCCTTTACATATGCTCTATTTTTTCTTTAAGCTGCCATAAAATAAATCTGTGTTTCAATATCAAAGGGGCATCCCTAGATTTAGGGCGTCTTTTGAAAACTGACCCATTCAAAACTCTGTGGCTCGATCTGAGTTTCATTTAAATTCGATCCATTTGAAAACCAATGCAATCTTATAAAATCCTGTGTGTAAAAAAAATCTGTGTTCATTTTCTGTCTTGCTCATTTGTTGGAGTGAATGCATTTAGCATCTGTATGTTGGTTGGAAAATGATTTGTTTTACTCTCTGTATTTTCCCATTGGAATATGAAAAACGTTCGGGTATTTCTCTTACGGCTGGAAAATGGTTTTTTAGTACTCTGTATTTTCCCTTGGGAAGATTAAAAACGTTTTGGTAATTCTTGTATGGCCAGAAAACGATTTTAATACTTTGTATTTTCAACTGTTAAGATTGATGATTTTAGGCATAATTTTGGAATCTAACTAAAGGCGTTTTATACATGTGCTGTTTTCGCATGAGTCAAGCATTGATGTTTGCAAAACAAACCGCTCTGTGTAAGACAATTGCAAAGATGACTCATGACAAGCTCAATGGACGTGGGTGTTAGCTTTCCCAAAGGAGGGTTGGCACCTGCTAAGTTGTTTGGTGCATAAGGGTGATGTTTAACAAATAAGTTGCAACACACATATGCTGGCAATGTCTAGAAAAGCATTTGGGGCTTGGTGCACCAGGTCCGTTTGTGACCTGCCTTCCCCACTTGACTGGCCTCGTAGTTAGCAAAATGATATGTCAATCTGGCCCAAAGGCGGAAAAGACAATAAGGTAATGATTGCGCCCAAAGTTGTTTTTCATTATTGAGTGGTGTTTTGGCTAAAAGATTCAATAGAGCACATAATTTAATTTGGGCTTTTAGATGGATTTTAGAATTATGATTAAAAAATCAAATCGTGATGCATAATATCTAATTTTTCCTTTTGTTCTTCAATTTTCAGATCTAAACATAATGTCAAATCTAAGTCAAATTAAGCCCCTCATGGGGAACAATTTCAAACAGTGGGAAGAAAAGCTCAAATTAGTCTTAGGGATCATGCAATTGGACACTGCACTGAGATTTGATCGCCCCAAGCCCAATAAAGAGGGTGAAGAAACTCCCCAAGAGAAGGCTGATATGTCTCTTGCTTTAGTTTGTTCTGAAGTTAATTTAAGTTCTGTATCTAGATATACTTGGTGGATAGATTCAGGTGCAACGACTAACATCAGTATGTCGATGCAGGGTTGCCTAAGCCATCGCAAGCCAAATGAGGCGGAGCGCTATGTTTACGTAGGAAATGGCAACAAAGTAGAAGTGAAAAGCATAGGAAAATTTAGATTATTATGTAAGACATGATTTTATTTAAGTTTTGATGCTTTAGTGGTTCCATCTTTCAGAAGGAACCTAATTTCTATATCTTATTTGGACAAAAATGGTTATGTATGTTCATTTGGTAATGGAAAATTCAGTTTGTGTCAAAATTCTAAGCTTCTTGCTTCTGGTATCCTGTCTTCTTATGATAATCTTTATTTTCTAGATATAGACACTTCACATTCAGAGGCACTGCATGTAGATAATAGAAAACGTAAATTAACTTGTGAGAAATCTCCAACATTATGGAACAAGCGATTAGGACATATCTCTATGAAAAGAATAGAACGTCTTGTGTCTAATGATATTCTCCAACCTTTAGATTTTACAAACTTAAGTGATTGTGTGAATTGTATAAAGGGAAAACAAACTAATAAACGTAAGTATGATGCAAAAAGATGTAATGATGTCTTAGAATTAATTCATACGGATATCTGTGGTCCTTTTCCAAAAGCTACAAGAAATGGTCACCATTACTTTATCACATTCATAGATGATTATTCAAGATATGGTCATATTTACTTAATAAAAGAAAAGGTGGAAGCATTAGACGTGTTCATAAAGTTCAAAACGGAAGTTGAGTTACAACTTAACAAACGTATAAAGTCCATTCGTTCAGATCGTGGTGGTGAATACTACGGTCGTTATGATGGATCAGGAGAACAACGTCAAGGTCCCTTTGCAAAATACTTAGAGGAATGCGGAATTGTGCCTCAGTATACATTGCCAGGTTCGCCTGCAATGAATGGTGTTGCTGAACGGCGAAATCGCACCCTTAAAGACATGGTGAGAAGTATGATTGCTCGTACAACTCTACCTGAGAATTTGTGGGGAGAAGCCTTAAAGACTGCAGCATACATACTTAATAGAGTGCCTACTAAAGCAACTAACAAGACCCCTTACGAGTTATGGGTTGGGCGCAAGCCTAGCTTGAATCATTTGAGAGTTTGGGGATGTCCATGTGAAGCTAGGCCTTATAAGCCAAATGAAAAGAAACTGGATGAAAGGACCATTAGTTGTTACTTTATAGGCTATTCTGAACGATCTAGGGGATACAAATTCTATAATCCAACAGAACATACAGTTTTCGAGTCAGGAAGTGCGAAATTTTTTGAGGATAATGAGTTTGTGGGGGGAGATATGACAAAAGATAGTATTTTTGAAGAAGAAGAGACGAATGCGAATGAGACTATGGACCAAAGTCCTGGTTCTGTTCAAATTCCGATTGCGTTTAGAAATGAGACTATGGACCAAAGTCCTAGTTTTGTTCAAATTCCGATTGCGTTTAGAAATACATCTTCTGACAATATGCAAACTTCATCATCACAAATAACTCAGTTAGAAACTCAACATGGAATAGAGAACACAAATGGACCTGAACCCAACCCAAACCCTGACATTGACATGACAAATGTTGATGGCCTAGGGCCTGTGGGAGATTCAGAAATTGATAATGATGTTCCTCCTCCTGTTGAAGATCAAGTTGTAAATGAACCTCAAGAAAATCTAGTACCTGTTCCAATTAGGAGATCTACTAGAGAGAAAAGATCTACACAATCTAAGGATTATGCATATCTTCAAGAACATGAGTTTGACATTGGCATGTTTGAAAATGATCCTGTTAATATCAAACAAGCTGTGGAAAGCTCTAACTCTCAAATGTGGATTAATGCCATGAATGAAGAGATGAAATCTATGTATGACAATGACTTTTGGGATATCGTTCCATTGCCTAAAGACAAGAAACCCGTTGGTTGCAAATGGATATTTAAGACTAAGCGGGATTCTAAAGGCAATGTTGAAAAATACAAGGCACGTCTTGTTGCGAAAGGTTTCACACAGAAAGAAGGCATTGATTATAAAGAGACTTTCTCTCCAGTTTCATCGAAAGACTCTTTAAGGATTATATTGGCGCTTGTAGCACATTATGATTTAGAACTTCATCAGATGGATGTAAAGACGGCGTTTCTCAATGGTGACATTGATGAAACGATCTATATGAAGCAGCCAGAGAACTTTGTATCAGGTGATGCAGGGTCTATGGTTTGCAGACTTAAGAAATCTATCTATGGGCTAAAACAAGCATCTCGACAATGGTATCATAAATTTCACAAAATTGTTAGCTCATTTGGTTTTGAGTCTAACATAGTAGACGAATGCATATACCTTAAGTTCTGTGGGAGTAAATTTATTTTCTTGGTTTTATATGTAGATGACATATTGCTTGCCAGTAACGATAAGGACATTTTGCATCAAACTAAGAATTTTTTATTTAAGAACTTTGAAATGAAAGATCTTGGTGATGCATCATTTGTTCTAGGGATTGAAATACTTAGAGATAGATCTCAAGGTATTCTAAGGTTATCCCAGAGGAACTATATCGATAAGATTCTAACAAGATTTGGCATGGAAAACAACAAACCAGGAGATACCCCTGTATCAAAAGGAGATAAGTTTAGTCTAAAACAATGTCCCCAAACTGACTTAGATAAAAAAATCATGAAAGATATTCCCTATGCCTCAGCCGTGGGTAGCATCATGTATGCACAAGTATGCACGCGTCCAGATATTGCGTTCATCACTGGAATGCTAGGGAGATATTTGAGTAACCCAGGTATGGAACACTGGAAGGCAGCCAAGTGAGTGTTGAGATATCTAAAGAGAACAAGGGACTTTATGCTCACGTATCGGAGATCGGAACAGCTCGAGGTCATTGGATATACTGATTCTGATTTTGGAGGATGTGTCGACAGCATGAAGTCAACATCAGGATACATCTTTATGATGGCAGGCAGTGCCGTGTCATGGAAGAGCGCTAAACAGTCATTGGTGGCCTCCTCCACTATGGCAGCTGAATTTGTTGCATGCTATGAAGCATCTAATCATGGCGTATGGCTGAAGAACTTCGTCACAAGTCTGAAAATTGTGGATTCTATTCAGAAACCACTCAAATTATTATGTGACAACAATTCAGCAGTGTTATACGCAACCAACAACCGAAGTTCGTCAAAGTCAAAGTACATCGATATTAAGTTTTTGGTTGTAAAAGAGAGAGTGCAGAATAATGAATTATGTATAGAACACATAGGTACAGACTCCATGATTGTTGATCCTCTTACTAAAGGATTACCACCCAAAAAGTTTCACGAACATGTTGCCCGTATGGGTGTAATATCTATTTAGGATAGTTAGAAAATGTGGGAGTCTGAATATGTTTTAAGTTTTGTTTTTGGATGTTCTATGTAATGCAATTGTAAACAATTTTGATGATATATACAAATTGCATTCAGTTTCAGTAAACAATAGGCACGTATAATCACACTTGTGTGTAATTTCTAAACTATATGTCCCAATCAGATTCATGTCATTTAGTTATGTTGGCAGCGTGATTTATGTCGGTTTAGTTGCGAATAAATGTGACAAGTGCTGCTTAAGTCCTTTGTTAACATAATTGATGGACAGAATTGTTTAAGAAATACGATAAGAAAGACAGAAAATTTGCATGCAATAATGTTAAGGATATATAATCAAAAGGTTGCACTTGTCCATGTGGGAGATTGTTGGATTTAGAGACGTCTAATTACAATAATTAAGTTGGACATACGTGCATTATGATTATGATATCAAATACTGTCGAAAGATTACATTTATGTAATGATTAAAACATGCCAAACAATGTGATTAATTAAGTCATGGCATTATACGTATTTAAATAAGGATTTGGATACAAATACATATAGAATAATGTTAATCAATTATAATTGTTAATGGACCGATTATAGTTGATTAAAATAATAGCAGTAATAAATTGAGCTAAATAAGGAAATCAAAATTTATTCTGATTTATTTCAGTTTTTTCTGAAGTTTCCCGATTTGAAGTTTTTTTTATAAAATCGGAAACTCCAGATTTCTTTTCAGACTTGTTTCCCAAGTATTAGCTAAATTTCAGCAGCCCTAGGATTATAATCTTTTTCTTTGGCACTGCTATAAAAGGGCTGAGTCTCCAAGGCTTGCAATGATCCAGAAAAATTGTCTGCTCCATTGAAGACAGGATACTCTCCAGAGAAAAGGATTGCAAGTTCTTGGAAGGATTCGAGAGCCAACAACTCAAGTCAAGACCAGAAGCTGTCCGCGACCTTTGAAGATGGAAAGTAAGTTCCGTTGTGCACTAAGCTTGATTTCTAAGTTCCGCTGTGCATTAAGTTTAATTTCTTGCATAGGAGTAGATCTTGGTTAGGGTTTAAAGTAATTAGTAAAACCCATCAACATATAGATAGACACTCTAGCTAAATTATGAGAATAAAGCCAAAGTTTTGACGAAATGAGTGTGATATAAGTCCTCTGATAAAAAAAATGAATAAAATAATATATATATGTGTGTCTGTGTGTGGCATAATAAATTATAGTTCATATGTGTGTCTCTGTTAATGTCTGTGTTAAAAAATCTTTTGATTATTTTTGAAATCAAATTGAGAATTCCAAATGATTATGGTTGGGAAGCAAATGGGAACTAGATTTTACATGTTATAAGCATGGAACATGGAGTGAAGGTCATAGTGAGAAACTCAACGAGGGTAAAATCTTGGGTAGAGTAAATAAGGGAGAAGACAATATGTTCAAGCCTCCTCTCAACATTGTTTTCATTTTAACAATTAGAAATTTTGTAAGGATTGATGGGTATAATATTTTTGAAAAATAGAGTTCCAATTCATGTTGTTTTTAGAGTGGGAAGAAATTACAAAAAATCAAGTGTAAATTTTTCATTACTCAAAAGTTTCAATTAGAATGGATTATAGTTAATTTACTTTTGTTTTTCTATTTTTTCTCTCTTAAATAAACCTCAATTTTTACTTTATAAATAGTTTGCTTTTCAATTAAAAAAAGGCATGTTTGTTCAAACATCAAGATTGTAATTTTAAAGATTCAACATTTATGATTTTTATATTTGTATATAATTTTATGCATTTTATTGTACTAAGAGTAGCTAGGTGTTTACAACTTAGTTGCCACGTTTGTCATGTTTTCCATGTTAGCAATTTCTTAACACAAAAAAAATATTACACCTCAATAAATTGGATCCCTAGTCTTGATGCTTAATAGATTTGAGTTTAACATGGTGCTATACTAATTTATAACAACCATGCAAATCATTCTAAAAGCCCATCAAGATGGTTATTATGATTCACACATAATTAAAGTGTCTACATGCCAAAAAGTAAATGAAATGTTCCATATAGATTGAAAATTGATGTTGCCAATTAAAATAAAATAAAAAAAATATTTATATAATTAATTAATATTTTTTATAGACCCCCCTAACTTACAATGTTCTTTGATAGTATATTTGTTTTTTCTTCTTACAATTTATGGAGAGGAGCTTTCTTAGTTTACCATAATGGTAAACTATAAAATTTGTAAAATTATAAATATCTAATTAATTTAATTAGTTATTTAATAGTATATTTGTTTTCTCTTCTTACAAATTATGAGAAGCAGCTTTGTTAGTTCACCCATAATTGTAAAATATAAAATTGGTAAAAATATAAATATCTATTAATACAATTTTAAAAAAATGGAAAATTTGATAAGTATAATAATATTTACTATCAAATTAGTTGTAAAAAGAAACCGAAACGTTAAAAGTATGGAGAGAGTGTAAAACAATTGGCATGCAAACATGTCTTCCATTCAAATTGCATTCTCCAATATTTCACTCATAAAATCGCTCCTCGTCAACGATGATGACTTATTTGGTTCATTTAATTATTTTATACAGTTCCATGTTCCTTTGTTGCAGCCCCTATCAAATGACTCTTTTGTCTCTGATATTCATTTTCTTAAAAATCGTTATAAAACTCATGGATTACAGAAATTATTGGTTGTTGTTTTCTTAAAACCATTTTATTAAAAAATATTAATCGTTATCCATTAAACATATTAAAACATTGATTTCAATACATAAATTATTGGTTGTAATTTTCTTAAAACTATTTTATTAAAAACTATTAATTGTTATCCATTAAACATATTAAAACATTGACTTCAATATTTATATTTATGGGTGATGATGTAATGTCCCCAATTTGGTCAATTTTCCAAACTTGGACTAGTGAAACCCCAACTTGTCTTAAATGATCCCGAATGGTTTTGAAATCTGTATAGAATGGATTGAGGTGTAATGGGACACATTAATGCAGATATTATAGTCTTGGAGACTTTCTAAATACTTCGGCCACTTGCATTTACAATTAGAAGATGAAAGGAATAATTGTTAGGAAAATCTATGTTGAAACCCCCAAGGGTAGATGGCTCCAGAAGGCTCATTAGAATTTTGAATTGGGTCTGAAGGTATATGAATAGTATTAAGACATAAAAATGAGCCTCATGGGTGCTTAGACACTATCAGCAGACTTCTGCAACATTCATTTAACTTCACGAGAAGTTGAGGAATTTTACTAGTAAATTTGAGGTTCAAAACCCCCAAGGGTAGGGGACAAAGATGGCTTTCCAAATTCTGTAATACCTTCTCAAATTTCAAAACAGAGGCATGGTACTGATAAAGGACTTCAATGGGCTCCTTAATGAATCATCAATTACTTTCTATAGGGGCATGTGCAAGCTAACGAGGATCACTTTTGGCGCATTCGATGCAAGAGAAAACTGAAAAATCAGGCATCCCTCAACTTACTTGGTTTTTTTGCGATACTTACACAAGATATCTTGCATCGAGTTAAAAATTTAAAACGTAGGAAATTGAGTCACGTTTCCGAATATAGAAGTTTTAAGTATTGAAAATTTACATAACTATGTAAAATTTCATGTTTTTTAATAGTCACGTTTTATTTTTTTGGCAAAATGATAAGATATATGTTTTTGTGGGTGCATCCTTTCAATGCCTAAATGATGGTTTCAGGCTACAAAAATCGGTAGACGTGTATAGAACCCGTAGCACTAGTGCAACACTATTTTTCCAAAATTAAATGTTTTATTTTTATTTATTTATTTATTATGTAAGTGATCAAACATCGAGAACGGTACATCAAATGTGGGTGCAGCCTTTGAAGGTCTTAATGCAGTTATTTCGACTTGGATTTTTTATAGCATATAGAGTTCGGTGTCTAATAGTGCAGCATACATTTTTTTTAAATGGTTGTTAAATGATAAGGTATATTTTTTTGTGGGTGCATCCTTTCAATGCCTAAATGGTGGTTTCAGGCTACAAAAATTGGTAGACATGTATAGAACCTGTAGCACTAGTGCAACACTATTTTTCCAAAATTAAAAGATTAATTTTTATTTATTTTTTAAGTATGTAAGTGATCAAAGCTCAAGAACGGTACGTCAAATGTGAGTGCATCCTTTGAAGGCCTTAATGCAGTTATTTCGACTTGGATTTTTTATATCATATAGAGGTCGGTGTCTAATAGTGCAACATACAATTTTTTTTTAAATGGTTGTGAAATGAAAAAGTTACGGAATAAACACTAACAATATTTTTTTTTACTTAAGGAGTGATGACACAAGAAAATTAGGAAATAAATAGAAAATCTCAATGTTTTTTTTTTAATTGCATATTTTGAATCTGCCTAAAAAATTCTATGTATGCCTAAAATTTCGTCAATAATTGTCATATATGTCATACTGTAGAGAGCGGTGAAAAACAAGCATATTGAGAAAAATGGTGGAAATGTCTAATTAACTATAACACATATCTCATTAAATCTGGAAACATTCTATTACAAGGACTTCATCAACATTGAGTTTTTTGTAAATCATTAATATATTTCATTAAATGTAGAAAAATGAACTCAAAAAACTATTCCATTAAATTTGGAAAAATTATTCCACCGAAATATTATATAATTACTTAAAGTAAAACTTTAATATTGAAGCATTCAAAATAAAATATTGTCTCAATTAGAACTATATAGGTAGGCCATAAATCATGATGAGTCTAGATTAATATCCTTAATTTGTTAAATATTAATATCATTGAGACATTGAAATATATTATATGGGAATAATCCAATGAACTTGCACACATAATTGCATGATATACTGCAAGAGGTTCTCTATCTATATTCGAGGTGACCAAAGTAATAAAAAGATTTATATTGTATAGGAAAATAAGATAGCACAATAATTATTGGAAGGAAAAGCATGACATCGTCATCAACATTGAATTATTTGTAAATCACCATATTAAGTTAAGATAACATAACATAAAAATAGTTTAAGTAATTTCAAACTAACGAGTGACCATGAACATTGTCAAACATGGGACTGATATGTACAACATTATCAATACACAATAGGAGTGTGAAAGTAGCTCTTATAAGAAATCGATCTAACGTAAATCATATTAGTATGTCTGATATCCAACTAAGATATAATTTATAGTTGTGGATAATATAGAAAAGTCAATGTTTGAGTCTAGTGCTTAATGACTCCAACCCCCTTTCCCACAACCTTGGGGGGGTGGTTATCAAACTATAGTGTTGTGAGGATCTTGTAATTAGTGGAGGGAGGGTGCCTCCTTTACATTGTCTAAGTTGACAGTAGTCTACTTAAGAAGCCTAGCAATATTTTTTTGTGGTAAATTTCATGCCTCTTAGTGCCTTTGGGAAGCACCAAGGATAACGTTATCATTCAGTAGTGGTGTTTGGTGGGGAAGGTGGTTTGAGAAAGAAATATTTGAGCTTAACTCCTAAATATCTCATGTATATTAAGACTAGGCATTGTTAATTTGGGTATTTGAATAAGGTTGGGTACCATTAATCTATCTCCACTCAAATCCAAGTACATCAAGTGAGAGTGCTTAAATGGGGATTCTAGTCAATCCATTATGATGGGAAACGTCACGAATTGAAGTAAAAAAATAGCCTCTTTGAACCAACTGACCAAAACAAGTAAGCAACGGAGGCAACTAGGTCTTCAAATAGTGGTACATAAGGAATCCTAGGTGTCAATCTCTCCCTGTCAACATTGTTGATTTTGTAAAACTAATAACCTGATGTAATAGTGCCAACAAATAGTAGGAAAAACATGTTTGCGCATTACTTACACCAAGAGGAGAAAATGATAAGAATTTTAAATGCATTGGATAAGAGATAATAGAGTTCCATGTAACTACAAAAAAACTATCACATAAGATATTGATTTTCAAGATTAAGTGTGTATTCAAAGTCATTCATCTTGCCTGAATTATCCAGGGAACTATTTCCTCAATTAGAATTTTTTTTATTTGCTTCTAGTATAAGTTTAGTATCCAAGCATTCAAAAGGAAATATTGTCTCGATTAAAACTAGATGGGTAAGCCATAGAAACTTGGTGCAGCTACATTTTTTAATGTTTAATAAGGGTTTTGCTATTTGAGTTGGATATTACTCCATGAAACTTATAGCAACATTGTGGTCGAATTTTGATGTAGTATTTGAATTGGATATTACTCAATGAAACTTACACAATATATATATATATATATATATATATATATATATATATATATATATATATATATATATATAACTATATATATATAACAGCTTTTTCATCTTATATATTGTATTATAATGATGTTTATGAGTATTGTATGCTTTAACTTGATGAACTATAAATGTGAATTAAGAATATTGTATATTACTTAATTTTGTTTTTAAATATATTCATTTTATGTTTATGAATATTAATGTAGATTGATGAATTATATTTATTATATGTTTTAATATTTTGGTGTTATTTTAGCTGTGAATATTGTTGATTTAGAATAAATTATTCGTATCATATAAATGAATGTGAAACTATAACCAATAACAAATATATCAATATATTGTTGGTAATTAATGATTAATTAAACCATCAACTCACGTGAATTAATGACTAAATGTATTATCAATTGACAATAAATTAATGAATAAATGTACTATCAATTGATGGTAAATGAATGGATACATATGATACAAATCAAGAACATAATAATGACTAAATATGGTATCAATTAACATCAAATGAATAACTAAATATGATACCAATTACCGGTAAATTAATCAGTAAATATATTACCAATTGATAGTAATTAGTGACTAACTAAATGACTAAATATACTACCAACTAATGGAAACTATACTACTATGTGACAACAATTCATGGTTAAAATGACTAAAATCAATGACTACAATGACTAAATAAATGACTATTTAAGAAACCAAAAATAATACCAATTGATCAATTTAGAGCAAGCAATAAATGACGAACATTATTTTACTCATTAATTTAGTGGTGAGTTAAATGACTGCAAATATAAAACCATTGGTCATCTGACCAAAATTAGTCATTTATATGTTGACTTTAGTAGTTTATTTAGTTGTAAATTTATCTTTATTTACTAGTGCACTACAGTCGAGTGGTAGGAAATTTTGGCATCAAGAAGACAGTAGAAGTAGTACAAAAGTATTTATGTTGGTTGAAGCTTCATCGGGATGTCAACAAGAATTGGAGATATTGTATTACATGCTCCATACACAATCCCACCATTAAAAAAAGGACTATACATCCCTCTTCCTACTCCTAACAAGAATCGAGAATCTATTGCGATGGAATACATGTCAAGTATTATTTAATCCAATCATGGTAATAAGTTTGTATTCGTGGTTGTTGATTGATTCCCTAAGATGCCCATTCTAATAGCCTGCAAGAAGAGTATCACAACTGAAGCCATTACTAAGTTATTCTTTGAACGTGTGTGGTTACATTTTGGAATCCCACAGACCATCATTTCATATTGGGAAAAAAAATTCTTAGGTACATTCTAGTTGATCCTCTAGTCAATGCTAGAATTGCGATCGGAAAATGCAATGTACCTTTCTGATCTGAATATACACTAACTGAATCTACCACAAAAATTAGGAAAACAAATCTAGACTAGTAGTTTAACTGGTAGTAGGAAGGTAATTTTAACGGGATCTGGTAGGATTTTGACATAGGAGGGTTCAATACCATTAAATATCATTCAAATATTAGATGAGGCTCAATCTAGAAAATTTGTAATGGTTCTAAGAAATTTTCAAAAGAGATAAGCAAAACTTGTCATCCTGGATTGCAGAGCTAGTTGAAATTCAGGAATTTTCAAACAGTATGTGAGGGTCATGAATTTATGATTTAAGGATTTGAATGAGTCTATTCGAATTTTAATTAACATAAGAAACTAAAATAACTCCATTTGGGCTTATATATATTCATTTATAAAACATACTCTCGAAACTAGCTCTTTTTGTGGAAATCTAGACTGGGTGCAAGAAAGTGGTATGGAAATCAGACTTTTATTTATTAAAACTTCATAATAGAGTTCATAGGTTCATTATTATATTTGTGGAATCCATAATTATTTTAAATTATTCTCAAAGAGTTCTCGTAAATAAATTACGTAAGGAATCAATTCCCCCATCAAAGAAAGACTAGGAAATTATCATAAATCGGCATGGAAGGCTCTCTAAGATACGCAACAACTCGAGCTCCACTATATCAGACACCAGGACCTAAAATAAACTCCATTATGAATACTATATGTTATCATCCTTTCAAAAAAATCCGAGTCACATCCCCCAGGTTGGATGGGGCACATCTCCCAAGTCTCAAAGGAAACATTGCTCACATATTAATTCTCAAATTGTCAAAAGATGGACTAGTGGTGCACAGTCCTTCTTTTATATATTGGAGATATCTTGCTGACAAAGTCACTTAAGCTAATGCACCCTCATGGAATGATAAGGATAACTACTTTCAACCTTTTTCGTTTTGCTTTGCTTTCTGCTTTTCTTTTCTGTCATGCTTTTCTTATTTTGACTTCTTTTCTTCTTGCTTTTCTACCTTATCTTGCATTTTCCTGCTTTTCTTCCTGATCCTGCTTTCTACTTTTTATGTTATTTTTTCTTTATTATGCTTTTCTTGAGCTTTGTTGCTTTTCGGCCTTGTGCTATCTTTTCTTCCTTTTCCTAATTTCTTAGTTTTGGTTGTTTTCATATTCTTTTCTCTTGTAGGTTATCTCTTGGTCAACCTTATCCTCTAATTTTCCCTTATGGAGCATTATCGAGTTATTTTATTGAAATACAAATATCTTCTAATGAAAAATACTTTCCCATCAAGTGCATTTCAAACTTTAGGAAAATAAATCAACACCTTCTAATTAATTAATGCATGTACTATCAAAATTAACCCCAAGTAAATGAGATTTTATCCTCGACCCAAGGGATTGATTGGGTTAGGAACTCAATCCAATGATGATCGGTGAGGGGAAATGACAGTCCTCCCTTCCCAATATTTCTTGTCCTCAAGCAATTTCAAACTTGGATACTATAACACGTGTTCTCATTCCCAAGTGGCATCCTCACTAGGAAGCCCTTCCCATTGCATTAAATATTTTTTAATGATTATGCTTCTTAAATTCCTTTCTCGAACCTCAAAAATATTCTCTGGAAACAACACCCAATTTCCCTCATCATCAAGGGGAGGAAACTCTTCTGAAACTTTAACTTTCTACCCTATTTCCTTCTTCAAACATGAGTCAAACATGGAAAAAATTGTGAGTTCTACTTCCTTCAGGCAATTCTAGCTCATATGCCACTTCACCGATCTTCCTTAGGACTTGGTATGGACCATAGAAACTTGGTTGTAGCTTCTTAGCCCCATTAGAATTCAATGAGGATTTTCTATAGGGATGCAACCTTAAATATACCAGATCTCCTACTTGGAAGGTTCGCTCCACTCTCTGCTTATCTGCATTCACCTTTTGTGTATTATGTGCTACTAGCAAGTTGTCCTTGAGAGTCTTGAGTATGTCTTGACTCTGTTAGATCCAATTATTTTCCTTCTATTTCTTTCAATCACCAAATATCATATCAGCAAAAGCGAGTGCATCATATCTATATAGGGCCTTGAATGGTGACATTCCAATTGATATATAAAAAGTAGTGTTGTAAAAAAACTCTCTCAAATGAATCCAAATAGTCCATGTCTTCTGCTGACTAGTAGCATAGTTTCTTAGGTACCCTTCTAAACATTGGATGACTCTGTTTGTTTGGCCATCAGACGGTGGATGGTATCTTGTACTCATATCTAAACTTGTCCCCACCAACTTGAACAACTCTTGCTAGAAATGGCTAGTGAGCTTACTATCTCTATCACTAATGATAGACTTGGGCATCCCATGAAATTTGAAGACTTATTTGATGAAAAGTTCAGCCATTTGGTTGGCTGCAATATTAGTTGTGACATCAAATAAATGTGCATACTTGGTTTTTTGTAAACCACAACAAAAATATTTTCTTTACCTTGGATTTTGGGGAGCCCAGTGATGAATTCCATCGATACACTTTCCCATTTGTGCTCAGGGATAGGAAGGGGTTGTTATAGGATTCTAGCTAGATGTGTATATTCTACTAGTAGTTGCTGAAGTTCCAATTAGTATTGTAATAAATGCCTCCCAATGTGTTAGGTAATAAAGGGAGCATATGGATGAAATACATTATAATACTTTGGAATGTAAGTTCATTGGATTTAGGTGGAGGTTCTTATATTATTTTGATGGCATGCCACACATACTCTAACATAATCCATCACTTCCTTCTTTAGGCCCTTCCAAGATAACCTTTCGCTTACATTCCTGTATGTCTTCACAAACCCCAGATGTCCTACTAAGGGCGCATCATGAGGAAACTCTAGGATTTTCTTCTTTAATGATCATTATGGAACAAAGAAGATCGTATCCTTATGATAGATGATATCATTGAGAATATTGTAATTATCATCATGAATTATTCCATCAAATAAATCACAAGCAAATTGATTATTTGCATACTCTACTCCTAGCCAGGGAAATTTTTAGGGGCAAAATTTCGCCAATTGGCTATTTTTTGGGCCTTTTTTCAAAAAATAAATTCGCTATTTGGTCATTTTTAGTCTCTAATATCGCCTATATTTACATAAAATATGTTTTTTTATCTTAATATTCGCCAAAATTTACAAGCTTTAGTAGTAAATTGTATGTTTCATATTTAATATTCGCATACCAATCTATATTTATGTTCTTTTCAATCCAAAATAATCACCTAGAATACTATACTTAAGCATACTTTTATCATCCTTAAAAAATACCCTGTTCCTAGCTGTGCGTTCCAATCATCATGAGCTTCATCAATGCAAGTATGGGTCTCCTAGAAAGTGGATCAGCTACAATGTTCATCTTACCCTTCTTGTATGTCAAAGTCAAATGCTTGCACCTTACTTACCCACTTTTGTTTCCTATCATTCAACTCCTTTTGTGAGAGGAAGTGTCTCAAGCAATTATGATCAGTTTTGATGATGAAATTACCTTGGTACCAAATATTGTATGAACTTGACTAGTGCATGCATGATGGCTAGCATCTCCTTGTTAGAAAATGAGTATATCCTCTCATACTTCCTGCTGTCAAATGCCATGGGCTGCTTTTTTTGCATCAAGAAAACTCCAATCCCATTTCCTAAGGCATCACATTCAAGAACAAAAGGTTGAGAAAATTCTGGAAGTGCAAGAGCAAGACAACTACTTGTTACCTCCTTCATCCTCTTGAATGCTTTTTTAGATTCTTCTGACCAACCAAAGGTTCCATTCTTTGTAATATATGTCAATGGATATGAAAAATTTGAAAATCATTTGAAAAAAGTTCATTAGTAAGTGTATATTCCAATGAACCCTCTTAATTCAATAAGATTTTTAGGACTTAGCCAATAAAAAATGGTTTGGATATTCTCCATGTGAACCTTGACCCATTCTTTCCCAATCACATATCCAAGATATAAAATGTCAGTCATTCCAAATTCACATTTGGACAACTTAGCATAAAAATATTGATCTGCCAAGATAGTTAGTACAATGTCCAAGTGATGCAAATTCTCCTACCAAGTTCTACTATAAATCAGAATATGATCAAAGAAAATAGGAACAGACTTATGGAGTTGCTTGTTAAAATTTTTGTTCATGCAAGATGGAAAGGTTGTTGGTGCATTAGTTAGGCCACAAGGCATAACTAAAAACTCAAAATGTCTATAATAGCATCGAAAGATTGTCTTCTGAATGTCCTCCTCGAGCATTCTGATTTGATGGTAACCAGAGTGAAGGTCATTCTTTGAAAACTATTTGGATCCATGTAGTTCATCCATTAGTTCATCAATCCTTGGAATATGATATATGTTCTTGATGGTCTTTTTTTTGGGATCTATGTAGTATATATATAAGCGTATGGTCCCATCTTTATTTTTGAGAAGGACTACAGAAGATGCAAAAGGTATTGAGCTTGATCGGATGAACACCAAGTCAAGCAGTTCTTTGATGGTTCGCTTCGCCTAATCCTTGAATATTTTTGGATGCTTGAAGGGATGTAATTTGGTAGGTGATCTTCCTATATCCAATTCTATTCTATGATCCACTCCTCTATTATGTGGCCTACCATGAGGAAAGTCCCCAAACACCTTCTCATTCTTTTGGAAAAAATTTTGTATGTCTTTTAGATATTATGCTACCTCCAAAGAGGTTCCTTTAGTAGTGATTAGGCACCCCAAATCCCATTCAATATATCCATGCCTCGGTATGGATCTCATATTATGCGCAGACACTACTTTCTTTGGGTAGGTGTTGACCCACCTCAACACTAACTCCTTTCCACCTTCATCTTGAAATCTCATCTAAGGGACTTTATAGTCTATGGTTTGCTTCCCTATGGAATAAAACCATTATACTCCGAAAACTATGTTACTATCAACCACATTCACAACATAAAATCTATATGCAACCGTGTAATCTCCTATAGTGACCTGCAATTTAGGAATCCATCTAGAACAATCAATAGAATGATTACTTAGAATGCTGATAGTGAAACCTTCAAACTCCTTAGTAGATATATTTCTTCTTTCAATTGAAGATGAATCAATGAAGTTATGTATTTCTCCTGATAGTTTTTTAAGTGCAATAAAAATAAGGATCACTGAAAGTTAAACAAGAACATTATGAACAATAGTACACAAAAAATTTAACCTGAGAAAACCCTCTTGGGGCAGAAAAACCCTGCAAACTTCTTCAATATAGATTATGCAAAATGTATAATAGTATCCCTCGTGCAAAGACCCAAAATAAGAAGATTCCAAAAGTAGGTACTCTGAATGAATCTCTCTCTATTCATGTGAATTAGATGAGTGAGTGAAGTGTGCAAATGAGGAGGGTGAGATTGTTATTTATACTAAACAAAACATTTGACCCTTTTACTAATTAGGTCGGCTTGACTCACCTAATTGGGCTGACCTATACACTTAACAATAAAATATTATTTTCTAGATCTTTCAAGGACGACCTAACAATTAGGGTTTACATTGACTCATTGAGTGAATTTTAGATAATCAATTACATCAATAATAATCCTCAAATGGTGTGCAATACAAACCATACACATGACACAAATAATACAAATAACAATATATTCCAAAGTTGCATTCTTCAATGCTCCCTCTTAATAAGGAAGGTCTTTTTAAGTCATAGTCACCGTCGTCTTCCAGCTACTGCACTTCTTGTACATGGACTATTGACATCTACAACTTCTAAATCTATATGTCATAAGAAGTTCCACAGAGACAACAATTTTTCATGTTGGATGCAACCTAGACTATGTCTATGAATTTCATGCATAGAGCCATCCATCTTTCATGTTGGATGTGACCTAGACCATGTATAGGACTTTCATGCACAAAGCCATCCCTCTTTCATGATGGATGTGACCTAGACAGACTCTAGTAATTTTCCACACAAAGCCAACCCTCTTTCATGTTCGATGTGAGCTAGACGGAGTGTAGGGATTTTCCACACAGATCCAACCCTCTTTCATGCTGGATGTGACCTAGACAGATTCTAGTACTTTCTGCCTATGAATGATCAACCGCTACTACACTATGAAGTCCAGGAGCACACATTACATCATTTCGGCACATGTGAATGATCACCCGCTGCTAGATTGAGTAGTCTAGGTTAACACATTCAATCATTCCAGGATTTTTATCATAGTGCCAGTCCTTTTTCATACTTGATGTGACCTAGACCAAGTCTAGGATTTTGACATTCTGGTCTCTCCCTTTGTGATTGACTAGTCATACTAGGATCCAACCCAGGAGGTACAACCAACAATATTGGAGTCCACCAGTCAACATGCACTCACTCAATCTAGTCTCTCAGAGAGCCTACACTGGGATCTCCCCTCATGATACCACCGCTAGAGATACAACCAGTAACCACTACAAATCCAGTCCTTTTTCATACTAGATGTAGCCTAGATACAATATAGGGATTTCTCACCAAAGAGCTAGTACTGTTTCATACTAGATGTGTCCTAGAACCAATCTAAAACTTTCTCACCACAAAACTAGTCTTGTTTCATACTAGAGGAGGCCTACAATCAATCTAGGACTTTCTCACCACAAAGCTAGCCCTGTTTCATACTGGATGTGGCCTAAAATCAATTTAGGACTTTCTCACATAGTGCTAGTCCTTTTTCATGCCAGATGCAACTATCCTCATCCATGAACCGAGTAAGCCATCCTGTGGGTTCATCCTAGGAGCACACATTACGTTGCACACCGCAACCACCTGTGTTACCTCATTGTTTGTCGAGATCCTCTCGTAGCCTAGGAGACTTAATTATCTTGCATCACCCATGACTACCGGCTACGTCATGTGAGCTCATCACTCCCTCTTGATCTAGACCACTCTGATCTTGTCCTTGAAGTACTCGAACGTCACCCTTGAAAGAGGCTTGGTGAATACATAGACTATATGCTCCTTTGTTGCTGTATACTGGAGTGTCATTGCTCCCTTCTGCAGCATATCCCAGATATAGTGATACATGATCTCGATGTGCTTTGACTTGCCATGGAACACATGGTTATCCCACAATTTCACACAACTATGGTTTTCATAGAAGACACAAGTCGCCTCTAACTCAAGGTCAAACAATCCTAACAACAACTTATGAATCCATACTGTCTCTAATCTTGCCGAACATGCTTCCATATACTTGACCTCTGCTATACTAAGTGACACACTCATATGGTTCTTAGTGAACCGTGAGATCATACATGATCCCAAACTGAAGCGATACCCTGATGTGCTCTTTCTATGTGTGATAGTCCCAGCCCATTATGCATCCACATAACCTTGTAGGTTAATCTTCTGATCCGATGCATACCTGAGACCATAATCAATCTTACCCTTTAGTTATCTTAACAAATGCTTTTCCCTAAGCAGGCAATATACTAACTCAAAGTGTTCAACACAAAGCATAAGCGTGGCCTAGTGTTCGTCAAATACATCAATGAACCAAACATTTGTCCAAACATTGTGGCATCCACCAATTCTAAAGAAGTTTCACTCAACAACTTTAGATTCAATGCCATAGGTGTGGCCACAGCCTTACTATCCATCATCCCGAATCTCTTCAGGATCTCGACTGCATACTTTCCTTGACCTAATAAAAGTTCTTCTAGATTATGCCACAGCTCAAGGCCTAAATGCATCATGCCCAGGTCTTTCATCTCAAACTCAACGGTAAGCTTCTTCTTTGTTTCTGCTATGAGCTTCTCTTCACATGTAAAAAACAAGTCATCTACACCCGATTGCCGTCTTCAACCTTGTAGTAAAGGTTGGAATCCGCTCTACTTTTTGTAAAGCCCAAGCTCATAAGAAATCCATCTATCTTGTCATATAATGTTCTGGGTACCTATCTCAAACTGCACCACATATGCTTCCTCTTCACATATGCTTCCTCTTCGTGAGGGGAGACATCCAGTATCAATCTAAGCATATCCCTAAGATACTAGGGCAAACAAACTTTGCCACCGATAGAGGCTAAGTGATAATGTCTCTCAATACGTACTCTGTACGCTAAGTATTACTTTGTCATCATCCCCATTGTCCTCCCCGCGATTTATAACTTCTGGCAACGCATCCACTACTTCACAAGTTTTGACGTCAACTGAATCTGGAATTCCATATAATCTGGACGGAGTAATGCAATGATGATCTTTATCCTAACTAAGAACATGAATAATAATGATAATGTTTATCGTACCATAAAACATAAATGTGTATAAACTAATTAAATGAACGAAATAAGTCATCATCGTCGACGAGAGCGGGCTCATTTCTGCATGTGGGACAATTGATTTTATGAGTGAACCATTGGAGAATGCAATTTGAATGAAAGAGATGTTTGCATGCCAATTGTTTTACACTCTCTCCAATTGTTATCTACCATAAGAACATTATCGTCGATGCCGTGTATAAAGTAAAAAATAGCAGTAAATACTAGAGACAAACATAACAGTAAATATTAGAGACAAAAGAGTCATTTTATATGGGTTACGACGACAACAATAATAATGTTTATCTACCATAAGAACATGAAATTATATAAAATAATTAAACGAACAATATAAGTCATCATCTGGGTCATATCTGCATGTGGGACAACTGATTTTACCAGTAAACCACTGGAAAATGCAATTTGAATGAAATACATGGCTGCATTCCAACTGTTTTGCTTCTCTAATCTGACGCCAACTGAATCTGGAATTCCATATAATCTGGACAGAGAAATGCAATGATAATGTTTATGCTAAGAAAATAAACTAATGTTTATCCTACCATAAGAACATCAACATGTCTGCATGTGGGACATGAACATATATGCAATGATAATGTTTAACCTAGCTAAAAACATGAATAATAATGATAATGTTTATCGTACCATAAAACATAAACTAATTAAATGAACGAAATAAGTCATCGTCGACGAGGAGCTGGCTCATTTCTACATGTGGGACAATTGATTTTACGAGTGAACCATTGGAGAATGCAATTGGAATGAAAAACATGTTTGCATTCCAATTGTTTTGCAGTCTCTCCATTCCTAAACGTTTCGTAACAAACTGCGCACAACACTTTGTCATCATTCCCATTATCTTCCAGGCGAATTATAATCTCTCCCAACCCATCCACTATGTCACGAGGACTGACATTTACTTCAACTCTGTCAATTCTGATACTTTCAGCTCGAAAATTGAAGCTATCGGTATTATGCTGTAGATGTTGTATGATCTCACGCCAACTGAATCTTGAATTCCATATAATCTGGATAGAGAACTGCAATCCATTGTCGAGTTGGCGATGATCGTTTATGAATCGAATTACAATTAGATTCTCTTGCAACGTTAATGTTGCGAGATAGTCTTCAGGCACATTTTCATTAATTTGAGGTGTTAAGCTGCGTCGAATTACGGTCTCTCCCCGCCATCCGTCTTGTAAAACAGCTAAATCAACATTTTCTGATAAATTAGGGAATCCAATATAATTGTCAATCACTGTCGACACCGTTTGTTGTGTAGCATTTTGATCTTCAATTCTGTTCGTTTCGGTGGTTGTGCCGGATACGACTGAGTTCGAAATAACGTTTATGTTGTCTTCCAAACGTCTCATAACATCGATAACTACTCCTGTGTAAAATTCGTCGCTCCCTCTGGATTGTTGTGCTTCTTCCATTATTTGGAAACAACAGAACTCAAGTAATATTATAGAAAATCAGACTTTTAAAAGTTCAGATAAACACCCGTGATAGTGCATCTAACTTGTATTGATATAGTGTTGTTAATACGTTTAAATATGTTTCCAGTAGTACTATATTCGCTTTTAGCTTTGCAGGTAGGGTCCGTTTTCAAGCCGACACATGGTTATAGAGAATCTATTGTCAAGCTAGTAAATTAACTAAAATTCATCTTAAATTATCTATTTTTAGTGTCATCCCCAAGTTAGTACCTCAAGTTAGTACATATTTTATGTGTTTTTCTATTCTTTTTTGATTTGAATTTGTTATTTTTAAAAATGAAATACATGTTAACCATTAGGTCTATATATTCTTAACATGTATGCATTATTAATGAGATGTGCTAATATATTATCTTCCATCTGTTTTCAATCCAATACATTGTTATGGATCATGGAGCATGGTATTTGGTATTTTGCATGTAGACACTTTAATTATGTTTAAATCATCTCTAACATCAAGGTAAGATTGATGGTGTTTTGCTAGAATTATAAATAAGGTGCATGAAATCATATAAAAATATATAAATTATGAACGATGAATCTTTAAAATTAGAACAGCCTTTATGTGTGAAGGACAATAGATTTTAATGTATTGTTTAGAAAGCAAATTTGAGAGCCTTTTAATTGGAAAACAAAACTATTTATAAATTAAGAGTAGGGATCCCTAGGGGTTTACTTAAGAGAAAAACATAGATTCTCTTTTCTTGAATCTAATTCCACCATATAACTTTAATTTTAAAAAATGTTATACTCATCAAACCTATTCAAATCTTGAATTACTACAATGAAAACAAGGTTTAGAGGAGGTTCGAATGGAGTCTCTTCTCCCTTAGTTGTTGTAGCCAAGTATTTACTCTACTTATTTTTTCACTATAATGTGTGTTATTGCCATAAAAGATTCTAGTCTTGAGGACCTAAAGAACTCTCAAGGGGAAAATAAAACTATTCAGAAGGAGCCATAAAAGGTGGTAAGAGGAAGAAAGGGAAAGGAAAAGAACTTGAGCTGTCAAAAGAAGATGATGAATATGTGCCAAACAGGCCACCGTAGCATGAGGCACCATTCTTCAAATGTATGCATGATCAAAACCAAAAGAGGAGCGCCCCATACTCAGCCAAAGAAACTGAATGGTGAATAGGATCTAAGCTTATGGACCAACAAGAAGTGATCAAGAGCTAGGCCAAAGGGCGTTAATCCTGTTAGCAAGTAGATCTACAACCAGGTGATTAGATCAATGGCGAAGAATGATAGCACATCACCAAAGTGCATGAAGCTTAACAACGGCCCACCAAGTCATTGGGTGGAAATCACTAGGTGATGTAATATTAGGCTATTGGAAACGACTCTAAACTTCACTTCTCCCATATTACCTTACATCAAGTCATTACGATTTCCTTGTTGACAGTAAGAAACCATGTGGGATCCCATGGGGGCGACACATGCACAGAAATGGGACCCATAGAGAGTCCTCTTGTTGATCCCCAAAGGATCATAAGCTCCATGTGAACTAAGACATAATTGACATAGTGAACCCCACCATGCTCGAATGACTTCATGTGAGGTCACATCAAATCCTTCTCCCCAACGATCATAGCACACCTGGAAAATTTAAATTTTGGTCGTTATTATGCTCCGACAAAAGAAGAAGCATTACGCCAGCTTCGTACTAGATATTCTAGTGCACAATGCTTTATTGTTAGCTCAATTCGTAGCCAAATCGGTAATTCTACTCTCACCATTCCTCTATTATTGTGTTATCCTATGCAATAAAATATAATTACCATGGAATCCTCATTTAAGATAAAGGACTCCAAGGCTAAAGGAAAGAGTAATTCCATAGATGACCACTTAATTGACCATTAATCCGACATCTTTGACATAGTTAGTTGAGACCAAAACCAATTATACATCAGACCAGGGCTCCTATCATGTATGGGAAACCAAATTTGCTCTCGTGGTTTGTTCACAGTTTGTGCCCTTCCTTGAGTTCTGTAATGTCCCTCAAAATCAGAATAAACAAAAAAAAATTGTGTAGGGCCCTACATAGATGTAAGACACATGATATTTTGAAAATGAACTTCAGCACTGAATAAAAACCATGGATATCTTGTTTGTTTATGTTTTGGTTGTAATCATCACGTCGATCTTTTACATAGAATTGATATGTTAGCTTTTGCTCTATTTGCACCTTTATTTGTTGGTAAAGTAACCTCATGCATTTTACTTACCCTTAATTACTATAATGTTTAGAATGTTTATGCTTGATTTATGATCCTCGTTCATGATCCAACTCCTATCAATATGTCTATTCCCATTTAACAATGATTTATTGTACCTTAGTGTAACTGAATTGAATGATCATTGCATTCCGTGAAGGGTCCCTAGGTCTACCGATCCCTGTGATTACTTAGCTTCTATATAAGCTAATGCATATTTTTATGTTTTGCTACAGGCGACCTTGGAGAAACTTCATGCTAAGACTAGTCCAAAAGGATAACTCCTACACTTGAGAAATAGTAGCAAGGTAAAAACGTAATAAGGATCAAAGTGCTAAGGTAATGGACAACACAGCACTAAGTCCTAACTCTTACATCTAAGCACCTAAGCTCTCACTATAGGAATTGGGTAAAATATTTAAGTGCTAGTGGAGGCAATTGTGAATTAAATGAATCCCATGTGACAGGATTCGTGACAGGGATCCACGCTGGCAATCGTATTCCCTCAACATCATGGGAGTTACCCTATGCAAAAACCGCAGTCTGGTTGTGTTTGGGGTTTGGGCGTTTGGGGGGGAGGAGCAAAGGATTCCTCCCTGCTTCGTTAGAGGAGACGACTTGCACATGACCAGAGCTTTTCTCTTGGTATGTGCACAAGCGTTGCAGAGGAGCCTCTACGTTTAAGCTCAGGTAACATTTATTTCACTTCACTACAGTTTAGATTTATACGCAGTAGTCCCTAATTCTTTATGCTAATTGAATTTCGTTCTTACTCTTTCCTGCCAGGGAAGGATTCGCTTGCTACCTGGAGTTTGGTTCGTTTGGAAAGAAGAGGATTCTGGTGCGCATGGCCCTGGTAATCCCCAGGTCCATTTGAGACCACTTCCCTCCACGAGATACTATACAGAGGGTTTCCGTTTTTCAAACCCAGTTTATAAAGTCAACATCCGAGCTTATTTTGTCATTAGTGACAGTAAGCTATTGTTTGGGTATTGATTGCAGACTACTCGTCATGCATCGATCCACTTACTAAGTTCTACTCTCAACGAACTCATGCCAAATGTCATGGAGTAAGTCCACGAGTCAATTCATTGCACTATAAACAACTGCAAATGTAGAATAATGAAAATATTTTCATGTTTTTTGCTTTACCAAGAACAGCGCATAAGTGTTGAAAGCTCTTACACATTGAACGCCTAGGTGGCAAGGCTCTGCATGTAGTTTCAAGGAGTATTCTTCAGGTCTGAATCCTTTTGCAAATGATAAATCCATGATCTAGTTGGTACATTTTGAAGACACACATCTGCACCCAAGCTTAAGTTAAGGCATGTGTTTCAATATAAAGTTGTTTGCTTGTATCCAGCATGGGTTTTCAATTATCTCGAAGCTCTTTTTCGGCGGTGATCCATAACAGAATACAAAATGACAGATCCTCAGTATTAAGTGTTGCAAAATCAGAACTCACGGGAAGCACTTTGATCCCAAGCATCAAAGCATCTCCGAGTGACACAGGTTAACGCCAGCAGGTGTTAAATGGGTAATTAGTGATCTGAACGATGAAAGCCATGCTTAGGGTTTTAAGCTGTTTAGGTGCAAAATATGAAATTAAATCAATGGGAAAAGACAGACGTTGCTCAACTTGTCAAGAACCATTCAATAATGAAGCTGTTGATATGGCCAAAGAATTAGCACGAAGAAAAAAAGGGATTCTTTTGGTTTACAAAATATTCTGAATAGAAGTAAAAGAAGAATGAAAGGTGGTCATGGTCTGTACTGGGTAAAATAAGTGATTGAGGTTTAACTCTCAAACTCTTCCCGAAAAATAAATTATGGAAAGCCAGTATAGTGGAAGCATTTATTACTATTTTATTGATTGCTACTATGGTTGTATCTCTTATATATTCTAAAGGCAGAAATGAGAAAAACCAACATTTCGCCCATGCATATCCACATCTTCAGGAACTGAAACAACATTTAAATGATTGATATTCAAATTGTTTCCATATTTTGTAACAGAATTTTGGGCAAGTTGTTTCCAGATCCACATATTCATGCACAAATCAACAACCACGAGTTATTTTCAAATTTTCTGGCAGTGGATCTTTAATATTTCAGATCTCATAGGTGGCAGAGCTTTAAATCAAATCAGATTTCTAGGCATATAATCAGCAACGAGAATATCAAATCTAGCCTATCTGGCAGTAAGGGATCAACGATTAAACCAACTCCATATTTGAAGGCCATTGTTTGAGTTTTCCAGCAATTCATAGTTTTCTACAGCAAATCAATCTACCTAGATTTCTTACAAATGAGTCAAGACTCTTGGAAGATAATTCCAACAACAATCAACCTACCTGCATTGAATGCAGTAGCTACACAAGTAATTGCGGTAGGTAAGGAGGTTGAAGGCCGGAAACCACTCGAAACCTCTAGAAGCTCTAGAGGTCTCTAGAAGCCCAGCGAAACTCCTATAAATTTGTATGCTGTAATGTATTCTGTGTAACTCGTTCTGGGCTGAAGGCTCTTAATATAATATTGTGTTTTCTGTTAGTTCTGCTCCTCGTGTATTTCCGTCATGGTATCAGAGCCTGGTGTCTGGGCTTGACTCCCTCACGGGAGGCCCAGGATCATGAAGAAGTTTTGTAATCTCCTATAGGTTAGTGTAGGAGGTAGGAGTAGAAAAGGTTCCATGTTTTGTGTCCGCGTGAGGCTCTTTACCCCGCGAGCTTGTTGCCCTCTCTATCAGAGCCCGGATTTTTCCTCTGTGTGTAATAGATTTTAGAACCAACCTCTGTCCGCTCCACTGTAATTTGACTCCTCTTTTTGTTGGGTTTTGTCCGGTCATGTCCGCCATCGACTGTATGCATTGGGTTCTGCAGAAAAAACGAGTTGTTGACTGAGAATATTGCTAGGCTTCTGTATATGCCAGAGCCGCCATTCATCTAGTTGAGAGTGTAGAAGCCTGGAGAAGGCCGTCAGATGAAGGGAGTGTTGGCCCCCTATGAGTCTGGATACCTGCGTTCAGCCTGCGAGATCAATTGATGGGTCGTAGCCCAAAGCACTGTTGGAGAGATACCATGGTATACTTTGCGTCGTGTGTCGTGGACGTTTTGAGAACTGATGATGGAGAGCCCCATCGGCTAGTGTAGAAGAAGCCATGATTGTGAAGAACGAAGTACACAGTACCTGCTGAATTTGAAGATCAGTATGAAGATCCCGGGGATGTCTTCACTCTGTAGACAGCCAGCACTAAATTTGTTTTTGAGTGTTTTTTTTTCATTAATGTATTTTTGTGAAATGAAAGATGATTTGCTTTCTGATATCTATGCATATCACTGAATTTAATGGGCATGCAATGTATTTGCAATGTATTTGAGGTGCATTATCGGTTGTACCCGACACCTCTATGTTTTTTGGTCCAAAAGCCTTAGTCACAGCTTGTTTCCCCAGTTTGTTGTAAGCCCTCTTTTGGAGGCATAGTTGTAGTGCAGCAGCACTCTGTGAATCTCTCATAGACAGAGATCAGTCCAGAGATATGAAATCTTGGACTAAGGGGGAGTAGTTAGTTGGACCAGTTGTAATAGGATCCAGAAGAAAGCCCAAGATAGAAGATTGGAACAGCAGAGAAGAAAGACAAAGTATTTTGAGATGTATTTAAAGGTATGAGAATTGTTGGAATTATGGGGGAGTGTTGGAAGATAATTCCAACAACAATCAACCTACCTTCATTGAATGCAGTAGCTACACAAGTAATTGCGGTAGGTAAGGAGGTTGAAGGCGGGAAACCACTCGAAACCTCTAGAAGCTCTAGAGGTCTCTAGAAGCCCAACGAAACTCCTATAAATTTGTATGCTGTAATGTATTCTGTGTAACTCGTTCTGGGCTGAAGGCTCTTAATATAATATTGTGTTTTCTTTTAGTTCTGCTCCTCGTGTATTTCCGTCAAAGACCTTGTCTATTTTGAATTCATTATTAGATATCTATTCCACAAGATTTGTAGGGGTTTGTTAAGGTATTTTCATATATATTTTATCTTTTGTAAGGAGGAGAAAAGAGGTTCCAGCAGAGAGGGGTTGTGTGTTGGGATGTGTGTGTGATTAAGCCTGAAGCTTTTTACATAGCTATGTAAGTATATTTTGGAAGTAGCATGAAGGATGAAAAATACTATATGCACCAGGTTTTGATTTTTAATCAATGCAGATACAGTTTCAATGTTTTTTATTCATTCTGTGATGAATTTTATGAAAGATAGTGTCTCTATCTCTAGTTTCTGATTATAGATGCATGTACTTGTATTCCCTTTATACAGAATGTTTTTCTGTTTTAAAGGTATTTATTTATTGGATATGTAATCAACTATGTATGATTATATAGTTGATTCCTAATTGGTTCATACATATCTATTGTTTGTAGTCCTATGTTTTTATATCATCCTTGTTTACCATCCCTTATATATAATTATCAGTACCTATTTGACTCTTGAGTATTGGTCATTCATCCACCCTTTAATTTCCTCTTCTGTTATTACAAAGTAAACCCATTCATATTTTATTCAAGACTTTGAGCATTAAGATGTGATAGCCATGCTCTCTCTACAGTTAGAGTACATCTTTTAGCACCAAGACTCAGTCTGCATGAAATAGAGACCTCATGCTTTCTGTGTGTTTGTGTTCCTTGAATCGTGGAAGTTTGATGATAGACATAATGTTTATAATAAAAATTTAAAGGTTTATTTTATGATGAAGTTTATATGGTTCTGTTTTTGTTTGGTGGATATTTGATATATGTTGAATGGTTATTGGTTTAAAGTTTTGGTATTTCAGTTTAGTAATATATATATCATTTATAAATATGTATTAATAACCGACCAGAGTTTAGGAACTAGGTTCTAGAAATCCTAATCTAGGATTTTCCTCTCTGCGTGGGTGATAATGGGAGTTTTCTCCCTAATAATGTATTAATGAGATATTTATCAAGAGAGAACCCGTAACCATTGCTAAGCATTTCTGCCAATGATCTTCTCAGTAAATCAGATATTTTAATTTTAATCATCTATAAGTATTGCATGATAAATAATAGGAAATGATATTTCCAACAATATTAATTTCAAATGAAACCAATCTTTCAAAACATCTTTTAACAGGTATAATACTGATACAAAATCTCGTATGAACAATATAACCTAATAGGAATTAATGTTGATCTATAACATAAAATTTTCGAGATATAGTAATGAAAAAATGAAGATACTTATCAATATTTTATTGCAATCCGATTGACTTAGTAACTGCCATGTTCCACCCAACCATAGACCTCAAACCGTTCCTGGTTTGTTCCATGGGTCTCTCCCGAGCCGAACTGAGCATGACAAGAACTAGAAGGCTAGGATAGAAAATTCGCTATTTTCCTTAGTAACAACATAGTAACTTCACAAGGGTCGTTTACTAGCCCTTTGGGTGAATCTTTTATAACATAACTTCCATGGATTTCCCATAGTCCTCTTTCTAGGACACACCAAATATCAGACAGTCTCACGTTTGAGCTCTCAGTTTCACGGTTGAACCCTCTAGCGAACTTGGAAACACTTAACCCTGGAAACGTTCCTCTCTCTGGTAGTTATAATATTTTTATGAGCAATGGCTTCTAGGATTTTAGGTTTTAAATCACAAAGTTTGTTTGCTAGACACACCAATAGTTCTATTTTTATCTTTAATTAATAATTTGGTTTATTTTAATCCTCACAATTTATTTTTCATCTTTAAAATAGGACTTTTACTCAGCTAATATCTAGTTGGTCTTTAGTTATCATCTACTTGACCATTCTAAACTCTTGCATGCTCAGTCCCTCTTTGAGTGGCAGTCCCAATCAGTTAGAAATAATAAAATAATAATAACAGTTTGAGTTTTAAATAAATATCCAAATGGATTACTGATGCTCGAGAGATCCCAACTAAACATCAGTTAATCATCCCAAGTCTAAGTGCTCCAGATAATTACTGCTCAACACTCACTTAGCTAATAGTGCTTCTAGAGCTCACTTGCTCAACACTTTTCAGTCAACCGTCTTAGTGCTCCAGATCTTATGCTCAACACTAGTTTAAAATAGTTCATATGTTCCAGAGTTCTCTTAAGTCACATCTTTTAATAATTTTGGTGCTATTTAGAGCTCACATGCTCAACACCAAAATAACAGTTTTAGGTGCTCCAGAGCTCATTTAATTAAACACCTCTCAAAAACAAATAAGTTTGTAAAAATAAATAACTGTAAAAATAAAATAGTCTTTTCTTGGGATATTACATGCCTCCCCGCTTAGAACAACACCATCCAGGTGTTAGGGACTTGAACTGAAACCCTGAAATAAGGAGGGGTAGGCCTCTTTCATTGTGGTATCATTCTCCCATGTGGCCTCTTCAGGATCGAAGTGCTTCCATTGTACTTTCACCTGGACAATAATTCACTTTCTGAGCGTTACCTTTCTCTTTTCTAGTATATGAAGGGGTTCCGACACAAATTCCCTTTCTGATTCTACCTGTAACAAGGACCAATCAATTACATTTTTAGTGACATAAACGTATTTCTTAAGTAATGATGCATGAAAAACATTGTGAACCTTTACATGCGTAGGAAGCGCTAGTTCATAGGCCACCAGGCCTTTCTTGGGCATTATCTCAAATGGCCCACAAAATCTTGGAGCTAGTTTCCCACATTTTCCCAAACTCAATGAACTCCTCTTTCATTTTAATTTTAAGTACACATGTTCTCCAATTTGATACTCTTTGTCTTTTCTTTTTCTGTCTGCATAGATTTTCTATATATCTTGTGCCTCTTTTAGGTTCTGTTGTACTTTGCTAACCAGTTGTTCTAGATATTTTAAGAGATTCGTTCCCAGCATGAGCCGATCTACTGGGTTGTCCCAGTTTACCGATGTTCTGTATTTTCTACCGTAGAGTATTTGGAATGGGATCATGTTAGCTGAATTTTGATAACCATTGTTGTACGCGAATTCTGCAAGATGTAAATATTCTTCCTATTGGGTTATATTTTTCAGTACGTACATTCTAAGCATGTCTTCTAGTATTTGATTTACGCGTTCTATTTGTCCATCCGTTTGTGGATGATTAGTAGCGCTAAATGTTTTTGTGATTCCAATATGGAAAACAAGGATCTCCAAAAATTACTTTTGAATTTTGTATCCATGTCTGAGATGATGGCTTTAGGTATCCCATGTAGTGGAAAATTTTATTTTAAGAAAATGTCTCCTCTGTTAACAATTTTATGGGTAGACTTTACTGGAATAAAGTGTGCGGCTTTGGACAACTTTTCTACTACAACCATGATTGAGTCATTCTGCTTCTTGCTTATGGGTAGGCCTGTGATGAAATCCATACTAATCACTTTGCATTTACATTTCATAATGGGTAAATGTTGTAGTCCTGTGGGGTGTTGGTGCTCAGCTTTAACCAGGTGACATTCTTGACATTTGGTGATGAATAGCGCTATATCTACTTTTAATTTTGGTTAGAAGAAATGTTTATTTATAGCTGATATCATTTTCTAGTATCCCGATTGTCCAGAATAGGGTTTTTGATGGAACTCATTCAATATGTCCGATATGATGTTTCCACTTTCGGGAACATAAAGTTTTTCTTTAGACCAAAGCAACCCAGACTCGTCTATTCTATATTCTTTCTATTGTATGAATAACTTGTTTTCTTGTATCTTTTGGAAAATTTCAATATACAAGCAATCGTGTTTACATGATGTTCTTATTTTTTCATGTAAATAAGAGCTCGTTCGGCTTTGTGTTACCTCATATAGTAGGTGGATCCTGCGACTTAAGGAATCCGCAATTTTATTTTCCTTTCCTTTGGTGTGCTTTAGTTCAAAATTATACTCACCAAGGAAATCCAACCACCTAGCTTTCCTAACATTTAAGTCTCGTTGATCAAAGAGGTATTTCAAACTCATGTTGTCAGTTTTGGATGAGAAATTTCTTCCCCATGAGGTAGTGTCTTCACATCTTCAAGGCGTGGATGATAGATTCTAATTAAGGGTCATGTGTTGTATAGTTGTTTTCGTGTTCTTTTAGATTTTGTGGTTCATAATAGATCACGAAGTCATTTTTCATAAGGAATCCCCTGAGTCCTTCTTTGCTTGCATCTGTGCAAACCACAAAATCCCCATTAGGATCCGCAATCCTAAGTATGGGTGTCGTATTCAATAGTTGTTTTAATTTCTGAAAACTTCCCTCACACTTGTCTGTCCATCAAAATTTGCTTTCCTTTTTCGGCAGGGATGTCATAGGGCATTCAATCCTAGATAAGTTTTCAATGAACTTCCTAGTAACCTTCTAATCCTAGGAACTATGTGATGTCTGTAACACATGTAGGTGTAGGCCATTCTGCAATATCCTTGATCTTTTTGGATCTATAAAAATAATTTTTTTCAAGATGATATGCCCCAGATACTGTATTTGGGTTTGTAAAAATCACACTTACTAAATTTAGCAAAAATTTGGTGTTCTCATAGGATTTGTAGCACAATCCGGAGGTGTTCCCTATGCTCTTCTTCATTTTTTGAAAGGATGAGTAAATCATCTATGAATACAAGTACAAATTTGTCCAAGTACTTGTTGAAAATATTGTTCATCATGCACATGAAGTTTTTTGGTGCATTAGATACCCCGAAGGGAATTACCACAAATACGTAGTGACCATACCAGGTCCTAAAATCCATTTTGTTTATATCTTCGTCACGTATCCTTACCTAATGGTATCCATATATTAAGTCAATTTTGGAGAACATTCTTTTTTCCCTGACTTGATCAAATAGGTCATCTATTCTTGGGAGTGGGTACCTGTTCTTTATAGTCAATTTGTTAGGCTGCCAGTAGTCAATGTACATCCGCATCGTACCTTCTTTATTTTTCATAAAAATTATAGGTGCTCCTCATGGGAACACACTAGGTCAAATATATCATTTCTTTATCAGTTCTTGTAGTTGGAGTTTTAGTTCTACTAATTCAAGGGTACTCATGCGGTAAGGGGCCTTTGAAACTGGTACCGATCCAGTTGCTAGTTCTATGGAAAAATCTAAGTCTCTCTCAGGTAGTAACCCCAGTATCTCATATGGAAATACGTCTCTATGTTCCTCTAGGACGAAAAAATCCTCAATTTGTTGTTCTCTATCATTTTCTAAATTGTGAGTGTTGTCTGCGTAAAGTTTTTAGCCCGTACTTGCACACTTTTTGACTTGCAAGGCTGATATCTTCCTGATAGATACTTTCTTCGGTATACCCTGTAACTTTCTCTGATTTCCCTTTTCGTCCGTGCAAGTGAAAGTTTTGTTTAGATAATCGAGCATGACATGATGTTGTTCTAACCAGTCCATGCCTATCAGCAAGTTATATGCTGGTAAAGGTAGAATGCTTAAGTCTTCCTTGGTTTGAAATCCATTCATGTCAAACTGGCATTTTTTAACAAGTTCTGAAATCTTCCTCTTTGTTCCCGTGGCTAATTGTATGAGCCATGGTTTAATATGCTTCTCTTTGTTTAATTTGCAACTTTCAACAAATTTAGGGGAAACATAACTACAACAAGCCCCTGGGTCAATCAAAATGGAAACAAGTGTGTTTGATATTTTAACTTCTATTTTGACCATGATGGATTGATGATCCACTTGTCTTCCCTCTAGGGAAGCACATATTCTTGGCGTCCATGCCATGTATTCTACTTTTGCTTCCTCTTGTAAATTATTTAGAACTCTGGTGTATTTATTCTGGCAATGCCTGTAGTAATGGGGTCCGTAGAATCCCCAACATCTTCCTCGCATAGGGGTTGTCCTAGTCCCTCTATCCACTGTAGGTTTACTAACACTTTGTGCTGGAGTATTTCACTGTATCCCAAATTTGGGGAAATTTCTGTTAGTTGGAAAACCATTATTTTTTCTTTGATAGGGAGGTGGTCTGAATCCTCTCCTTTGGTTGTCGAAAGAGGTCCTCATATTTTCCTTCTTCTTATTTATGTTCTCATTTCTGTGCTGGTTGTGCTCATAGCAGATCCTAGCCTTGTATAAGGCCACTTGTAAGGTCTCGGGTGCATCAAATTCAATTTTGTCTCTGTAGAACATTGGAAGACACCCTAGGAACTGTTGTATTTTTACTTTCTCATCTCTTACGTAGGGTAAGTAGTGTAAAAGTTTCAGGAATCTGTTCATTAATGCATCCATGGTAAGGGAATTTAGTTGCAGCTCATGGAATTCCTTTATCTTTTTATCGAAAAACCTTTCTCACATATAATTTTCTTGAAATATTTTTCCAAAGGTCTTCCACTTGAGTTTTGTTCTCTTTATCTTCTTAGTGTCTTGTAAATATTTCCACCATCTGGCAGCCTTTCCATTCAGATTGTAGATGGACTAACAAGCCTTCATGTATCTAGAATAATCATGCACCTGAAAGTACTTTTTCATAACCAACAACCATTCTTCGGCCTTCTCCCTTGAGTCTAAGTCTCCTTCGAAAGTTGCAGCCTTGATTTTCCTAAACACTCCATGCAAGTTGTCTTCCTTCTTGTTCTTCTTCTTACGAGGGGAAGATACATGAGAGTCTAAAGAGTGCTCATAGTCATGTCCCAAGGTGTTGGATGAGTTGGAGTGATTTGGTGACTCCTCATGTTTCTTAAATTCTGGGCTATTGTCCCTCTCTTCATGGTGTTGTTTATTCACAATTATATTTGTTGAGTGTGTTTCCTTTCTATGATTTCTCTTTCCAGTTATGGTTTGCAATAATGCTTCGTTTACTTCATACTGTTCTCGTATCTCATTCAGGTTATCATCCTTGAAACTATGGAATTCTACTTGCATGATTTGTATTGTTTTTAACAAGTCATAAGCTTTGACTGTCCCTAAACTGTCATTCAACTCAACTATCAATTCCTCCTCTTGAGGCGGTGAGTTTAAGTTCCCGTGCTGACTGTATTCTCTCTCAGTATTGACAATGTTTGTCTTGTCTTGAAAAAGTATTCAGTGTGCAAGAAAATAAGTTTTATTAGTTTTCTCATTGTGATTTTGCAATAGTTTTTAAGTAGTGTAGGCTCATAGGCCTCGAGGTTTTGAATCTGGGCTCTGATAGCACTTGTAATGTCCCTCAAAATGAGAATAAAAAAAATTGTGTAGGGTCCTATATAGACGTAAGACACTTGATATTTTTAAAATTAACTTCAGCACTGAATAAAAACTATGGATATCTTGTTTGTTTACGTTTTGGTTGTGATCATCACATTGATATTTTACATAGCATTGATCTATTAGCTTTTGATTTCTTTGCACCTTTATTTGTTGGTAAAGTAACCTCATGCATTTTACTTACCCTTACTTACTAGAATGTTTATGCTTGATTTCTGATCTTGGTTCATGATCCAACTCCTATCAATTTGTCTATGCTTTTTTAACAATGATTTAATGTGCCTTACGGTAATTGAATTGAATTATCATTGCATTCCATGAAGGGTCCCTAGGTCTACCAATGTCTGGGCTTACTTAGCTTCTGTATAAGCTAATGCATATCTTTATCTTTGGCTACAAGCGACCTTTGAGAAACTTCATTCTATGACTAGTCCAAGAGGATAACTCCTATACTTGAGAAACAATAGCAAGATAAAAAGGTAATAAGGATCAAAGTCCTAAGGTAATGGACAACATAGCACTAAGTCCTAACTCTTACATCTAATTGCCTAATCTCTCACTATAGGGCTTGGGTAAAATATTTAAGTTCTAATGGAGGAAGCTGTGAATTAAATGAATCCCATGTGACAAGCTTCGTGAGAGGGCTCCACGCTAGCAATCGTTTTTCCTCAAAGTTATGGGAGTTACCCTATGAAAAAATCAGAGTCTGGTTGTGTTTGGGGTTTGGGCATTTGGAGGGGGGGGAGCAGAGGATCCCTTCCTACTTCTTTGGTAGAGGAGATGAACTGCACATGACCACAACTTCGCTCTTGGTCTGTGCACACGCATTGTAGAGGGGATTCTACGTTTAAGCTCAGGTAACGTTGCTTTCACTTCACTACAGTTTAGCTTTATATGAAACAGTCCCTAATTCGTTATGCTAACTGAATTTCATTCTTACTCTTGCATGCCAGGGAAGGATTCGCTTGCTACTTGGAGTTTTGTTTGTTTAGAAAGAAGAGGATTCTAGTGCGCATGGCCCTGGTAATCCCGAGGTCCATTGGAGACCACTTCCCTCCACGAGATTCTTTAGAGAGGGTTTCCTTTATAGTCTGTATTTATGGGTTTAAGGTAATGTGAGTTTTGATGGATGCACTATTTGGAGAGACAAGGAGTTTGGCGATACTTTCTGAGTGTGATGGGCATGCTCTGTTTGAAATTGTTTTTCCCTATTGGGTTTATGGGTGCCCAACTATGTTAATTTATGATTCAGGGTGAACATCTGGATGCTTAAGACTCTAGTTGCCCTATGCAGTGTTTTCTAGAAATGACTACGGGCTTGGGTCTATAATCTAATGTATACTCAGGTAATTTATTTGCTTACAGGTTTAATTCAGACTGAGAAATTTGAACTCTGTTGTTTAGGTCGTTTTTGTTGGAACTACATTCTTAATGGTTTT
This sequence comes from Larix kaempferi, assembly GCA_027924585.1. Lineage (NCBI taxonomy): Eukaryota > Viridiplantae > Streptophyta > Pinopsida > Pinales > Pinaceae > Larix > Larix kaempferi. Next base: position 793,454 of record BSBM01000784.1, on the reverse strand, counting down.
ATCTATATATTTTTCTGGTTTATAATTATTGTGTTGATCAATAACTACTGTGTTTAATTATTTAAATTTCTACCTTGCTTTCTTAATTTGTTAATCTGAAACTATATGTTTAAATTTTTGAGTGTTGTGCTATCAATGGGATTTGATTTTGTGACCTATCGTTTTTGCTGTGTGGCCCTAATAATTTTATCTAGGGTTTGGTTTTTGTTTAAGGGAATGGATGCCTGGTTTCCTGCTTATCTTTCCCTTATCAACATTCTAAGTGAGTCATATGGAATCAATGGGAATCGATTCAGTCTACGCTGGGAGTGTGACCCTTGATAGTGGATGATTTTTTGTGGTACATGGGATTTGATCTTGGATCTACACTAAGCGTGATCCCAAGTCTGCATTAAGTAGCAACTTCGTTCTTTAAACTGTGTATAGGTAGCAATGGTATTTGATTCTCGGTCTGCATGAAATAGCGACCTCATGATGTCTGTGTGTTTGTCTTCCTTGAATCATGGAATTTTGATGATAAACAAAATGTTTATAATAATAATTGAAAGGTTTATTTTTTCATGAAGTTTATATGGTTTTTTTTTGTTTAGTGGATATTTCATATATGTTGAATGGTTATTGGTTAAAAGTTTTGGTATTTTAGTTTATTAATATATATCATTTATAAATATCTATTAATAACCTACCAGAGTTTAGGAACTAGGTTCCATAAATCCTGATCTGGAATTTCCTCTCTACGTGGGTGATAATGGGATTTTTCTCCCTAATAATGTATGAATGAGATATTTCTCAAGAGATAACCCATAACCATGGCTAAATATTTCTGCTAATGATCTTATCAGTAAATCAAATATTTTAGTTTCAATAATATGTAAGTATTGCATGATAAATAATTGGAAATGATATTTCTGACAATATTAATTTCAAATGGAAACATTCTTTCAAAACAACTTTTAACGAGTATAATACTGATACAAAATATCATATGAACATTGTAACCTAATAGGAATTAATACTGATCTATAACATAAAATTTTCGAGATATAGTAATGAAAAACTGAAGATACTTATCAGTATTTTATTGCAATCCGACTGAATTGGTAACTGCCACATTCCACCCAACCATAGACCTCAAACTGTTCCTGTTTTGTTCCACAGCTCTCCTCCGAGCCAAAATGAGCATGAAAAGAAATAGAAGACTAGGGTAGACAATTTGCTATCTTCCTTACTAACAACAGAGTAGTCATAAGGTCTGTTTACCAGCTCTTTGTGTGAATATTTTATAACATAACTTCCATGGATTTCCCACAATCCTCTTTCTAGGACACCCCAAATATCAGACAATCTATTGTTTGAGAGGTCAGATTCATGGTTGAACCCTCCAGTGAACTTGGAAACACTCCCCCCCTGCAACGTTCCTCTATTTTCTACTTATAGGATTTTTATGAGGAATGGATTCTAGGATTTTAGATTCTAAATCACTCAACTTGTTTGCTAGACACACTGATAGTTTTGTTTTTATCTTTAATTAATAATTTGGTTTATTTTAATCCTCACAATTGATTTTTTATCTTTAAAATATGAATTTTACTCACCTAATCTCTAGTTGGTGTTTAGTCATCAGTTACTTGACCATTCTAAACTCTTGCATGCTCACTCCCTCTTGGATTGGCAATCCTAATGAGTTACATGAAAGAATAAAATAATAATAATTGTTTGAGTTTTAAATAAATATTCAAATGGATTACTGATGCTCCAATGCTCCCAGCTCAATATCAGTTAATCATCCTAAGTCTAAGTGCTCCATAGCATTACTGCTAAACACTCAATCCACTAATAGTGCTTCCAGAGCCCACTTGCTCAACACTTTTTAGTCAACCGTCTTAGTGCTATAGAGCTTATGCTCAACACTAGTTTAAAATGGTTCAGATGTTCCATAGTTCACTTAACTCACATCTTTTAATAATTTTGTTGTTATTCAGAGCTCACATCCTCAACACAAAAATAACAGTTTTAGGTGCTCCAAAGTTCATTTAACTCATCATGTCTCAAAAAAAAATAAGTTTGTAAAAAAAAATAACTTTTCCACTATGTACGTTTGTGGTCAACTTGCAGGAGGGATAACTTTTCCATATGTAATCCGCTTGAGCCAATATTTGAACCACTAGAAAGGTATAAGAGTGTATAATCACCTCATGTCCCATTTCACTAGTGAGGGGTTGTTTATCCCAAAAAAATGCCATTCAAACCCTCAAATAGCCCCTAGAAGGCTATGTACCCCAAACTTGTAAAATGAGGCTTTTTGATCAAATGGGCCCTAGAAACCAATTTATCCATTCTTCTTAGATCAAAAGCTACAAATAGGTGATAAATTATATATTAATCCATTTTGGATTACACCTCCCAATTTTGAGATTCTTTTGGTCCTTGAAACCTTTTACAAAATAAGGTGAGAAAATGTTTCCTCTACCTTCTCCTTGGAGTACCTTTTAGCCTTGCCTAGATGTTTTCCTTTAAATCCCACATTCCATAGTTCATACTATCCTCGCCTATTATTTTTGGACTTATTCTGCAACATTGTGTCTTCTATTCACTATGCTTGACTTATTGGTTGTGGATCATGATCTTCTTGCTTTATAGTTCATTTTTAGGGATGTATGGATCCTAGGCGATGATGGGAGGTGGGGGTGATTGCCCCCCATTACAGTCTCCATGGAGGGTCCATGGTGGGGCGACAACTACTTTTGGGATCCTTCCTTGGTGGGCCTCGGGGGCACCTCCCTTGTGGAGAAAATTTTGAAAAAATGCCTTGTAAAGTGTTGTAATTTCATAATCATGACTTGGTCAATAATGGGTGATTTATAAGCCCATGGTATTGGGTATCCCGTGGTATTTTCCTATGGTAATATCTATTTAAAAGGAAGGCATTGTAATATGACTGTATATTGTAGTATTTTAAGTATCTATATGATTGTGTGTGAGAGAGTGTAAGAGAGTGAAGAGGAAGTTGTAGCGGATGTGTTGCGGGTCGTATCCCTTCATGTGCTAGAAAGATTAATAGAAAGGACTAGCAATTTATTTGTGGACATATCCCATATTGGGTGAACCCCGTTATTATTGTTGCCTCTCATGTATTGTGTTTATGTGTTTTATTTTTGCATCTTTTTTTATAATATTGTTATGCAATCATGTTTTCTAACATGAACCTTTGGTGCTAAGTAGTCCACAGAAGGTAATACCTCCTTGGGTTCCTAATCAAACATGGAAATTTCTTAGAGTTTTAAATTTTCCACATTCACTATATGTCGATGTATATGTAACTTCAGAATGTATTTCATCTATGTATTTCATATATATTTATTGTACCCTTATAAGAGATGTGTCATTCCTCTATAAGGAAGTGTCGTCATGTGGATTGACAAGTGTCGCAAGTGTGTGTACTTGTCGATGGGTTATTAGACCACCATGTGTGGGGTCGGCCCTGAAATATATATTATATTATGGATGTATCTAGATAGACAAGTCGGCCCCATAGTGTAACTGGGAAAACAGGTTAGTATAAATAGAGATTGGGAGATCTCTATTTTTATCATTCGGAAAGTCACACTTCTCTCACTCAGAAAGTGGCGCACTAGTGAGGAGGAGGATCATCTACTACTAGGAGACTATATCAAGTGTATTTTGGTTTTACTTTGGTTGAGCCATTGCTCTCTCTATCTCTGAGGAAGTTGTGGGGTTTTTCACCTTAGGGTTTTCCCCACGAAAACTCTGTGTCTCTTGTCTCTCATGATTTTGATTCTTGTGATGATTGACATGCTTGTTATGATTGATATGCATTGATATAGTACATGTTATTCTCTCAGTAAATATCCTAGAGTATTGTGAATTAATGCTCAAAATTTAACATGGTATCAGAGCTAACCTGAGAAGAAGACATTTTGCAGTGACAGAAACTTGAGTTTCTTGTTTATTGGGTTTCTCTCCACAGTTTTTGGAAAAGCAGTATAGTAGATTGACTCTACTCATCAAGGAGAATCCATCTATCCAATCAGAATTCAATTCTGAGCATTTTCAAATTTGGCCCTAAAAAGTAGGGTTTCCACAAAAATAGGAATTTCTGAAATCTGAAGACATAGATGGAAGCTCCTTGCAAACATCGAATCTTAGAGCTTTGGATCGAGATTTTTGGATGGGTAGATCTCTGGGAAACTCAAACCCTAATTCAGGGCTCTCCCTAGTGAACCCGAGAGGACAAAAAGGAAAATCTGAAGGGTAAAGATTTGCTGATCTCAAATTCTGAATACACTAGGCTGATCATCTCATCAAGGCACATCTTTCTATCCTTTCAGAAAGTTGAAATTCACATTTTGAATTTTTAGGGTTTTTCTGACAAACCCTAATCCGGGACCAGATCCAATTTTCAGCATTTCAAGTGGTAAGACCTAAATCTTTTCTATTTCCATTTGAAGTACTCTTTAAGATGTCTCACCACACCAAGCTTGAGGATAATCTTGAAGGGGCTGATAACTTCCGAGCTTGGAAGTATAGGATTGGGTTAATCCTGGAAGAGAATGAGTTGGACTCATATATAAAAGAAGACATCCCTATCCCAGAGGATGAAGAGGATAAAGTATTACATAAGAAGAACTTGGTCAAGGCAAAGAGAATCATTGTTGATTCTATCAAAGACCATCTCATACCCCATGTGTCTTCTCTACAGACACCCAAAGAGATGTTTGACTCTCTCGCCAAGCTATTTGAAGGGAAGAACATAAATCGGAAGATGACCCTGCAGAACCAATTGAAAGGAGTAAAGTTTCAGATTGGAGAAACCATTCAAACTTATTTTTCAAGGGTCTCCCACATCAAGGAATGACTAGAAGCAGTGGATGAAATGGTGGAAAATGGTGAAGTTGTCATGACCACTCTGAATGGCTTACCTAGGTCATGGGACTCCTTCATTCAAGGAATCTGTGCAAGAAATAAGTTGATTTCCTTGAGCAGACTATGGGAAGAATGCTCACAAGAAGAAGCAAGGCTTGTTGCACGAGAAGAAAAGATGGGGAATGAAGATCAAGCTCTCACAGCTCACACCAAGAAAGGGAATTCCAAGAGAGAGCCATCTCACTCCAATAAATATTCACATCACTTCAAAGAAAGAAGAATATGCTTCACCTGTAATGAAAAAGGACATATTGCCATAAATTGTCCCAAGAACAAGAAAGACAACAACAACTTCAACAAGAAGAAGAAGGGCAGCAAAAGAAGGTTTCATGCTCATGCTTCCGAGGATGATGAACCTCCCAAGAAGAAGGCTAGAGCAGAAAGTGATGATGATAACTCATCAAGCGAAGAAGAGTATGTTGTAATCTCTGCTCTCATAGGTACTATCTCCCATGGTTGTAATGATTGGTTAATTGATACTAGGGCTTCAAAACACATGACTGGGTTTAAAGAATCCTTTGCTAACCTATCTGAACATGAGTCACCCCATAAGGTGAAACTTGGGGATGACTACCAATACCCTATCAAAGGAAGTGGTGAGGCCTCCTACAATCTAGACTTTGGGAAGTCTTTGAAGATGAAAAATGTTTTGTATGTACCTCAGCTCAAGAAGAATCTACTCTCCATATCCGCATTGGATGCAAAAGGTATGAGGGTTGCATTTGTGGATGGCCAAGTCCTAATGTGGCCAAAAGGTAAAACTATTGATGATGCAGTAGTGATTGGAGAGCAAGAGGGAGGATTGTATAAATTGAAGGGACAACCTGAACATGCCATGGTACATGACTCCATGGAGCCAAGTGAACTTTGGCATAGAAGACTTGCACATATGCACTACAGGGCATTACCAATTGCAAGTAAGGCTATAGAAGGTCTTCCTGAAATCAAGACCAAACATGAAGGTGTTTGCAAAGGATGTGCAAGAGGAAAGAACATTAAGAAGGAATTTCCAAGCAGTGAAAGCAAGGCAAAAGATATCTTGGAAATCATCCACTCAGATGTATGTGGTCCTATGTCATCCAGTTCTCTAAGTGGGTATGTTTACTATGTCTCATTTATTGATTACTTCTCCAGGAAGACTTGGGTATACTTCTTGAAGAACAAAGATGAGGTGTTTGATAAGTTCAAGGAATTCAAAACCTTGATGGAGAATTAAACTGACAAGAAGATCAAAATATTCAGATCCGACAATGTAGGAGAATTCACGTCAAGTGACTTCAAGAAGCTTTGCAGTGATTCAGGGATTAAAAAGGAGTTGACTGCTCCTTATAATACTCAACAAAATGGAATTGCAGAAAGGAAGAACAAAACAATCATGGAAGCAACAAGGGCAATGCTGCATGACCAAGATCTACCTATGCATCTAGGGGCAGAAACAACTAGAACAGTTGTATATGTGTAGAACAGAACACCCCACAAGATATTGGACAACAAGATACCAAAAGAGGTCTTTTCTGGTAAGAAACCTGAAGTCAGCCATCTCAGAATATTTGGTTGTCCAGTATACACTCATGTCCCAAAGGAAAAGAGGACTAAACTAGATCCTTCAGGAAAGAAGGGTATCTTTATGGGTTACAGTGAAAGCTCAAAGGATTATAGAATATACTTTCCAAGGTTCAAGAAGATTGATGTCAGCAAGGATGAATATAAGTTCAAGGACAGGTAATCCAGGAAACAAAGATCAAGAGGGAGTACACTCCAGCAGCTCCTGCAAGGATGCATATTTTCAGAGGGAGTTGACCATCTTCCTACATTCCACAACAGAAAGGTGTAGAAGAAGCTACTTCAGCAGCTCCTTCTAGGAAGCAAAGACTCAGAGGGAGTCCACCCAACAAACAAACAAAGATAAGTATTTCAATTATCATATCTTGCCTATTTTTGTTTAAATAATATTATGCTAATGTTCCTAGACTTAGGAGATGTATTGTGCATATTAGAATGATTGCATTAATGAATAGTATACTACTAATATGCATGTGATGGGTAAGTTGCCTATGGCACTGTACAACATTCCAGTCCTACTTATCTAGAATGAAACCTCTTTTCTGACATGTTCGGACTAGTGTAAACTCTTAACAATGTTCTGGTAGAGACTGGAAGGCATCTAGAAAGTTGTGGAACATGGATAAATGTTGTATTGAAGCATTGGGTAAGATAATTGGATGACATATTTCTTTATGTGTAAAGAATTTGTTCTGAAAATTATGAGATGTTTCTAATCATGTAATTTAACTTGTTTTGTAGGAAAGATCGTATATCTTCACCTACAAAATAAGGACTACAACATGTGTTCCAGCAACAAAGATATATATTGAAGATATTGAAGTTCCCAGGATCTGGGATGAATAAATGGAATTCCATGATCCGTCGATCATGAAGATGATGTTTGGGATGCAGTCCCAAGACCTGACAGGGAGTCACATGTGTGCAGATTGAATAAAGCCTTGTATGGCTTGTAGCAAGCTCCCAGAACTTGGTGTGATACAAAAAGGAAGCTTGCTGCTGAGCTCGATATGAAAGATTTGGGAATGATGCATTATTTCCTAGGTATGGAGGTGTGGCAGAGTGCAGGTGGGATCTTCCTTGGTCAAGCGAAGTACATAGTAGATATCCTGAAGAGATTTGGGATGATGGATTGCAAGGCCATGGCCACACCTATGGAATTGAATCTGAAGCTTCTATGTGATGCTTCATCTGATCCGGTTGATGTCTCTATGTATCATCAGATGATTGGGTCCTTGATGTACCTGACGAACACGAGACCAGATATTTGCTTTGCTGTGAACACATTGAGCCAGTTCCTAACGGATCCGAGGAGTGTTCACCTGGTTGCTGTAAAGCATGTTCTGAGGTACCTGATGGGTACAGTGGATTTTGGGCTCAAGTATGAAGCGAATCAAAAGTTTAACCTGCAGGGTTATGTTGATTTAGATTGGGATGGCAGTGCTGCAGATAGGAAGAGCACATATGGATGCTGCTTCAGTATGGGATCAGGTGTGATCTCTTGGTTTAGCACGAAGCAGTCCTGTGTAGCACTGAGTACAACTGAGGCAAAGTATGTTGCAGCATGTTCAGCTAGTTGTGAGGTAGTATGGCTACGGAAGCTACTGCCTGAGTTATTTGATCTCCCATTGGATGCTACTGGTATCTTCTACGATAACCAGAGTTGTGTTAAGCTGTCTGAGAACCCAGTGTTTCATGACAGGTCGAAACACATAGAGATAAAATATCACTATGAAATTGATCGATTATTATCAGGCTACCAAGAAGTAGAAAATATGGATGTGGATGCAAAACAAGATTGTACTGTTAATTGTATGAAATTGGTAGATTATTATCAGGCTACCATATATTCAATGATATATTCAATGCTACAACAGATTACATATCTTAAGGGAAAAATTGCATATCTCAAAACACAGAAAGTATTTCTAAATGAACAACACCAGGCCTAGGTGAGTGAGCTTAAGAAGAAGCTTAGAAATTCTACTGGTAACGTCGTTATTAATACAACAGGCATAAATATCTTCATCAACCCTGGTTCCACTGATTTTGTGAAGACGAAATAAGTGTCATCATAGTATCATTTTGATTTTTGTCCCTATGTATATATATATTTGTTTAAAGGTTAGTTTTAGGTTTATTTAATTGGTGAGAGTTATTTTCATTATTATTATATGATGAAGCTCTATTCTGTCTCTTAAATAAGAAGTAGCTGCAGAATAGAGCTTCTGCAGCCACTTCATTTTATATCATTTTTATTTTCATCATATTTTTACTTATTCTTTTTTTATTGCTCTATCTCATATATGTGGATCGGGGATGTATATTTTGGTCAAATTTATATCGATATCATCTACCTGGCACTAATGGAGCATGCATGGCTCAATGAGTAAGCCCCTCGGGAATCAGGAAGATCTATTGGAACTATTTTTGTTAAAACCATAAGGGCTCGAGAATCAAACTTTAAGTTAGTTTTGATCGTAATAATTAATTTAGGATAAACCTTAAACAATATTCCTAAATTAGTATGTGAATATCCTCATTTCTTGGGGTTTCAACGATAAGATATTAGGAAAAGTATTTTATGTTTTGATAAGGTTTACATGCATGGGTTTCTTCGGAACAAACCCTCGGACCCGAGAAAAACATAATTTGACAGATGCAATGAAGGGAAAAAGGTGACCGAAGCCCCCATATCACTTATAAGCCCTCATTTTTCTCCTAATTTCAGGTGTAGACCTTCGAAACCCTGTATCAGGTGCATTCAAACCCTATCCCCCAAAACAATTTTAATTATAACCTTCCCAGAGACTGATTCTGAACCTACTCTTTTTCCGGAAACGGACTTGGATTTGCTAACAATGGAGGTTGTGAGGCCCTACCTGTCACTAAGAGGCCCTGAGAATGGATCCTTCTGTCACTTTCTTAATCTTGCACACGCCCGGAGGCTTCTGACCCCGACAGGTCCCAAAACACAAATGTAAACCTACGTGTGTGTCTTTATATATATATAATCCTTTTTTCTTTAACTTCGGCTTTCTTGGCTGGCCATCCATTTCTCTCCTCTATCAATCTCTTGAGCAAAGATACAGACTGTTGGATATGGTCCCCCTTTATTGATTTGACATCTTTGCTTATCCTGTCGTTGGATAATTTCCCATGTCCCAATCTCCACAGTCCGTCCCTTAGCACCGTACATCAATGGAGTGGGGTCGCATTCCCCAAAAGTGGTCTTGCTTACTGCTTATCGTCCTTGCGATGGGACCGGGTACTAACACCTAGCCAATGGTTTTTCCCTTCGCAACCACCATTCCATCTATCTAGTGTGCATCTCTTCGATGCGAAGATCATCAAGGACCGTCGATATTCTTAGGACAATCTAAACCATTTCTTTTGTCACATTGGACCTACACTTGTCCGAACTTCGGCCTTGGGCCTTAGGATATTCCGTGGCTTACCTTGGTTGTCCATGTTTCCAACCACTTTCCCTTTTGCGTAGGTGGTATCGCATGCCCCTGAGGAGGTTTTGCTTACTGCCTACCCCACCATGCGATGCATCCTCCGGCCGCCACCTGTCTGGCAGTATTTCCCATCGCAACCACCCTTTAATCCTATTCCCCATGCACTTTGGCCATGCGACGATCAATGAGAGTCGTTGATCTCCCTTTCGCACCCATCCAACGGCAGAAACCTGTGTGATGGTTAACCCTTGGAATATTTGCCTCCGTACTATAGACTTTGGCTCCTTTTTGGCCATTTTGGTCGCATTTTTGCTATGTCTTTTCTCTTTCTTATATTTAACAACCCCCACATCAATTTTCCCTTATGCCTTAGCACTTGGCCATGAAAAATAAAGGGAATTGGGGTCTCCTCTCGGGAATTTTCGAGATGACCCTCTATCTCACCCTCATTCTTATGCTGCAAAAACTAGGTGCTAACACCTACTTAAACTGTGGATTGAAATCTTCCTTGAACATTCTTACTTTCCTGGTCAGGATATTTATTCCGATATGCACAGAGCTCACTTGCTCATGCTTTACCATCACTTTCTTGGCCCATGTGATGATGGTCATTCTGTCTTTGATATCTGTTGCTTTCATTTGGATTTTAGATAGACCACTCAGAAAATCTACTGCATTTTGGGCGTAGACAAAAGGTTTTTTGTTCAGTTTCTCGTTTGCTAATGCAATCACTGGGCTTTCTAATTTGACTATGGCCTCCTTATCTGCTATAAAATCTAGGTAGGGCCTTAGTTTCTCTGCTTGTACAATGATGCTACCCCATATGGATTTCCTTTCCTCCTACATTGTTTCCCTCCCTATGACCTGTTGTTTTAACTGACCAAATTCCTCTTGCGTAGCCTGATGCTTGGCTTCCCAGACTTTCTTGTCTTTTTCTGCCTCTTGTTTCTCTCGCTCGGCAGTATCTCTCATAGATTTTAGGTTGGCTTTATGTTTCTTTAGTCTTATTATCTCTCTTCTATCTAGGATGGTCTAGGCTATCTCTCCTACTATAGAGAAATCACCATCCTCCACTGAGGGCATCACCATGACTTCAATTTCTTGCTCCTTTTCTTTTAGATTCTTTTCTAACCTTTTTACTACAACTTTCATAGCTTCCTCACTGTCCATCACTAATTTCATTTTTTCCTGCCCCTTTTCCCTTCCTTCCTCAGACTCTATCAATTTATCTTTACAGTCTGTCAGCTTTGTTTGTAGCTTTTCCTTCTCTTCCTCCAGTTTTGCAATTTATGTACTGTCTACCAACTGGGAAACTGGCATTTTCAACTTCCTTTTAAGCTTTAGAATCTCCTGATATTTTTCTCCTAACAGTGCCTGGATGCTCTTTCTCTTATCTTCAATAGTCTCAGTGGCTAGTAGTGAGGTCTGGAGTTTCTTCACCTATGCTTTCAGACTTTTCTATTCTTAATTAACTTTGTACTTTAGTCTTGTTGGTTTGTGCTTTTGACAGGTCAAGGGCATATTTGAGCAGCTTGTCGTACATAACCTCTCCCGTCTCTTTGTGAAGGTTAATCACGTCTGGAAGGGGGATGTCCTCCAGGTTCACCTTCAGCTCTGTTACCTTACTCTTGCTAGCTAAGGAAAGGCTTAAAGTATTTTGCACAAGGTTTCTACTGGTCTCCATGGTTATCTCTTTATAGGAAATTTGCGTAACATCGTCATACAATTTCGCCTCCTTTGACAAATGTTGGGCACCATTTTTCACCTATTTTTCCATATAAATACCTTCCAGTTTTCTCCATAAACCTTCATACTTGATCCATAAAACTTTAAATTCATCCACAAAACCTTGGTCAAAGGTATAAATGTCGTTTCTTTTTAATAAATTGAATTATGATATTTTTAAGGCATTTAAATTAAGGTTTTATTCAAAATTATAGAATTTGCTAACTTCCCGTAATTTCTCCTAGGTTTGATACTTGCAGGCCAGTTGGGCATAAGCTAAGAGATGGGGGAAGATCCTCGATGTCCAAGGATGGTTAAATTTCTAACAAACCTATGATATGGCTCTCACAGGTGTCGAGTCAACGTCGGTCTAAGACGACCACCTGTGCTGCCACTTAGCATAAAAACATGACAGTTCCGATTTTGTCTATTTTGATGGAGATGATGGAGGATCTCGAGGGTAGAGAAAGATATTAGGAGCATATCATTATGAATCTCCCAGATTTGTAGCATTTCAGTTTTTAAAAAAATTGTATAAGTATTTGATTTGACAGAGGAAAAATGTATTGGATAATAGATGTATGGTTTTGAAATAAAGATTTACGATTCGATAAATTACTGTATATGTCCATATTTATATGGTGAATGCAATTGAGTATTAAAACACTGTGATTTTCCTTGCGTGTGGAAGCAAAGCATTGGAGGGTCCCCTTTTCTAAGCCTGCACACATATTTATCCATCATTGTGCGTGGTATGTTTTAGTTGTGTTCTGTAGAAGTTGTTTTTGCCTATTACATTGCAGATCGAATTAGATTCTATTGATGCATAGGATTTCATTACAGTATAGTGTTATGAGTTTTCTTAGTTGAACGGTTAAACATTGTATGACCAATTTCAATTTCAATCCTTTTATTAAACTGTTGAGAATAGTTAAACATTGCGAATTGCTTTCTTGTAAGGGAAACCGATGGAACTCTCTGCTTTCAACAGTAAGGTATTAGGCATTGTGATTCATGTTTAGGATTAAGGTTTTAGCATTTTAAATCTTAGAATATTTCATATTTGAATTGCTGATTAAAATAAGAAATCAAATGAAGTTGCTTCTGTAAGGGAGGTTTTGTATTTCAAAGTTACAGCATTCTAGCATTCAATAGATTTATTTCACAAGTAAACTGAATTTCCAGTTAAGTCTAGCTCTGAGTATCTATATTTGGGAGATGCCTCTAATTCTTACGCACTCCGGATTGACATAAACTTAAGGTATCATTTACACCAGTAGATTGGAACCCAACAACAATGTCTTAGGGTCTTCTTCATACTGTTCCAATAACACCATCCTGCTCACACCTGGTGCTGCAGGTCCAGCAAGGGTCTTTCTGAACATGTGTTCCTTAACCTCAAAATATGGAATTGGGGGCTTAACCTGCTCCTTCCTCGGCTACCTTGCTTTCACTTTTACTAGTTGCATCTCCGAATATTCCACCTTTTGTCTCTTGATTTCTCTCTCACTTTCAATTTCCATATCCATGGGCTCACCATATTTCTGTTGTGAGAATTTATCTGGAATGCTGGTGAGGGCTAGAACTGCTGCAAGATCTGAGTCCTTTCCAAGTGAACCAAGGGCTGAAGTTGTGCTTGCTAGTATGGAACATAGAGAGCCTCCAGGTGGGTCAATGTCCATCTGACCCTTTTCTAAGTATTCTAGCCAACTGGTCCTTTCTACCAAGCCAGGGAGCTCTAGATGCTCGTAGCCCCTTCTACATATTTCCTTCCTCCTCTCATATATTATGTGGTGAGGATCATAATGTATTGCAGTTTTAGAGGAGAAACCCAGATCGCTCGTCATCATCTCAATGTTAGGAAGAGATGCCTTATTTTTTTTAACAAAAGGACCTACCGCCCATGGGAAACTGATGTCAGTTGATTTCTTGTCCTTCAGGAAATTCTCACACTCCACCTTTAGCATCTGTCTTATGAATTCCAGGGTGAACAACGTGGGAGTTAGGAAAACTGACAATACATAGGGGGCATAAGAAAAACCGTATACCCTGATTTACAATCCCAATTTTCAATAGGAACCAGTCCCAAACCCTCTTTTCCATAGAACGCTGTAACAAATCTTTCATTTCAAGCAGGACTCTAGGCAACCTTTCTTGGAAAAACAAAAAATACATTTCTGACATGAGATTATCCATGAAAACCTGCAAACTTGAGTACATTTCTTCAGAGATCTATAGCTCCGGCCCCTGCAGGTTTTCCTCCTGCGCTGCTCGAAAAATCTTCAGTAGATACGACTAAAACCTAAAAGACCTATTTCTAGGGAATTCAACGAGTTGGGCATGGATACTATCTTCTAGGGATTCGTTGAATTTAAAGCAGGAGCACTAGGCGAATGAGTTAGGGTCCGAGGGCTCAACAAGGAAAGTACTCAGGAAGAACATAAGGCTGATTAGGGGCTCAGTTAAGTATCTATCGCTATCCATCCCTAGGAATTGGGCCAACATGGAGATAACATATTTAGATTATTCTTTTAACAGCTCAGCTTCACCAGGGAAAGGGGTTTCAATAGGGAAAAGGATGGGTAGTAGGTTTTCATGGTAGAAGCTCATCTTAAGGTCCTAAGAGGCCTACCGAAAATATCGAAGGAGGGATTCCATTTGATAATCTTGGGCGTTATTACAGAATTCTGGGACAATGGCCAGGGCTTTCCTAGCATCTAGAGCGTTTATGGAACATAGGATTTTGGATCTTGATGCATCCAGGACGACTCTCTGCTCAGGGAAGTAATGGCTTCCTCACCAATACACGCACTCGGGACAACTAGGGGTTTGGGCTATAGTGAACAGGTGGAAGAATGACTGGTAAAATTGGTGAGTATCGGGTTGGCCAATCTCAGAGCTTCTAGTTTTTATTTAATAGTGTCCAAAGGGAAACTAATCAGCATGGTATCAAAAACATTATAATCTTTATCTTCTACCAAGTCGGTTAACTAGGGAGATTCGAAGCCTGGAGGTTCTACAGCTTCTGCCTTTTAAATAGATTTCGGTGAAAAATGACTTACCTGGTCTCCCGATAGTTGGGAGGATTCTCTAGGAATATGGTTGGCTGGTTGGCTCTGCACAGTCAGCTCTCTCAACTACCCAATGCATACAGGACAAATATGGTGTGGATCCCTGCACAGACCTACTTTTTATACTATGAAATGGTGAATATATTCCTTATAAGTAAGCTAGTGATGGAGACATGTCAATCGTCCATCCACATTGGCGATCTACTGCCGCAGATCCTCCTGCCTTTTCTATTTTTAAACACCTTTGTGGCTTGCAAATATTCTACATGCTACTTTGGCAGCACCCTTTACCCGTGAATCCCTCCTGACCATGGATTACCCCTTCGCTCAGATAGGGGCCATCCGTAGATGCGCCCTTTACCAACTTCACAACTCTGAGCGGCGTCAGTCTAGCGCAAAAGTTGAAAATGCAAACAAGATTTGAACCGTAGATCTTGATTGGGTTGAATCTTTGTCATTTAAAGGTGCGGCACAATAACACAACTTCGCAAATCTAGGTCGTGAGTTTCGCCATGCAAGTTCAGATTGTGAACTAAATGTTAGCCATTGATCTTCATCGCCCACCGTTGATCCGGCTCCTACACATCTGTTAACAAAAGGCCTGCCCGTGCTTAAACTTCCGCCACCTTATTCTGCGATGGAATATTGTGGCATTGGATCTCATCGTGTCTAATCCAAACTATTCATCTTAGCTGATCGAGGACGCAAACGCATTCCTTCAAAATTTTACCCTTCAGCCATCATCAATCCCTGATTTCTATTCAAATGCTCTTACTTCGGGCGAAATTTACTATGCATGGCTTGGATTTTTTGTTATCTAGTGGATACGGGCTCAATCTAGGCTTACTTCGAAAGCTTCCTAGGTCCAACAAACCTCTCTTTTCTCCTAAAACCTCCCTTGAATATTTAGCACAATCCCAGTGCAAATAGTATGCTTGATAAATCCAACTGGAAGTTTGCTTAGCATGACCAGTATGTCCCTGAATGCTTGATCAACTCAACTACAGATTGGATTAGCATTGGGATGGAACCTTTACTTTGAGAGAACCTGATATCCCTCCTTAATGGATACACAAACCAAATCGAGGGTGATCTCTCATCTGAAAGAGTAAGGCTGGACAGAGATCTAAGGTTGGGTGGAACGTTTCTCTCACTTAGCCAGTTGCTTCGGGAAGTGAAAGATAAGTATTATAGTTATGTTAATTGATGATGTTTCATTGTTATGAAATGGTTTCTTATTGTGAAATTGTGGAATGCATGTTTATATGAATTTGACTGACATGAATTCATGTGCATACCTTAGTTAAGGGCTAAGTTCATTGTTATATGAATATCCTCGTATTGCATGAGTTTAATGAATTATAAGTATTGCGTGTGATAGATGTATTTGTTAGATATGCTTTAATGCATTTTACATGTTATGGTATGTATGTTTAACCTTGTGAATGAGTTGTATGCTTACATCTAATCGTTGGGAAGGAGAGGAATTCCCCGGAAGTGTGTTAGAACCCTATGTGGGTCAAGTGGAAGGAAAGTGATGATTAGAAGAAGCCTTAAGTCCCTTTTTGGCAGAGTTATGGACATAAATTCAGTGAGAAATTTGATAGGAAGGATTTCTCAGATGGGTAGGGATTTCACCATTGAATAGATCTGTCTAAGAGCTTTCCAATGGTACCGAACTTGTCTCATTTGGACCAAGCATGGAGAAGTTATGCATCTCAGACGTTTGTGTGGAAAGTTTCCATTATAGGGGTATGGTTCCGCATGCCAGCATCCGCAATTACAGATTGCGGATTACGGAAGTCACCATTGTCAGAAATTGAGATTTGGTGCTTCTGCATCCACAATTGCATATTATGGATTGCGGGTTGTGGGTCCACCGTTGCAGATCATGGATTGCAGAAAGGTAAGCTTTCTGATTATGAAGTCGGCACTTCCACATCTGCAATTGCGGATTGCAGGTTGCAGATCTGACGTTGCGGATTGCGGGTTCACAGTTGTGGATTGTGGACCCGAGATACTTTGGCAGTGGGTGTCATCGATGGGATTGAAAAAAAAAATGTATCAGGGTCTCCCGTGGCCATGGAGATTAGTGGGGACGTGACAGAGTGGTACAAGAGCTTCATTTGTGACACTGAGAGTTGTTTGGGATGGACCGTGCATGAATTTTTAGTCACGACATGTGCCATGGCATGATTTTGATGAACTTAATTGATTGATTAAATGTTCAAATGAATAATTCTAGGTTTGAATGGGTATGATAGAGTTATTTTCTTGCTTGTGATATCTAATAGAATGTCTCTTATATGCACAGAGATAGCAGCAGCTATAAAATGGATTGTATCAAAGGGCGATGCAAAGAACATTGTAATAATGGTAACTTAAAATTATGCACAGGACCCGTTTGGGCCAGAAGATGATGTGCTGGGTGAGAACGTGCAAGAAACACATACAGTGGCCCAGTCTGATGGAAGAAGGGAGCAAGTGATGCCCCCAAACTTGGTTGAGACTATGGTGAGCTTTACTGAGTGGATGATGAAAGCGTAAGAAGAGTAACACAAACTCAATGTAGCCATTTTGCAGAGTCTTATACACTTACAACAAAGGATCAACGGTGGTTCTAACCTGAGCCATGAAGGCCAAGAGGAAAGGAATGCATAAATTCAGTTTAGGGGTTGTTGTATGAGAAGAACTCCCAGCCCTAGAAGGGGTTCTATGAGCATAAGACACAAGACACCATCCCCTAAGTTTTCTTCTAGTAGATCAGATGATTCTGAGGGTTCTTAGGGGAGCCCAAGACGCACTTCCAGTAAGAATAAAGGAATAAAAATTAACAAAGGTATTCCATAGGGTGAATTTAGGAATGCATGACCTCCCACTTTCGATGGTAAAAGAAAAGAAGGTCAAGAAGCAGAGGCATGGCTTCTTGGAATGAAGAAGTACTTCAGAATGCATGAGTATTTAGAGAATGAAAAGGGTAAGGTTTCTATTTATAACCTTAGTGGAAGAGCTTCTATCTGGTGGGATCACCTCATGCAAGTGAAAGGAATTAGTGAAAGAAGAGCCAGCTGCGAAAGATCTCAAAGATACTTTCAGGGGAAGTACTTATCAGCTATGTATTATGATAGCAAAAGAAAAGAGTTCAATGAACTTAGGCTAGGACAGAACACCATGGATGAGCACGTCCACAAGTTTCTAGAGCTACTCAGGTATGTGGACTACATCAAGGATGAATGAGTGAAGATCCAATGCTTCCTTAGTAGTCTACCATAGAGCTATAGAGATAGAATAGAGTTTGTAAATCCACAAATATTGGATGAATCCATTAGAATGGAAGAGCATTGATATGAGCAGGGTAAAGGTAACGCAAAGGTGTAGCCAACATGGAAAGGTAAACCCAAGGTAAGGTTTGATCAAAAGAAAGGTGAATCCAAACCACCATTCAGAAATCATCCTACGAGATTTCCACAAGGACAGCAAGCAAGAAGAGAATTCCAGCGAGCTATAGCAGTAGATAGAACATCAATGGGGCCACTTCAGTGTTGGTGTTGTGGGGAAAACCACATGCTCAGAGATTTACCAACTACAAAGAAGAACCCCAGGAGCTTGCACAATGTTAGAGGAGCAACTACAGTAGGATACATGGCAAGAGAAATGCCTAGGATTTATGTAGCACTGGATGATCATCAAGCAGACCATCAATCAACAGTGGTGGAGGTTGCAGGTAAGATTGTTGAGCATCCTATTTCTATTTTGATTGATATAGGGTCTACTCATATTTATGTATCTCCTAAGGTAGTTGAAATTTGTTCTCTTGGTAAAGTAAGGCATGATGAAGCTTGGCTCGTTCAATTAGCCACCGGTACCAAGAGGAAGGTAAGTGAAGTAGTGAATGAGTGTCCTACAGAGTTGAATGCACTCCCCACACATGCAGAATTAAATGTATTACCATTGGGATCATATGATACCTTAATTGGCATGGATTGGATGGAAAGGCATAGATCCACGGTGGACTGTTATGAGAAAGCATTGGAATTCCTTGATGATGAAGGCAAGCCAGGGTTGGTTAAAGGAATTACAAAGCATGCTTTAGTAAGGTATATTTCAGCTCTGCAATTGAGGAAGTTTTATAAAAAGGGTTGTCAGTTATATGTTGTGCATATATCAAACTAAGAAGAGGATAAAGAACCCTGGATAGAAGACTTCGAGATATTGAAAGAATTTCAGGATGTGTTTCCAGATGAGGTTCCAGGATTTCCACCCAAGAGGGATATTGACTTTTCCATTAATCTTTGTCGAGGAGCAACACCCATCTCCAAATCTCCTTATAGAATGAGAACGCTAGAGTTGGTAGAATTGAAGATGCAGTTGCAGGAGTTAACAGACAAGGAATATATAAGACCGAGTGTATCACCATGGGGTGCACTAGTGTTGTTTGTAAAGAAGAACGATGGAACATTGAGGTTGATTATTGATTACAGGAAGCTTGATAAGGTGACAATCAAGAACAACTATCCCTTTCCAAGGATTGATGACTTGTTTGATCAAATGAAGGAAGTTAGAGTGTTTTCAAAGATCGACTTAAGGTCTAGGTACCATCAAGTAAGGATAAAGGAAGAAGACATTCATAAGACACCTTTCAAGATGAGGTATGTTCATTATGAATTTACAGTGGTTCCATTTGGTCTTACCAATGCACCAACCACATTCATGTGTCTCATGAATAGTGTCTTCAACAAATATTTTGATAAGTTTGTGATTGTATTCCTGGATGACATTATTGTGTATTCAAAGAATGAAGAAGAACATGATGAGCATTTGAGGATGGTATTGCAAGTCCTTGGGGAGAACCAACTGTATGCTAAGCTGAGTAAGAGTAACTTCTATCAAGAGAAGGTGCAGTATTTGGGTCATATTTTATCAGCAGGGGGAATTGTAGTGGATCTAGAGAAGATTGAGGCCATCATGGATTGGTCTACTCCAAAGAATACAGCAGATGTCAGATATTTTATGGGCCTTGCTGGTTACTAGAAGAGGTTCATTGAAGGCTTCCCCAAGATAGCCTATCCAATTACTTCATTATAGAGGAAGGACATATAATTCACATGGTCTGAAAAAAGTGAAAGAAGTTTCCAACAGTTAAAGGAATTGCTTACTAGTCCACCTGTTTTGAAGATTGCAGATCCGAGTAAGGATTTTGTAGTATGCGCTGATACTTGCATTGAGGGACTCGGTGGAGTGCTAATGCAAGAAGGTTCTGTAATTTTTTATGAGTCAAGAAAGATAAAGGAAAATGAAAGGAACTATGCCACCCATGACTTCGAGCTAGCATCCATAGTTCATGCTCTCAAGAGATGGAGGCATTATCTTTTGTGAAGAAGATTTGAGCTCATAATTGATCATATGAGTTTGAAATACTTGTTTGACTAGCCAAACCTAAATGCAAGGAAAACTAGATGGATGGATTTTCTTTGTGAGTTTGATTTGGAAATTAATCATGTTAAGGGTAAAGAGAATAAGCTTGTTGATGCACTCATCAGGAAATTTCACATTGCAGCAATAAGTAGGTGTGAATCAGACTTGAAGGCAAGAATTGTAGAGGCTCAATATAGTGATGAGGTCTACCTTCAGATCAAGGAGAAATTGCAGCAGAATGTTATAGAGAAGAAGCATGCAAGATATCAACTAGGTGAGGATGATGTTCTCATTTATCAAAACACCAAACTGTACATTCCAAACAGTGCAAATTTGAAGAAGTTGGTGATGGATGAGATACATCAAAGTCCATACTCACGACATACGGGATATCAAAAGACTATAACGACAACAAGGAAATAGTACTTTTGGCCTGGTATGAAGAAAGACATAGGTGAGTACATTGCTAGATGTCAGAAGTGTCAACAGGTCAACGCAGAGCACCAACATCAAATAGGATTGTTGCAGGAATTTCCCACTACAGAATGGAAGTGGGAAGTGATCTCTATGGATTTCATAACAGGATTTCCTATGACAATGATGAAGCATGATTCAATCATGGTGGTGGTAAAAAAGCAATCAAAGGTAGCTCATTACATTCCAGTCAAGTCCACTCACAAGGCCAATGACATTCCAGATATCTTCATGAGAGAGATATTCAGATTGCATGGATTTCCTAACGCAATAGTTTCCGACCATGACATGAAGTTCACATCCAATTTTTGGAAAGGATTGTTCCAAGAGTTGGGAACTCATTTTAAGTTTAGCACAGCCTATCATCCTCAAATAAATGGTCAGACTAAGAGAGTAAATCAGATCCTTGAAGATATGTTAAGGATGTATGTAATGGATAAACCATCTAAGTGGGAAGACTATTTACACTTAGTGGAATTTTCTTACAACAATGGACATCAAGCATCATTGAGTATGAGTTACTTTGAAGTGTTGTATGGCAAAGGATGCAGAACTCTAGTGAGCTAGGAAAACCCAGTGAACAGAGTAGTGCTTGGGCCATAAATGATTGAGGAGATGGATCAGAAGATTGTGAATATCAGGCAGAATTTGAAGGCAACATAGGAAATACATAAGAGTTGTGCAAATTTGAAAAGAATGCATAAGGAATTTCAGATTGGGGATCATGTCTACTTGAGGGTGAAACTAAGGAAGAGTTCCATGAAGTTGGGGAGTTGTGCCAAGTTGGCACCCAAATATTGTGGGCCATTTGAAGTCCTTTATAGGGTAGGGCCAGTTGCATATAGGATTGCATTTCCTGCTAACATGAAAGCTCACCATGTTTTCCATATATCTTTACTTAAGAAATATGTATATGATCCTAATTATATAATTGATTGGCATGTGACACAGGTGGAACCAGAGGGAGAGTTCCAGGTGGAGCCTACATGCATCCTCGATAGGAAGGTTACCTTGCTCCAGAACTGGGCCATAGGGTAGGTAAAGTTGCAATGGAGGCACCTTAGTCCAGAAGAAGCCACGTGGGAGCTGGAGGATGCCATGAAAGAGGAATTCCCATTTTTGTTCAGTTTTGACAACACCGAGGATGGTGTTATTTAAGGGAGAGGGAGTTATAATTACCCATTTTTCCATTGATGTTATTTGGATTCAATGTAAATACTGTGTATATGCAGTATGTGTATTGTCCCTAGAGTGGAGCTCAAGGCCAAGGCCCCACTAGTGGATGTTTAAGTTTATTGCTTAGGAAAGTATTTGGACAATTTGATTATTCATGGGATGTTAATCCATGAAGGAATGTAAATGATGTAATTATTATTAATGAATAAATAACCAAGAAGTGGCTAAGGAGGCAACGAATGAGAAGCGTCCACGTGTATCCATTAGGGAGAGGTGAGGGGGTTATGGGATTGGGTTTCCATGTTTCCACAAGTCCGACTGTGATCTCTTTTGAACTCCCTGATGACATTAATTCAGTTGTAGAGGGTGGTTGAGAACCCTATTGCTAAAGCCGATGGAGTATGGAGCATGCCTACGATTTCATGTGGTAGGGAATGGCTCTAATTGCTTACCTTGAAAGACACTCAACGTCTAAAGTTCTTTGAACCGTTTTGACTACCTGTTCTGGTGAAGGACAAAAATGAATTCATTCCTCATCCATTCACGCACTTTCCCTCCACGATCCATCGCCCCACAGAGAGAGCTTGCTCATACATCCCTGTATACGCAGATCCAACAGAGGGGTATCACAAGAAGATAACCGTGTTTTCCCTGTGTAATAGAATTACTAGAGAGTTGATAGCCATGGAAACTATGTGTGTGAACCCATTCTATCGATGACAGAGTGATAGAAACTGTGAGGAAATTGCAAGCCTGAACAATGCAGAGAAACCGTGAGAACCAGAGCTTGGATTGTAGAGGATAGATTGCGGAACAGAGCTCGTCTGCAATCCTGGAAGGAGTCCCTTGTTGAACCGTGGATGAAGGTTGGGTTGCTTGATAAACCTAGTGAGGGATGAAGTCTTATAGAACTAATGACTGAACCTTTCTATGCCCATCCTGGAATAGCACTGGAAGGGAAGAGGCCTTGAGGGACTGTGCAACATAGAAGAGGGTCTTCCTTGTGTTGGATGTGGTAGGTAATGTAGGTGCCAGGTCAAATAAGTGTTGAGATGCCCGCCGATCTGTGTTTGAGCTCACTGTCTTAGCAATGCCTCTCTTGTTGTCCATGTTCGCCTAATAAACCCACTTCCAGTTGGATTAAAATGATCAGGTTGTCTGATATGTTTGATAAAACCAATGGTATGCTAGCTTGGCATGAGTGTGTTTCTTGGTGTGCCTAATAAACCCACTGCAAGTTGGCTTAGCATGACCAGCTAGACTAGTATGCTTGATAAACCCAACTGTATGCTGGCTTGGCATGACCCTACCGATGGTATGCTTGATAAACTCAACTGGAAGTTGGCTTAGCATGACCAGTAGTTCCTGAATGATTGATAAACCCAACTAAAGATTGGCTTAGCATTGGGATGAAACCTTGCTGTGAGAGAACCTGATAGCGCTCCTTAGTGGATACACAACCCAGCTCGGGGGTGATCTCTCAGCTGAAAGAGTACAAGCTGGACATAGATATAAAATATAAGGTTGGCTGGAAGGTTGCTCTCACTTAGCCAGTTGCTTTGGGAATTGAAAGATAAGTGTTCTAGTTATGTTAATTGATTGTGTTTCATTGTTATCAAATGGTTGCTTATTTTCAATTGTGAAGTTGTGGAATGCATTTTTATATGAATTTGATTGGCATGAAGTCATGTGCAAACCTGAGTAAAGGGATGAGTTCATTTTTATATGAATATCCTTTTATTGCATGAGTTTAATGCATTATAAGTCTTGCATGTGATAGATGTATTTGTTAGATCCGATTTAATGCATTTTACATGTTATGGTATGTATGTTTAACCCTGTGAATGAGTTGTATGCTTATATCTAATCCCTAGGAGGGAGGGGAATCCCCTAGAAGTGTTTTAGAACCCTATGCGAGTCAGGTGGAAGGAAAGTCGTGAATGGAAGAAGCCTTAAGTCCCTTTTTAGCAGAGTTATGGACATAACTTCAGTGGGAAATTTGATAGGAGAGGAGTGCTTAGATAGGATAGGGATTTCACCATTGGATAGAGCTCTCCATGAACTTTCCAATGGTACCAACCTTATCCCATTTCGACCAAGGATGGAGAAGTTATGCATCTCATAAATTTGTGTGGAAAGTTGCCACTGCAGGGGTATGCTTCCACATGCCCGCATCTGCAATTATGGATTGCAGATTGCGGAAGTGACCGTTGTCGAAAATTGAGATTTGGCGCTTTCGCATCCGTAACTGTGGATTGCACATTGTGGGTTCGAGGTTGCGGATTGTGGGTTGCGAGTCCGCTGTTGTGGTTTGCATATTTTGGCAAGGTAAGCTTTCTAGCTATGAAGTCGGCACTTCCGCATCTGCAATTATGGATTGTGGGTTGCGGATCCGACGTTTTGGATTGTGGGTTCGCAGTTGCAAAAAAAAATGGAGGTCAGTGGGGATGTGACACACACTAGTGCCACATTTTGCTTCTCATTTAGCTCCTTGAATTTTTTCTTGTTTTGCTTCCTCATGAATGTTGCATTTAGCTTCCCATTAAGAATCTAATTTTGCTTCTTTGTTGGCCACTAGTTTACCTTCTGGTTTGGCTTCTACTTTGACATCCAAAATAGCATCAGAATTGACTTCCAACTTAGCACTAGGTATTGCATCGAATGTTTCTTCTAGATCCATGACATAGTGGGATTCCATTTTAGCTCCTAGTTTTGCTTCCTATTTTGCTTCCTTATTAGCACCACATTTGGATTTCTATTTAACACCTACAACTATATCCAATTGTATGCTAATATATTTATTATATCAAATTATTATAATTATTTCATTAATTTCAATAATTCTCATATATCATTTACTTCATAGTTCTGAAATAACATAATGAAACATTCAAATGAATTGTACAGATACCATTATTGAAATTAATTACATATCATTTATGAAGAAATTTAACACAAAAAAGACAACATTTATCCAAAGTAGTAACATCGTCATATATATTAATTTTCCATGAAAAGATCATCGACAACTTCCAATATAGATAAATTTACAATATAATAACGATAACATCACCATTATCTTTCATCGAAAGAAGTGAAATTATAAAAAATCATCGCATCCATAACCTGACATACGTATCATCATATTAAGGTTAAAATAACAAGTGAACGATATATATAGTGAAACTACCAATATCACAAGAAATATCTTTTTTAATATCCATATATAGAAATGTCAAAATAACCAAGGGTAATAAAATTTTATATGTCAACATAAATCCATCATAGAAATCAAAATGACCCAAAATTTAATATGAACTTGGATCATCACAAAATAACAATATGTGTCTAGTAGCATCGAGAAAGCAATAAATATTCACAATCTCAATAGTATCATCAATGGATACCATCATCATCATCATCATCCTCCTCATATATCCCAACATCATTTCATCATCATTTTCATCTAATCCATTTGCATCATTATCAGCAATACCTTTCTCTGGTACATTGGTGACAACATAATCTAGATCATCTAAGGAGTCATCTTCACCATTTTTCTGCAAACAACAAGAAATAATCAATTTAAAATATTGGTATTAATTTCATTACATAATGCATATTTTGTGTTATATTGCAAATATTAGTTGATAATTTATGCATTCTCACGAGTTTTCCAACCATGAATAACATCATCTCATCAACATATAGTAACCACACATATAAAGTGTATCCACAACCATGTACACACTCACACACACACACACATGTACACCATAAATTTTTATATCACAACAGAACAAGTCATAGATGCAAGGAAAAATAGACATCCCCGTGATTATATATAAAGTGAAGAAAAATATGATATCACATATATTATTCACTTCGAACAATTTTTTTTCCTAAAATTGTTATATCATTAAATATCTATATATAACATGTTATTCAATCTATATCTTTAAGAGCATATTAACCATGATTTTCATCTCTCAATCAAGTTCATGAATTGTTTACATTTTTAATCTAAAAGTAAATTTAATATAACATGCTTGATAGTAACCCCTCGTAAACATGGATAAAAGAATATTATCATAAATATAGTTTTTAACATATTAATCATATCATTGGTATAATAATCCCAAAGCTTACAAAGATTTGTTGGATTCACGTTATCTAAGTACGTGTAGGAGGCAACGGAACTCAATTTCGTTACCTGGATTGGTTTTTATGCCCCTCACTACTATAATTTTGACTTTTGGGGGTAGTTGTCTTCCGCCCCCAAATGTCACTTTTGGGGGCGTTTCTGGATTTAGAGGTGGTCTTGAGAAACCGCCCGCCCCCAATAGCACCCACCTTAAAAGTATGATCTTTTAGGGGCAGTTTTGGAAAAGATCTAAACTGCCCCCAAAACTGGTTTTTGAGGCGGTTTTAGACCCCCCCGTAGATACCTACAAGGGTGGTTTTGAACCCCCCTAAAACTCCCTCTCAGAAAACCTATAGGGGCGTTTGTGGAACCCCCTAAAATCCACCTACAGAGGCAGTTTTGAACACCCCTTAAAACTTCACCTACGGGGGCAGCTCTAAACCCCCCTAAAAATCCCTGTTATAAAACCTACGGAGGCGGTTTTGAACCACCCTAAAACTCCACCTGTGGGGGTAGTTTTGAACCCCCCCTAAAAATCCCTCTTATAAAACCTATGGGGGTAGTTTTGATCCCCTCCTAAAAATCCCTCTCAAAAAAACCTATGGGGGCAGTTTTGGACCCCCATCGTAGCAACATAAAAGGGAAATTACAAACCCCCCTCATAGCAACATATGACATCGATTTAGAACCCCCCTTGTAGGAACTTACAAGGGCATTTTAGAACCCCCCTTGTAAATGCATATAAGGGTGGTTATGAACATATAGGGGCATTTTAGAACCCCCTCATAGAAAAATATGAGGGAAATATAAAAACCCCCTCGTAAAAACATCCAAAGATGGTTTCAAACCTTCCTTGTATATAAATAATCATAAAAAAATATTTTATTAGAAATATATTGCAATATTAGTAGGGCATGGAGGAATTGAACCACCACCATCCTTCTTGTAAGGAAAGTGCTCTTCCATTGAGCTAGAACCCTTTAAGATTTGATGAGAGGATATTACACCCATATTACATCATTTGTAATTCTAGAAAAACAATAAGATCCAAATAAAGACATACTTAAAATCCAATTTATTTTTCCAAACACACTAATCTGCACAAAAATCTACCATGATCAAGCAACAGAATATCCGAAACAATTATGAAATCTATTAAAGTAGTCCATAAGGACTTCCTAGGACATAAAAATCCAACCTTGATGGCTCAAACAAATTTCTATAGACCCGACATCAGTGTTACCTAGGCTGAGCTTGTGCCTCATTCAATTATCATATGGCAGGCCATCACTAAAATGGTCATCCTCGAAAGGCGAAGATCTGTGACATGCTACATGTGATGCTGAGTGTCAAGTACCAGAGGGTTCCTATAGCGATGATTGACAAAGGCCTGGAGGGAGCGACATTATTGTAATAATATGTTATTGGGTTTTCCTATGGCTCGAAGATTGTTTAAATTAAGCTACATGCTTGTTGATTTTGCAATGGTAGGAAAAACATGGAGATTTGGTTGCTCCAACGATTTCTTTTAATATTTTTTTTTTTATGTATGGGTGTATGAAATATCGAGATCGGGTTAATAAATATCTTGATTTTTTTTATATTTTTTTTGTTTCAGGGAATTGTTCAGTTTGTTATTTCTTACTAATTTATATTGTAAATATTGTTTGATTAAATAAAAAATTAGGATTAATAATTATCTACCTGTTATTGTATTCATTATAATTATTTAATATTTGATTACTTCTTTATTCACCATAATTTTTTTACATAATTATCTTATTTCACAAAATCGTTAAAAACTGAAATTAATAATTATCTATTTGCTACGGTATTCATTAAAATTATTATTGGTTTACTGTTACATTGGGAAGAAAAATTTACATTTTTTTTTTGAGTTGAATCATTAAAAATTAAAAATTAATTAAATCATTAAAAACTAAAATTAATGATTATCTATTTTCTAATGTATTTATTTAAAGGATTTATAATTTCCATTTTTGTTTTTAATTGAGGACTCATCTTAGTGTTCATCCTATTTATAAAAAATAAAAAAATATTATAAAAATTAACATGTCTACTCAAATTAGATTTAAAATATTTAGATTGGTATATATAAAACTACATAAATTAAATAAATTAAAATCATAAACATTACATTCTATATTTTTGGATTTTTTACATCTCTTTAAATCTTCTTATGATAGATCTATACTGATTCACATCTGCATGTGGGACAATTGATTTTATGACTAAACCATTGAAAAACGCAATTTGAATGAAAGACATGGTTGCATGCCAATTGTTTTGCAATCTCTCCATTCCTTAAAGTTTCGTAACAAACTGTGCACAACAATTCATCATCACTACCATTGTCCTGCCGGCTAATTATAACGTTTGGTAACCCATCCACTACTTCACGAGGACTGATATATACTTCATCTCTACCGTTATTATTACCAATCGCGACAAATTCATGCTGGAAATTGAAGTGAAACGTATTATCCTGTAGATGTTGCGTGATCTCACGCCAACTGAATCTGGAATTCCATATAATCTGGATGGAGTAGCCGAATCCATTCTCGAGTTGGCGAAACTCCTCTATGGATCGAATTACAATTATATCCTCTGCCACTGTTAATGTTTGGAGATAGTCTTCAGTCATATTTTCAGGTATTATTATGCGTCTTATGGTCTCTCCCGGCCATTGATACTGTAAACCAGCTATATCAACATTATATCGGGCAATGTCGTTCGACAGCATTTGTTGTGTAGCATCTTGATATTCAATTCTGTTCGTTTCGGTGATTGTGCCGGCCACGACTGAGTTCGAAACATGTCTCATAACATGGAGAACTACTTCTCTGTAATATTCACTCTCTATTTCTTCCATTATTTCCCTCTCTACTTCTTCCCTTATCAATTTCGAAATAACAGAACTCAAGTATTATTGCAGAAAATCCCACCTTCAAAAGTTCAGATAGTCACCACGTGATAGTGCATATAACTTCTTCAAGACTATTGCTTTAGTATTAATAATACGTTTAGATATGTTTCAAGTCCTATTATATTCGCATTCGCCTTTTGGGTAGTATCAGTTTTCAAGCCGACACATTTTCTAGTTAAAATAACTAAAGTAAACATAATCCAAACTTTTTAGTACATGAGAAATTTACACCTATTTTCTTTTTAACCACTTCTCACTCTTAATAGATCATGAGTCACTTGATTTCCTATATAATGACTTGTTTAACATGTTCATAACATGCATGCATTTTGTTGTCCACAGGTGTTTCGTGACTACGGTCATCAACCACCCCCACCACGGATTGGCACATCACCATATACACAGGTACAATGTGTAGTTATAAGCATGTTTTTAATTTGATTTGCTACGACTTACTATGGTTTAATTTATTGTTTGTTTACTAAATTGTGATATCACAAATGTATATGTAGGTTCCACCAGCAGTTGTGTCTCTGCATTTTAGTCCTGTGTATCCACCGTCTCCCATGAGTCCCCTCCCTCGCTTTCATCTAGACCCCTCCCTACGTCCACCCCCTCCCTTCCATCCAGTCCCCCCTCTCCGGCCATACTCCCCCCTCCATCCATCCTCCCCAACTCGCCCACCCCCCTACGTCCATACATCCCCCCCAATTTATCCACGCCTCCATGTCTATCCATCCTCCTCCATTCGTCCATGCCCCCCCTTCCTTCCACCTTTCCCTCTTCGTCCACAACCTCCCATTTGTCCATCCTCCTCCCTCCATGGAGGACTGCCCTCCCATGCACCATCCCTCAACACCATCCCTAGCCCTTTCCATTCGATACCCTCTATCCTATAGCCAGCAGGGGTTCATAGTCCACATGGTCCTCCTCCACCCCATACCACCGTGTCTTCTCCCACCATATCATCCCCACTTCCCGCCACTATTGTGGCATCTACTCTTCCAATATCCTCATCAGTATCTCCAGTGGTGGCACCTGTAGTGGCTGCCACTACATCTGGCCCCCCCCCATCACTGCATCAGAGTTGGTTGTCCGGCCATCTGCTCCACGTGCTAGCCCAGAAGGCCAGCCATGTCCATTGTCGGAGGTGTTCACGGTGAGAATCAAGTTAATTTATGAAAATATTTTGATGCATTAACAAAAATTAATTTAAGCAATTATGACTTTTCAATGAAATGATTGTTTTAAATGTTGTAGGATGGAATTGCTGAGAGGCTCCGCAGATCCAGGACACCTGCCCAACATTTCCCACTCATGTCAGAGGTGATTTATTTGAGATTCGAATTCTACATTTGTTTTATAAATGTGGTAAATGTTGCAAATGCTTGAAAATGATGGTATCTTATATCATTTGTTCCAGATCCCGGAGAGACGGTCTACTCCTAGACGGACCAAGACTCGAGGCACCGGTAGCTCGAAGAGTAGGAAGATCGACTTTGGATCTGCACCTGGGAGTCACGGCGGTGGTCGCAATGCTTGACACGCCATGTGTTATGTACATTATCCACGATGTGGCACTTTTGTGCACCAGTTTTGATTTACTTTGTATCTACGACACGAGTTGCCATGTATTTTGTATCTACGGCATGAGTTGTCGCATTTTGTGTAGGGCACGAGTTGCCATTGTATGTACATTGGGAACCATGTCCCAGTATTTGCCAGAAATTGTATATGTTTGGATGAGTTTTGTAGCCTTGATGTACATGGTTTTTCAGTTATGTGATTTATATATCTCTTTGTCTAATGTGGTTGTCTCATGTTGTGTATCATGATGTGATGTTGTGTAAATTTGGGTTTTACCTAGATCTTAGAAGAGAAGTTGGATATCGTAGTTAAGCTTGGTTTATATTTCCACATGTAAAAGCTTCTAATGGTATCTATGTTAAGAGAACATTGTAAACATAGGCTAACTCAAACAAAATCATGTGTGAGAATTAATCTAAAAACAAACGGAATAAATGGATGGACAAATCACACCTCATGGCACATAAGATATATATTGGGAACTTGAGTACTAGGAAAAGAACACTTAAAAATAGAAAATGTCCATTGTTGTCAAAAGGTTAAAATGAGATCCAACATGATTTTTAATAGCTCTACATAATGAGATCCAAAAAGGCCATACTCTACATAATGAAATGTCGTCACTAGTATTTATTTTGACCATTTTGTCCACTTAAGATCATGCAACAAATTAATAACCAAGTTATGGAATCATTTCTTAATCAATTGTCACCATATAAATAGGACAACCTTGAGCATGATGTATAACTAGCTCATTAATCCTCACTCACAGATATAGCCACCTTTGATTTGATGACCATCACATCCACTACAATTTACAAATAGGACTTTCTTAATTTATCATTATGTGATAGCGATCTAATTTTATGTATGCATATATGTGTATAGTGGTTTGGATTCAAATGTATGCAGATGAATATATATGTACAATGAAAATGATTTAATCTTTACATGTATTATAATTTAGGGCTAGATCTTAGGATACACAATAGGGTTTCATTGTGATTAGAATACAAACTAGGGTTTATCCTACCAACTAGGGCTTTTAGGATAGGCTCTCATGTTTCTAGGCTAGGATCCAAGCTCCAGGGTCACCATATTAATGTTTAATTCCACTATCATGTCATCATTCTCACCAATACCATGCCCACTACTACAATCACCATCAAGCCTCTCAATCCCACTTTGAACATTTCCCATACATCCAAGTTAAAATTGATAGGTCTTGTTGCTAAAATATTTTCACTTATCTATTCACATAGACAAATCCACTCCTATGAAAGATTTGTTGTAGCTTGGTACGTGCAAGTTCACATGCAATAAACTTGAGAGATCATTTTACCCCATGATCCATGGAAGATTCATTGGAGTCATATGAACCTCATTTTCATCACCCCAACCATGGTCAAGATGCCAAGATCCATCCTTAGTAGACAAAACCTCATGTTGGCACCCATACCACACTCAAAGATAAAAAAATTCTTTGAAAGGGCATGTTTGGGGGTTGAGGGAATATTGATTTTTTTATAATCACACATGAGAGGTTCTTAGAGTCAAATACATTGGATATAAATAAATTCCCCAACGCCTTCATCATCTTCATCACCATCGCCATCATCATCAACGCCTTCATCATCATCACCATCTTCATCATCATCATCATCACCATCACCATGACCATCAACTTCACCACCATCACCATCATCATTAGCTTCACCATCTTCATCATCATCACCATCTTCGTCATCATCACCATCTCCATCTTTTGGATGCGAGATGGAACCATCACCATCTTCATCATCACCATCACCATCACCATCAATCTCACCACCATCACCATCATCATCAACGTCACCATCTTCATCATCATCACCATCTTCATCACCATCACCATCTCCATCTTTTGGATGCGAGACAGAACCATCACCATCTTCATCATCACCATCACCATCACCATCAACCTCACCACCATCACCATCATCATCAACGTCACCATCTTCATCATCATCACCATATTCCTCACCATCACCATCTCCATCTTTTGGATGTGAGACAGAACCATCACCATCTTCATCATCACCATCACCATCACCATCAACCTCACCACCATCACCATCATCATCAACGTCACCATCTTCATCATCATCATCCTCCTCGTCATCATCACCATCTCCATCTTTTGGATGCGAGACGGAACCATC
Source organism: Larix kaempferi (assembly GCA_027924585.1). Lineage (NCBI taxonomy): Eukaryota > Viridiplantae > Streptophyta > Pinopsida > Pinales > Pinaceae > Larix > Larix kaempferi. The sequence goes on along the minus strand of BSBM01000784.1, from coordinate 760,746 downwards.
ACCATCTTCATCATCACCATCACCATCATCATCAACCTCACCACCATCACCATCATCACCACCATCACCATCTTCATTATCATCACCATCTTTGTCATCATCACCATCTCCATCTTTTGGATGCGAGACGGAACCATCACCATCTCCATCATCACCATCACCATCACCATCAATCTCACCACCATCACAATCATCATCACCATCACCATCACCATCACCATCAACCTCACCCAAACCCTAGCCCTAACCCTCACCCAAACCCTAGCACTAAACCATCTTCTCCATCCTCACCATCACCATCACCGTCACCATCAACGTCTTCATCATCACCACCATCTCCATCATCATCATTGACTCTAAATCTAACCCTAATTCAATTTCCTTCTATAACCCTAGCCCTAACCCTCACCCAAACCCTAGCACTAAGCCATCTTCTTCATCCTCACCATCATCATCACCGTCACCATCAACGTCTTCATCATCACCACCATCTCCATTATCATCATTGACTCTAACTCTAACCCTAATTCAATTTCCTTCTATAACTCTAGCCCTAACCCTCACTCAAACCCTAACACTAAGCCATTTTCTCCATCCTCACCATCACCATCACCGTCACCATCAACGTCTTCATCATCACCACCATCTCCATCATCATCATTGACTCTACCTCTAACCCTAACTGTAACTCCAACTCTAACTCTAACTCCAGGTTCCTCATCAAAGCCTCCATCATCATCATCTTCATGACCATCGCCATCGCCATCACCATCACAGTCAACCTCTTCATCATCATCACCATCATCATCATCATACGTGCCCGGTGGAAGATTTTCCACAGTTGACCGCCGTGTGGAAAAATTGCACACTCCCTCACTGATCAAAACCCTAGTTTCTAAGATGGATGTACAAGATGAGGGCAGGGCCATTGGGCCGGAAAAGCTAATGTAATAGCCCATTTCCCAACATCTTTCCTCTGCTCAACCCTACACTCGTTTTCCATGGGAAACCGCTGCCTCCACATGTAATAACTACATTGTTTTGTTGAAAATTAATCTTCTTCTGCTAACTACATTGTTTTGTCGAAAATTGATCTTCTTCTGCCTCCAGACGAGAAATGGCCCCCTCGAGCGAATATGGAATGGCCCTCACTAAGCAAAACACTAGCTCCAGGGATGGCCCATTGGCACTGCTTCCGAGAATTCGAGGCATGCTGTGGGGGGTCCCCTAGGTGAAACCCGGTGTCCCGGACTCAACGGAGTCGACGGATTCGTGAACCGAGCCACGGTTCCGGTGCCACGGGCATTCTAGTCGGGCACCCCGGGACCGTTCAGGGACACCTAAAGGATTTTCCCCGGGGCCACGGAACCCAACCTGGCGAGAGGAATTGGATTCCGTCGCCTCCCACAGGTCCACATGGCCATTGTGGACCTATCCACAGTCGCCACGCACGCCCGGGGGCATCCAGACGAGAAATGGCCCCCTTGAGCAAATTTGGAATGGCCATCACTGAGAAAAACCCTAGCTTCGGAGATGGCTCATTGGCACTACTTTCGAGTCTTCAGAAGACACTGTGGGGGGTCCCCTAGCTAAAACCCGTCATCCTGGACCCACCAGAATCGACGGATTCGTGAACCGAGCCACAGTTTGGGTGCCATGGGCATTCTAGTCGGGCACCCCGGGGTCGTTCAGGGACACTTTGAACATTTGGTCCGCAGCCACAGAACCCAAACCGGCGAGCAGACTTGGATTCCGTCGGCTCCCACAGGTCTACATGGACATAGTGGACCTGTCGATGGTGGCCATGCACACCTGAGGGCCTCCAGACGAGAAATGGCCCCATTGAGCGAATTTGGAATGGCCTTCACTGAGCAAAACCCTAGCTCCGGGGATGGCCCATTGGCACTGCTTTCAGGTCTTCGAGACACGGTATGGGGGGTCCCTTAACTTAAACCTGGCGTCTTGGACCCACCGGAGTTGATGGATTCATGAATCGAGCCACGGTTCAGGCGCTACGGGCATTCTAGTCGGGCACCCTGGGGCCATTCTAGTGGTGATAACAAGTTTACTATCTGTTGAGTCTGATACTACATCCAAGAGCCGCTCAACAAACTTTGAGATAGAAAGCTCTGTAATTTTAGGATACTTATTCAACCACTCATACAATTTCTTACCTTCTCAAGGATCTAAATTTATAATTTCCTTCTGCGTAGATTCAGGCATTCTCGAGGATCTAAATTTACAATTGCCTTCTGGGTAGATTCAGGCATGGAATAATATTTGCCGGCACTTCCAAGCTCCCAATACCATTTTGTTAGCCATAATATGTGCAACTCCTTTGATGAAAGATCAATTCTGGTGTGGACAGTAGCATTTGATACACTAGCCAAATCTATGTTGTTGGAAGAACTTAGATATTTCAACAAAGGAGCGATTTGCAGGTGACTTGAAAATCCCTTCCATTTTTCAGCAATAAAACAAAGAAGTTCAACGTACATATTTTCAGGCAAGCTTGTCAACCAATCAAACAACTGAATACAGGGAGATAACCACACCCAAAACATTCAATCTTTATAAAACTCTTGTTTATCAAGATAAGGATGGACTATGTGTACATTACGAGAATATAGATGAATGAAGTCGCTTTGATGAACTTGTCTTCTTGCTCTCTCCAGAATGCGTTGAAAATCAGGGAGTATTATCTAAGCTTCTGTGAACAATGAAGGATTCGTTGTCATTGCTAAGAGAAGTTCTAAGGTCATTTTCTTGTAAAACAGAGATTGTATAAATCCAGCGGGTGTCCCTGAAGGCCTTTTGGATGCGAGACGGAATGAGCCATAGAATGAAGACCGTGGCTCCGATCGACAAATCGTCAACTCTGTTGGATTCAGAACATCGGGATAGTGCTAGGGGTGCCCCTCCCCTCTGATCCCGTGGCCCAGGTGTCACCATGTAGGTCCATCTTGGAAACTAGTGTTTTGCTCAGTGAGGGAGTGCAATTTTTGCACACGAGGGTCAACTTTGCAAAATCTTCCCCCGAGCACTTTGTGGTTAGCATTCCCAGCCAGAACCTCTCCAGACACACTTGCAGGACTCCCCAAAACTAGGTTTTTCTGCACAGTTGGAGCTCTATGTCCCGGCAAGTATCCAGCGGGTGTCCCTGAAGGCCTTTTGGATGCGAGACAGAATGAGCCATAGAATGAAGATCGTGGCTCCGATCGACAAACCGTCAGCTCCGTTGGATTCAGAATGTCAGGATAGTGCTAGCCCCCCCCCCCCCTTCCGATCTCGTGGCTTGGGTGTCACCTTGTCGGTCCATCTTGGATACTAGGGTTTTGCTCAGTGAGGGAGTGTGAAATTTTTGCCCACGGGGGTCAACTTTGCAAAATCGTCCACCAAGCACTTGTGTCTAGAGTTCCCAGCTGGAACCGTCCTAGACACACCTGCATGTCTCCCTAAAACCCGGTTCTATTGCACAATTGGAGTTCTATGGCCCTGGCAGGTATCCAGCAGGTGTCGCTAAAGGTCTTTTGGATGCGAGACGGAACAAGCCATAGAATGAAGACCGTGGCTCGGATCGATGAACCGTCAGCGCCGTTGGATTCAAGACATCGAGACAGTGCTAGGGGTTCCCCTCCCCTCCAGTCCCGTGGCCCAGGTGTCACCATGTAGGTCCATATTGGAAACTAGGGTTTTGCTCAGTGAGGGAGTGTGCAATTTTTGCACACGGGGGTCAACTTTGCAAAATACTCCCCCGGGCACTTTGTGGTTAGCATTCCCAGCTGGAACCTCTCTAGACACACTTGCAAGACTCCACAGAACCACTTTTTGCTGCACGGTTGGAGCTCTATGCCCCGGTAAGTATCCAACGGGTGTCCATGAAGGCCTTTTGGATGCGAGACGGAACGAGCCATAGAATGAAGACCGTGGCTCCAATCGGAAAAATGCCAGCTCCGTTGGATTCAAGACGCCGGGATAGTACTAGGCCCCCCACCCCCCTCTGGTCCCGTGGCTCGGGTGTCACCTTGTAGGTACATCTTGGAAACTAGTTTTGCTTAGTGAGGGAGTGTGCAATTTTTTCCCACGGGGGTCAACTTTGCAAAATCTCCCAATGTCACATTGTTGTTGTTGGTTTCAAGATTTTATTTCTATACCTATCTATCCTACAATTATAAAGCATAATATACTCTCCTAGCGAAATTACTACTTCTCAAAACATTAAACATAATTTTGAAACTACTGAGAATCAAGCGCACTGTGGGATTCCCGATTGTTACCAGACCTAGTTCACTAAATGATAAAGGATTGTTTCATTTCTTGGGTTGTTTGTTGTTGCTCCATGACATCCTTGTTGACATTAAGAGTAATACAAAACATAGATGGAGGAAAGTGCAGTGGGATAAGGTAACGCAAAGTGATATTTTAAAGGAACTCAAGCAAACAAAACAACCTCTTTGAAAATGTGTTGAATATTGCAAGAAAAAAGTTACTCAATATTTAAGGGAAAAGGAAATTCAATAGAGGTCCAAATGATTTATCCAAGTGAGGAAATAAGGCTAAAGCACTAGAGGGATCAATGGCATCATTTTATGAAAGTTCTTATGGCATATTCACTTATGTTCCTTCACTAAGTATTCTAGCTACATCGTATTTTAAAGATTAATGGTGTTATATCATAAATGCCATAATTTTCCTTTTTCCCTATGCATTTGTAATTATGTTGAACACAACATAATGGGGAATGTGAAATAGGGAAAGGCTATGTGAAGTGATATTTTCAAGGAACCTAGGAGATGTGAATAAATAATTTGAAAATGTGTAAAATGATACAAGTCCAAAAGTGCACAATGTTTATGAAAAAGAGAGGGTAAAAATAATAAGAGTGAAAGGGAAAAAAGATGGGAACTATTGGGAGTTACTCATTGTAGATAGAACCAAAATATTGAGCAAAAAAATCATTGTAATACCAAAACAAAATCGTAGGTTGACTTGGCAATGTTGGAATTTATTGAATATACTTTTTCCAATAAAAATGGAGGGTAAATTCATGGATGGAATTTCATCAAATTTCATCATTGTACTACCATCAAATTTGCTCAAGGAGATGATGAAGTAGCTGAAGACAATATGGAAGTTGTTGCATCACATGAACCACATACATATTCACATAAATCATAACTTAATCATAACTCATGTACATCAAATAAACGATATAAGATAACGATATCAAATTCCTATCTAACATGAATAACATTGATCATGTATGAATAAACAATGACATAGTTATAAATCATAACTTAATCATAACTCAAACATCAAATAAATGATATAAGATAGAGATATCAAATAAACTATCTAAAATGAATAACTTTGGACATGCATGAATAAACAATCACATCATTACTGTACTATGTACCTCAATCAATTAGGCCTTCTGGATCCTCTCAGTTTTTTATTGTCTCAAACAACCTCTCGTGCTCTACATGAGGTAGTAAGTAGCGTACCTTGTTTGATGACTTCGTTGACATTGTCTGTAGTTGGATGTTTGTACCAACGATCAAGTGCGTAAAGTGATACACCCGTGACCCTGGTCTATAATCCGTGTATGTGTAGCCATTGCTCTTTGGTCCCTTTCCATCCATTGTAAGATATTCCCCCTAAACAACCATCGAGCCAATGGGAAAGGTAATGCCTTCACTATGCCTTCAGATATATGATCATATTCATTCGAAATAGAGGACTAGTCTTCCTCTCACTGGATTGTTTTAACAACTGTACGTGGGTCCACTGCAAGTGATACATGATCCCATTCATCAACCCAATCCATTGATTCGCATTCATCCCATTCACAACTGCTACAAGGACCACAAAAGCAAGCAAGTTTTCGCGTCCATATTTCAAATAAGGGGTTGTTTGAGCTTCAAACCGAATGAAATCCACGAGTTCCTTGCACAATACTGCAACTATAAGAACGTGATCGGTCTATATCAACTACATGCCAGAAATTTCTGACAACATGTCCTCTACTTGTTGGTATGTGTTGCTCCGTGGTTCGATCTGACATTTTTGCAGAGCACCATTGAACTATGGTTTCTGCATCCTGAATATGAGGGTTTCTCATGCAGCTCATCTCTTCCCTTCGTAGGGCAGTTTTGAGACATGGCCCAGCACCGTCGTGCTCGCCCTTTCCATGACCGGTCTCAAAATAGTTCCACACATGCAACACATCACAAGTCTTGTGCAAAATACTCAACCACTGGAATACACGTGCATTTTTTAACTGGCCTACACAACCATCTGACCATATCCAATGTCGATCCATCTGTATACCTCTCTCCTTCAGCTAATCATAGAAAATTTTGAAGCAATGTTGCACGTAATGCAGGTCATGGCACCTGTCGTCACTGATGTAGAAGTTGGTCTCTTTCAATATTATCCTCCTGTCGTTGTTGCTCTCTGGCGTGTGCATATACGTGATATGGACCATTATGCTAACATGGTCTGAATGGTAGTATTGACTTTGAATCTCATTTTGTTGCTGTAGGGTGTAGTTTTCAGCAAAGTCCACAACCGACAATATTGTGCCATTGGGGAAGGTGTCCCTGCACTATCTATACTGTTCATCCTACCATCATGCTACATGGACATGCTGTACATACTACTCGGTCTTTTGGTAGAATTCCTTCATGAAATTACAAATTTGTACCTAGTGCCACAAAACCCAGGGCATTAATACAACGTGACATTTTCAATGTGAATATATATGTACAAATTCAACATGTATAGTATGAAAGTATGCAAACTTAGATTATCTGTGACTTCACCAATGCAATTTTTTTGCTTTCCTTCGAACTATCTACTTGATATGTTATGTACTGGAAGTTCTACATTTCTATTGACATGCTCCCAAATGCGTGCTCCATGGTTGCGTGGATGCAGGGGCTCAATAATGCAAATCCACTGCAACTGGAACACGTCCCATATAAACATGATCTTTTGTAATACTTTTGTCCTTCAGGTCTTGGACACATTATGCTATGTGTAAATTCTCTGGATGCATTCGGTGGTTGTAACGATGGGAAATCCTGCACAATGTTAGTATGCAAATCACAAAATATATGTCTATATGTATCATAATAGTACTCAAATTCTACATGGTATCTACAACAACATGTATTGCGATCATTGCAAATTTTAACATACTAGGGTTTGCATTTTTCAAAGGACCTTTGGCCCAAGTTCAATTGTGTGTGCTCATTCTTGAACCTCTCGTAGAGTTCTATTTGTGTCGTGTCAAGGAAGTGATTGACATGGGGTTCACCCCCCCTAACACCTTTTCTCAACTTTAAAACATCTCTTTGATTCGATGACGGTCTAGAGTTATCATTCCAAAACTTCTGCACTAGTTCTTTAACAACATCAATGAGCTTCATGTCTAAACGAGGTAACCTACCAACAAAGGCCCAACAATCTTTTTGGCCTGGGGTCTCAAGTTTTTCTTTAATGGCAGAATACTTTTGAAGAGTCTTTCTATCTACTTTAAAGATTTTACATGTGTGTGATAGTAGGTGACGTTTCCTTGTTGATTTGTCTACAATCGATTTTGACAGTACACGACGGGCCGCATTAAAATATTTTGTACGAGAAGTTTTTCCAATCAAATTAAATGCAGATTGTATATTTCTAACAACATGATTGTTGACATCTGAACTTCTAACTACCTTTATGCTCAAAATTCTCCTAACATCCGCTAGACAATGTGATTTTAACAAAGCAAGAAACAATTGACATTTTGCTGCATCGGTTTTGGATTCAAAAAATTCTTTCGTTATCTTGCTACAATGGAAATCAATAGTGCGTTTGGGCATCTTACCTTCAAGTCCTGAAAATGAACTTTCATCCACATGAATACGTCTGGGAGTTCTTCGTCGTCTACTTGATAGTCAAGGAAAGGGAGTCGGCAAGGAAGTATGAGTCCAACGGCTTGTTGTGGCCCTTCGTTCACAACTTGATCCTGCAAGGGAGTGTGTTTTGCATGTGTGTGCTCTTCTTGGGGAGGTTGCCAATTAAGAGCTTGTTCAACGTCCATCCCTTCATACTCGACATCAGGCAAGATTTGATTGGCTTCAACCACTTCGTCATTGCTTGTTGATGGATCTAAGGCACTAACATTTTTCTTTCTACGGTTTTGCATGTACAACCTGGCTTTTTCTCTTATCTCATGGGCCTTTTCAGGGGGCAGTGGGTTCCTTCTAGACTTTCTTTTATTATTACGTCTGTTTCCCATATTCAATGCGTTTAAAAAAAAAACAAAAATATCACCCCTGCAAGAATGAACAACAAATAAGATATTAAAACCCGATGTGCACATGATTATTAAAGCTCGATGTAGCAATTGATTATGTACAACAACATCTAGTGAGAATGTTTTCATATAATCTTAAAAGCTATTTGGAATGCCCTACATATAACTGCAACGACACCTCTAGGAACTCAGTAGGATGGTATTGGATGGTACTGAATGGTGGTATGGGATGTTAGTAGGAGCAACTTCCCTATGAGGGAAAATAGCCCCAAAAGACTAATAGTTTTCAATTCTCTAGGTGTTTTTTTGAGTTGTTGTAGTGAAACCATGAGGAATTCAACAAATGTTTGTCTACTGGATGGAAGAATGTGATTATGAAATGTTATTGGTGGTGATGCAAGTGATTTTTTTTTATTATCTTCATGAAAGGTTGAAAGCATTACTTGCTGCATTTTGTAGTTTTTTTTTGGTAAGATGTTTTTATTGTCTATGTTGAAGATTAAGAAAACTAAAATAGATCTATCATACAATTCATGAGGAAAAACCCAAGATAGATGCCATTCAAACAAGTGAATGAAGACTAAACTATATTTAACAAGATAAAATTATCACCATACCTTAAGGATTATGATTGCTCTTTGCCTCAAATGTCAAATGCTCTTTTGATGTGTCCACTATATGTAAGAAGACTTCATGTGTGTCCAAGGAGCATGAGAATTCAATCCAAGGTGACAAATAGAGTCCAACTGTTGTGTATTCACTCGATTGATCCAAATAGAGCCCAAGAGGTGTGTATTCAATCCAAGGATCCAAAATAGAGCCCAAAATGTTGTGTATTCTACCCAAATGGTCAACGAAGCACCAAATGGTGTATGAATTCAATCTACCATTTAAATGCTTGTCGGACTATGCGTGAAACCAACGAAGAGAACGCGAAAATGAGGAAAAATTTGTGGGAGAAAGAACACGGGTGATTTTCTAAATTTTATCTTCAACAGGGACGCACACGCGCATCTAGCGTGCACACGCATCTAGTGCGCATGCGCATCTAGCGCGTGCGCATCCATTCTGAATGTTGTATTGTTTGGTGGGTAACGTTGAGTGCATTTATTACCCAAGAGATATAAATGTGTCGGGTTATTCCTAGAGCCCCTCCCCATAAAAGCATTTAGGACCTCTTCTAACCCATAATGCCTATGTGCATTTAAGTGCTTCTAGGTGTTTAGGGGTTTAAGGGTATATTTACAAATATGTATTTTAATTTCAAAACATTAATTTAATTTTGAATTATAAACATATGTACTACATCAAGAATAATGCTATTACATCATCTTCATCATCAACTTCATCATCATCATCATCATCATCATCCACAACATGGTCATCATCACCATCTTCATAGTCATCATCATCATCATCATTGTGAGGATGAGGATGATGATGGTGATGATGGTGATGATGACGACGATGGTGGATGATGATGAATATGAGTACAATGATGAAGAAGAAGATGATGATGATAACGAATACGATCATCATCAAAATCATCATATTTGTCATCATCATCTTCACTAGTCATCATCATCACGATCATCACAATTGTCATCATATGATCATGGTCACGATCATCACTGTCTTTGTCATCACTTTCTTTAGTCATATTCATCTTCGTCATCGGCATCTTCCTCCTAATCATCATCATCATTGACATATTTGTCATCATCTTCGTATCATCATCATCATCATCATTGACATCTTCGTATCATAATCATCATCATCATTGACATCTTCGTATCACCATCATCGAAGAAGATGATGATGATGATGACTAGTTTGGAGATGATGATGATGATGATGATGATGATTATGGTGAAGATGATGAGGAATATGTAGCACATCATCATCATGTTCCTCATCATCAACACCATGATCGTCATCATCAACTTCCTCGTCATCATCATCATCATCATCATTGTGAGGATGCAGATGATGATGAGGATGGTGAAGATGATGATGATACGATGATGATGATGGTGATGATGATGACGACGATGGATGATGATGAATATGAGTAAGATGATGAATATGATGATGTTGATGACGAATATGATGATCATCATCAACAGCAAAAACATCATATTCGTCATCATAGTCATCTTCATTAGTCATCATCATCATCATCATTGTGGGGACGGGGATGATGATGACGATGGCAATGACGATGAATATGGTGATGATGACTAATGGATATGATGATGATGTTGATGATGAAGATGATGGTTATGATTGTGATGATGACGACGATGGTGGATGATGATGAGTATGAGTACAATGATGAAGAAGATGATGATGATGATGACGAATATGATCATCATCAAAATCATCATATTCGTCATCATGATCTTCACTAGTCATCATCATAACCATCGTCATCATATGATCATGGTCATGATCATCACTATCTTTAGTCATCTTCATCTTCTTCATCGCCATCTTCCCCCTAATCATCATCATCATTGACATCTTTGTCATCATCTTCGTATCATCATCATCATCATTGACATCTTCATATCATCATCATCATCATTGTTGACATCTTTGTATCATAATCATCATCATTGACATCTTCGTATCATCATCGTCGACAAAGATGATGATAGTGTATGATGATGAATATGAGTACGATGATGATGATGATGGTGATGACTAATTTCAAGATGATGATGATGATACTAAAGATGATGAGGAATATGCAGCACATCATCATCATCTTCATCATCATCAACAACATGATCATCATCATCAACAATATGATCATTATCAAAATCATCATGCTCATCATCATCGTCTTCACTAGTCATCATCATCACCAGCGTCATCATATGATCATGGTCACGATCATCATTGTCTTCATCATCAGTGTCTTTAGTCATCTTCATCTTCATCATCGGCATCTTCCTCCTAATCATCATCATCATTGACATCTTCGTCATCATCTTCGTATCATCATCATCATCATCATTGACATCTTCGTATCATAATCATCATCATCATTGACATCTTTGTATCACCATCATCGACAAAGATGATGATGATGTTGATGATGATGATGAATATGAGTACGATGATGATGATGACTAATTTGGATATGATGATGATGATGATGACGATGATGATGATGGTGAAGATGATGAGGAATATGCAGCACATCATCATCATCTTCCTCATCATCAACACCATGATCATCATCATCAACTTCCTTGTTATCATCATCATCATCATCATTGTGAGGACGCGGATGATGATGAGGATGATGATGATGATGATGATGTTGATGATGATGACGATGGATGATGATGAATACGAGTACGATGATGAAGATGATGATGTTGATGAAAAATATGATCATCATCATCATCAACAAAAACATCATATTCGTCATCATACTCATCTTCATTAGTATTCATCATCACCATCTTCATCATCATCATCATTGTGGGGACGGGGATGATGATGATGATGATGATGACGACAATGACGATGAAGATGGCGATGATGACTAATGGAGATGATGATGATGTTGTTGATGATGAAGATGATGACTAATATGCAACACATCATCCTCATCATCATGATCATCTTTATAATCATCTTCATCATCATCAACACCATGATTGTCATCATCAACTTCCTCATCATCATCATCGTCATCATCATGATTGTGAGGACACGGATGATGATGAGGATGATGGTGGTGATGATGATGATGATGGTGATGATGGTGATGATGGCGACGATGGTGGATGATGATGAGTATGAGTACGATGATCAAGAAGATGATGATGATGATGACGAATATGATCATCATCAAAATCATCATATTCACTAGTCATCATCATCACCATCGTCATCATATGATCATGGTCATGATCATCACTGTCTTTGTCATCACTATCTTCAGTCATCTTCATCTTCGTCATCACCATCTTCCCACTAATCATCATCATCATTGACATCTTTGTCATCATCTTCATATCATCATCATCATCATTGACATCTTCATATCATAATCATCATCATCATTGACATCTTCATATCATCATCGTCAATGAAGATGATGATGATGATGATGGTGGTGGATGATGATGAATATGAATATGATGATGATGATGACTAATTTAGAGATGATGATGATGATGATGACTAATTTCGAGGAGATGATGATGATGATGATGATGATGATGAAGATGATGAGGAATATGCAGCACATCATCATCATCTTCATCATCATCAACAACATGATCATCATCATCAACAATATGATCATCATCAAAATCATCATACTCGTCATCATCGTCTTCACTAGTAATCATCATCACCATCGTCATCATATGATCATGGTCACAATCATCACTATCTTCATCATCGTTGTCTTTAGTCATCTTCATCTTCGTCATCATACTCGTCATCGGCATCTTCGTATCATCATCATCATCATTGACATCTTCGTATCATAATCATCATCATCATTGACATCTTCGTATCACCGTCATCGACGAAGATGATGATGATGATGATGAATATGAGTACGATGATGATGATGACTAATTTGGAGATGATGTTGATGATGATGACAATGATGATGATGGTGAAGATGATGAAGAATATGCAGCACATCATCATCATCTTCCTCAGCATCAACACCATGATCATCATCATCAACTTCCTCGTCATCATCATCATCATCATCATTGTGAGGATGTGGATGATGATGAGGATGATGAAGATGATGATGATATGATGATGATGATGATGACGATGGATGATGATGAATACGAGTATGATGATGATGATGTTGTTGTTGATGAAGAATATGATCATCATCATCAACAGCAAAAACATCATATTCATCATCATACTCATCTTCATTAATCATCATCATCACCATCTTCATGATCATCATCATTGTGGGGATAGGGATGATGATGATGATGATGATGATGATGACAATGACGATGAAGATGGTGATGATGATGATGTTGATGATGAAGATGATGACGAATATGCAACACATCATCCTCATCCTCATGATCATCTTCATCATCATCTTCATCATCATCAACACCATGATCATGATCATCAACTTCATCATCACCATCATCATCATCATTGTGAGGACAAGGATGATGATGATGATGATGATGACGAATATGATCATCATCAAAATCATCATATTCATCATCATCATCTTCATTATTCATCATCATCACCATCATCATCATCATCGTCGTCCTCATCATCATCGTCGTCCTCATATGATTGTGGTCATGATCATCAATGTCTTCGTCATCATAATTTAGTCATCTTCATCTTCGTCATCATACTCGTCATCACCATCTTCCTCATAATCATCATCATCATCGACATCTTCGTCATCATCATCATCATCATTGACATCTTCATATAATCATCATCATCATTGACATCTTCGTATCATAATCATCATCATCATTGACATCTTCGTATCATCGTCATCAACAAAGATGATGATGAATATGAGTACGATGATGATGATGACTAATTTAGAGATGATGATGATGATGATGAAGAAGATTAGGAATATGCAGCACATCATCATCATCTTCATCATCATCAACAACATGATCATCATCATCAACTTCCTCATCATGATCGTCATTGTGAGGATGCGGATGATGATGAGGATGATGAAGATGATGATGATATGATGATGATGATGATGATGATGATAATGATGGTGGTGGATGATGATGAATACGAGTACGACGAATATGATGATGATCATCATCATGACCATCAAAATCATCATATTCATCATCATCATCTTTATAAGTCATCATCATCGCCATCTTCGTCATCCTCACCATCATCATCATCATCATATGATCATGGTCATGATCATCATTGTATTCCTCATCATAATCGTCATCTTCATCATCCTCATCATACTCATCATCGCCACCTTCGTCATCATATTCATCATTGACATCTTCGTCATCATTTTCCTATCGTGATGATGATGATGATGATGATGATGATGATGTTGTTGATGAGGAAGAGGGTGATGACAAAGATGGCGATGATGATGATGGTGGTGGTGGTGGATGATGATGAATATGAGTATGATGATGAAGTTGATGATGATGTTGATGGTCATCGTACTCATCATCAACATCATCATCATCATCTTCATCATCATCAACATCAATGGTGATGATGAGGATGATAATGATGATGTTGATTTGACGTTGACGATCAAGATGATGACGTAGATGTTGATGATGATGAGGAAGAAGAGGGTGGTGACGATGATGATGATGGTGTTGATGATGACAATGATGATGATGATGATGATGATGATGGTGATGAGGATGAAGAAGATGCTGATGATGGAGATGAATATGTTGATGATGATGACGATGGTGATGAAGATGATGATGATGTTGATGAAGAAGATAGTGATGATGAAGAAGATGACGATGATGGAGATGTTCATCATCATCATCACCATAATCATCAACATCTAAATCATCATTGTCATCTCCCCCTTCCTCATCAACATCTCCATCATCGTCATCTTCTTCATCATCACATCTTCATCAACTTTATGTATCCTCGTGACAAAGGAAATTACATTAATGCGTACGCGCACCTACGCGTACGTGGATCTACGCATGCGCGTTGTTAACCACGCGTGCATGCTTCTATGGACGTGTGCGCGCCTATTTGCGTGCACGCGTGTATGAATTCAAATTGTTTTTGGTGCCCTTGCAGACTTGGAATTAGCTTCGAACTGCACCTTTAGGCTCGGTCTGATTTATCTATGATTTATGGCAGAACACATCAAACGCCGCAACTTCCTGTTTTTCACAGCTAGTTCTGCATAAGCTCCATGAGTGCACTTTAGATGAAATTGCACACACTTGTCGAGCTCTGTGTGCAGATTCCAAATATATAATTTTTTAATAGATCTGTTGTTGTTCTCTATTTTTAATTCATTTTAAACTGCACTCATGTCAAATTCGTAACAAACATAGGTCGTTTATTTGGCCTATAACTTTTGATTGGCTTACCTATTTCGAAAATGAAAAAGAACCCACATAAGAGCACAAAAATATCTACAACCTAAAAAAAACAAAATGCATTTTGATTATTTTTAGACCATGATATGGTGGATTAAAACTTGACCATGTCCTTTTAGGGCTTCACTGACTTCGGTAATTTAAAAAAAATATAAAATTAACTTTTAAAATTTTGGAAAAATAGCTCCGCAAAAGATTTGTCTGTTGCCTACGCCTCTACATATTGTTTTTCTCATAAATTGAAAATTTACATAGAAAATAGGTAGGTCAACAAAAACATGTGCATTATGTTTTGGAAAAAAAACAACATACCAATCTTCGAATAATGACGTTTTGGGGTGGTTATACCACTTTTCCATAAATAAAAGTTATATATTTCAGAAGTTCATCCGTTTTTCTACGTTTCATCTTTTTACACCTAATCGGAAAAAGTTTTGTAGGTACCTCTAATAATTGATTTTAATGATAATATTTCTGTTTTTTCAGAATGTCATTGCAACTAACGTGTCATAATTGGGTATCATTACCTTGCACCAGCCCTTAAACTAAAAGTGGAGATTCATAAAGATATATTTAAAACAAAATAAATAAATTATAATTCATTTTAATCCAAATTTTATTATTGATAAGAATTTTATAACTATTTTTTTAATCACTTCTCACTTTTCATAGATAATGATAGAAAAAATCACATGATTTTTAGCTTTTCAAAATTGATTTCAGCATATAACTTTAATTCCCAAAGTTGAGCATAGCCTCTTCTCACTTCTTTACAATAGCTTAGGTTTTACTCTCCTTCATTGTTTCAGTATATGTAGTGCTTATAACTCGTCAAATTTAGTTCCCATTTTCCCACCACAATTGATTGAAATTCTCATTTTGATTTTAAAAAAATGCATAGAATTTTTCACATTTCTATGCTCATGTCTCCCTAACAAAATAGAGAAAACTAACAACTTTTATTTGTTAGTCTTAGTTTACTATATTAGTTTTTTCTTTTTTCTTTTCTTGTAAAATGATGTGCTTTCTAAACATTTAAAAAACTGCATAATCTATATTTTAATACGGTTTGTGTAATTTTTTCTTGGTTGAATGAGCCACGACAAGCACTGCATGGAGTCAAACTAAATGCATTAGCAAGAGCTATGAATCACATCAATAGAGAAATCCATAAGGTGTAACACAAAATAAACACCCAAGAAAAATTGGAATTCCAAAAGATTGCTTTTCCTTGTATATCAAAGGCATTAGTGATTGGATTGTCAAAGTCCTTGAAAATAAAATATTCAAGTGGATTTTACCTTAGTCGATTGTGCCAAAGATTCTATGGATCTAATACAATAGAAAAGACTATACTCAAAACCATGTTCATGCTACAAGTTTTATATCGGAGGAGACTTGGAGGTCGATACAAATACGACTTAAACAATATGTCTCAAACATAGTGAAAGATAGAACTTCTAAATCAACAGAACACTCGCACAACTCATCCCATCACATCATGCATTTTCTTGTGCTTCCTCAGTGTTTATGCATATCATAGAGTTATCCCTACCATTTCATATGTTCCATGTTACCATGGTTCATTTTTTTTGGAGGCAAGTGTCGATGGAAGTCATGTATTTTCTAGCATGATTTGTTGTTGTTTCAACTATGACGTCCATGTGAGGAATTTCGATTAATATTTACGAGTTGACATGAGACAATGCACATAGGAGGGAGAAGGGTTGACAAACACAATTTTTCTCTATGTTTATTTAACTACTAACTCCTTTCCATATCCAATTTCTAAGGGAACCATTCTTTCTTTCACTAGGTTTATAACTCGTCTATGTTGCTTGTTCATAAGGAATTCCATGAAGGTATCATTTTTGTTTTCTACTTTTTCCTAAGTTTTGAAGTCAAAATCCATCCCACACGTGGATAGCGTGTCTTGAACATTTGATAAATTACATGTTAAGATTATAATAGGCTTGTTTTTATAATTTGTAAGTGTTGAGGACATGTTGCAATGTGAATGGTTTGATGAACTTGTTATGAGTGTTTGCAAAGTTAGGGGTTCCCTTGTCTCCCTTGAACTAATTTTCTTGTTTGTTTTCTTCTACCTGATTAACTTTGTAGAGTTAGGGGTTCTCTTGTCTCCTTTGAACTGATTTTCTTGTTCTTTTTCTTCTAACTAACTAGCTTAGTTATATAAGTTATAATTATAAGTGCATGACTAAACATACATGATAACCTAATATAAATAAAATAAAGGAATAATAAAATGCATGTTTAGGAATAAAATGATATTTAGTAAGCTAAAAATGGGAATTAGTGCATGGATGACAAGTGCCATCCATGTAAATAAAACTTATTTTTAATAATAAGGAAAATGTGTTTTTTAAGGTGGGAGGGCGGAGATTCATCAGGGTTCTTCTCTTACTCTAGGTGTTGGGTGATTGCTCTAGCTAGTTTTGCATGAGAGTTTGTAGTTGGAGGACATGGGTGTGAGTATTTTCTATCAGTGGTGAGGATATGTTGCAACAATATTTAGGCTGGCACAATTTTAGTGGTTGAGGTCTTGGGGGATCTCATTCCTAGATTGAGGGATAGGTTGGGCAGAGAGTCATCTCCCAACATTTTGTTGCTCGTGGTTTCCACTATAGCTGGTAGTAGGGCCTTATGTACATTCTTGTAAGTCAATTATTCTTACTTTATTTATAGGTACATTTCTCAACTTTATACTATTTTAGTTACTTTTAGTGATTCAAGATACCAACAAAATAGTTATGTTTTGTGTTGTATTAGAGAGAAAATATTGTGAAATGTGTTTTTGTCTTAAGTATTTCAATATAGCCACTACAACTAGTATTATATCCTAAGCTCAAACCCTAAGGACTATGGACTTTCCCGATAAGCCAATTCTTGGGAGTGTTAATTTTTCGATAATTTCATTCAATATTATCTAGGATCACTAAGAGAATAAGATGTGTAGCATAACAATCATAAACACAAGACACAATAGACACAGAGTTTCCTCGGGGAAAACCAAGAAGGTGAAAAACCCTGCAACTTCCTCAGAGATAGAATAAGTCACAAACCAAGATCACAAAGATCAAACCCAAAGAGATGTCTCTAGTAGATACTCCTTCTCCTCCACTTGTCCGCCACTTTCTCTCTTAGCTATGCGAGCTTGAGAAGTGAGTGAATGAATAGAATGAGAGACACAACCTCTCTATTTATAGATTGACTTGACCTTCCAATAATCCAAACAGCCGACTTCCTAATGAAGTCTAATAACCCAACCACATGACCTAACTAGGTCTGACCCCACACTGGTGGTCTAATAACCCATCAGTACAAATGACGACACTTACAATGTAACTTGCGACACTTGCAAATACAAATGACGACACTTCCAATTAGAGGAATAATACATCTCTGTTGGATATACAATAAAGTACAAATGTAATATACAAGTGAATATCTTCCGAAGTTACAAATACATCAACACTCCCTCTTAACTAGGAAGGTATTCTCTAGACACAGGTCATCAATACATATTGGCACAAGTCTTCAATTCTGGAGCTGGATCATCATCACTGGATCACGGAGCATCATCATCATCACTACTGTTGTACTCAACATCTCAATCATTGGGCTATCTATGGATTCTTCTCGTCATAGGATGTTCTACAGAGCCAACCCTTTTTCATGCTGGTTGTACGCCTAGCCTCCTGCAGGTCTTCATCATCATTGGCCATACTGTGGAATCCTCAGGACTTATTATGTGCATCAACAAAAACTCGAAGAGCATCCCAGGACTGATGATGAGCTTACTAATCAACCTATCAGATCTCCTAGGATCTTTTACATGTTCACTGTCATGAAACCTTAAAAGAGTGTCTTGCATCTTGCAAGAACTCTAAAGAGCATCCCAGGACTAATTACGAGCTTAATGCTCAACCTATCAGATCTCAAGGATTGATTACATGTGAACCCCACCACAAAACCTTAAAAGAGTGTCTTGCTTCCTGCAAGACCTCTAAAGAGCATCCCAGACTGATTATGAGCATACTGATCAACCTATCAGATCTCCAGGACTGATTATATGTGGTTAGACAAAACCTTTAAAGAGTGTCTTGCAACTTGCAATAACTCTAAAGAGCATCCTAGGACTGATTATGGGATTACTCCTCAACCTATCAGATATCCAAGACTGATTACATGCCTCTAGTAGAAAAAACTCGAAAGAGCATCCTAGCTCAGACTATAGGATCTCCCAAGATATTTTCTATGCTACATGCACAACCTGTCCATGACCATAGAGTATCAACCTGATACTCATGATCATACTGATCATCATATAGTACATCATCCTAATGCACATCATCATCACATGATCACCCTGATCATCGCAACAACATCGTCCTGATGCATATCATCTGGAGTATTGTCCTGATACTCGTCACATATGATCATCCTGATCATTGTCATAGCATAGTCCTGATGCATATCATCTGGAGTATCGTCCTAATACTCATCACATATGATCATTATGATCATCGGCATAGCATCATCCTGATGCATATCATCACACATGATCCAACTGATCATGTAAAGCATCTACCTCATGCACATCAGATGATCCACCTTATGTAAAGTATCTACCTTACGCACACCATCACACATGATCCACCTGATCATGTAAAGCATATACCTGATGCATATCATCACACATCATCCACCTGATCATGTAAAGCATCCACCTGATGCATATGATCATCCCGATCAATATCATGCAGAACATCATCCAGAGCATCATCCTGATGCTTATCACACATCGCTTACATCGATAGCCATGGGAAGGATCCTCCTATCACCATGCTTGGAATGGATCCTACAAATGTGTCCCATCACTTCTTCCTAGAAGTATCTCCTATCTGAAGAACACCAAGCCTCTCTCTGAAGTACTCAAACTTCACTTTGGCTAGTGGTTTAGTCAACACATCTGCAACCTGTTCATCCGTCGTAACATACAGGAGCTTCACTGCTCCTCTCTGCACCATATCCTTGATATAGTTATATTGATCTCGATGTGCTTCTACCTGTCATGGAACATCGGGTTCTCTGAAAACTTCACACAACTCTGGTTGTCATAATAGATACAGGTAGCATCCAACAAGAGATCAAATAAATCAGACAGTAGCTTCCTAAGCCATACTACCTCACAACTAGCCAAACAAGTTGCGACATACTTTGCTTCGGCTGTACTAAGTGCAACGCGGGATTCCTTCCTGCTAAACCAAGAGGTCACACCTGATCCCATACTGAAGCAACACCCTGAAGTGCTCTTCCTATCTGTAGCACTTCCTGCCCAATCTAAATCAACATAACCCTCCAGGTTAAACTTTTGATTCACATCATACTTGAGCCCATAATCAACCGTACCCTTCAGGTACCTCAGAATATGCTTCACAACAATCAGGTGAACATGTCTAGGATCCGTAAGGAACTGACTCAATGTGTTCATTGCAAAGAAAATATCTGGTCCTGTGTTCGTCAGGTACATCAAGGAACCAATCATCTGACGATACACTGTAACATCAACCAACTCAGATGAAGCATCACACAATAGCTTCAGGTTTGATGCCATAGTTGTGGCCATGTCCTTGAAGTCCATCATCCCAAACCGCTTCAGGATCTCTACTACATACTTCCCCTGTCCAAGGAATATCCCATCTGCACTCTACCACACCTGCATGCCTAAAAATTAATGCATCATCCCCAAGTCCTTCATGTCGAACTCGACAGCAAGCTTCCTCTTGGTGTTGGCAGTCAACCCATCCTCACCTATAACAAACAAGTCATCCACATACAGAAGTGGTATCACTGGATTGCCTTCCTCAACCTTGTAGTAAAGGTTGGAATCTGCTTTACTCTTAGTAAAGCCCAAGCTCGATAGAAAGTTGTCTATCCTACCATACCAAGTCCTAGGAGCTTACTTCAAGCCATACAAGGCTTTCTTCAACCTGCACATGTATGAATCCCTGTCATGTGTCTCAAAACCAAGTGGCTACTCCACATACACTTCTTCTTTGACTACACCATTCAAGAAGGTTGTCTTGACATCCATCTGGTGTATCTTCCACTTCATCACTGCAGCTAGAGCAAGTGCTGATACGATGGAAGTGTATCTAGCTACAGGTGCAAAAGTTTCTCCATAATCTATTCCCTCTTTCTGGGAGAAGCCAAGAGCTACAAACCTCGCCTTGTATTTCTCTATGCTACCATCTGCAACATGCTTAATCTTGTAGATCCACTTGGAAGTCACAACAAACATCCCTTTTGGTCTTGGGACCACATCCCAAACATCATTCTTCATGATCGATTGGTATTCCTTGACCATGGAATCCTTCCATTCTTTCTTTTCCATTGCCTCTTCATAACTAGAAGGTTCTTTGTTCGTAATGTCACAGAGAAAGGCAACATAGCTAGTGTGTGACCTTTTCCTTTCTTTGTGTTCTTCTTCTGGAATACCATACCTTTCTACATCTTGGATGAGCTGTCTAGCCCATGCAGGTTTCCTCTTGTGAGAGATCTTCTCACGGGGTGGATCTACAGGTTCTTGTGGATCTTTAATTTCATGACCTTCTTCTGGAATTGCTTCATTCATAGTGGTGTCTTGAATTCTGGTTACCCTTGGTTCTTCATTGTCTTTAGCAGGTGTCTTCCTTGATTTGATGTATGTTGAGTTTTCATAAAATGTTACATCCCTGCTAATGTCAATCTTCTTGAACCCTGGAAAGTAGATTCTATAAGCCTTCGAGCTTTCACTATAACCCAAAAAGATGCCCTTCTTTCCTGAAGGATCTAGCTTTGTCCTCTTTTCCTTTGGAATGTGTGTGAATACTGGACAACCAAATATTTTGATATGGCTAATTTCAGGTTTCTTACCAGAGAACACTTCTTCTGGTGTCTTGTTGTCAAGTATTTTGTGAGGTGTTCTGTTCTGCACATATACAACTATCCTTGCCGCTTCTGCCCGTACGTACATAGGCAGATCCTTGTCATGAAGCATTGCCCATGTTGCTTCCATGATATTTCTATTCTTCCTTTCTATAACTCCATTTTGTTGTGGATTGTAAGGAGTAGTCAACTCCCTCTTAATCCCTGAATCACTGCATAACTTCTTGAAGTCACCTGAAGTGAATTCACCGCCATTATCAGATCTGAAGGTCTTGATCTTCTTATCAGTTCGATTTTCTATCAAGGCTTTGAATTCCTTGAACTTATCAAACACTTCATCTTTATTCTTCAAGAAATAAACCCAAGTCTTCCTAGAGAAATCATCAATGAAGGAAACATAGTATACATACCCACTCAGAGAGCTTGATGACATTGAACCGCATACATCAGAGTAGCTAATCTCCAAGATTCATTTTTCTTTGCTTTTATTGCATGGAAATGCCTTCTTTGTGTTCTTTCCTTTTGCACATCCTTTACAAATACCTTCATGCTTTGACTGGATTTCAGGAATACCTTCTACTGCTTTGCTTGCAATTGGAAGTGCTCTATAGTGCATGTGTGCAAGCCTTCTATGCCAAAGTTCACTTGGCTCCATGGAATGATGTACCATGGCATGTTCAAGTTGTCCCTTCAACTTATACAACCCTCCCTATTGCTCTCCAATCACCACTGCATCATCTAGTGTCTTACCCTTTGGCCACATGAGTACTTGGCCATCTATAAATGCAACTCTCATTTCCTTTGCATCCAAAGATGGTATGGAGAGAAGGTTCTTCTTGAGTCTAGGTACATATAGAACACCTTGCATCTTCAAAGACTTCCCAAAGTCTAACTTGTAGGAGGCTTCACCACTTCCTTTTATGGGATATTGATAGTCATCCCTAAGTTTCACCTTGTCACCTACCCAATTTTTGAGAATAATTATTTCTACTATTATCCTTTTTGCAAAATACTTTGTGTTAAATAATAATTAAAAGTTTTGTAATTATGACCAATTAGGTCAAAGAAAGCTGTTACAAGAGTGTCCACTGGCCCACTAGGAGGAATGGAAGCTGCTGGAATGATTGGGACAGATGGCAGCATTTGCACTCTACCATTAGCTGTTGTTATGGGACAACTCCCCCTAATTTTGTGGCATTTTCCCCTCCAGGTGGAGGGAGATGAGCAGGTAGCTCACTAATGACCAGTTAATTACAAAAAGACCTAGGCAGCCTGTAAAGGGCAATTCGAATTGAGCAGGGAGCTCTTACAATGTTTTCTGTAGAAACATTCCTTATGTACATCAGGTGATGGCTGAGAGATTCGAATAGGGAGGCTGTGGAGAGTGCAAGTATAAGTCTGCAAATGTTATGAGAAGGACAGACCAGAAGTGCTGGTGCTAGTCCAATTGATTACTACGCCTGTAAGGCTGGATAAATTTCTTGCTGTTGCAAGTAGAGATCCTAAGCTTCAGAACTTTCTTCCTCCTGGTGGATCAGTGGATAGGCTCAGGGGTCCTAAGGCAGACATCTTGGCTGCTTAGGAGCAGGTTGGGTGGAACAGGCTTCTTGAGTGATTTGTTCCTCCTATCACACTCAGGTTCTATTATTTTTTTTTGGTTTCCAATCATATGAATGTTCTCAGAGAATGGCCTAGAAATGTTATTAATGACCAGTAGCAGTAAAATGTTAGATCCTAATCTATTTAAATTTGCTGAACTAATAAAATGACTCACCTGCATTTTTCCCCATGCATGAAGCTGCATCGTACTCCAGTACAAAGAGGTAGCATTAAATCTATTCAGTTAAAAGTGAAACCTAGCATGCATCTAAATATATAAACCCAAGAGACCACCCATGCATAGACTTATGTTCCCCATGCAACTTATATTTTAGCAGCTGTAGATTAAGATCTCTGCATGCATTGTTTTTTTTACTGTTCAAATCTGTATGCTAAGACAACATACCATAAACTAGTTATAGCAGTAATTTCTTTTCTTACTTTTGAAGGTGGACATGGTGTTAACATCTAGGGTTTACTGATCCTCAGTTATTTCTTCAAAAGAAACCAGTATCATGCATTTTGTTTAACCACATACCCATTCTTTTATTTGTTATTTGAATCTGACTGATCTTTATTACTGTCATCACTGTATTATTTTTTGTGCAAAAAAAGAAAAGGAGTATTGTATTGTTCTTTCATTCTTTTTCTAGAGGTCCAAATTAGAAAAATACAGGGAGACAGAATTAAAGTAGACAAACTGTTATATTAATAGGTAAATTAAACTAACTGATGAATACTCTGTAAATTCTTTGATTCTGTATTATTAGCTGCATATGGCAGAATGCACTTCACATAATAACATGTTCTTAAAAGCAAAGAAAATCATAGCATTATTTAATTGACAGGGTATAGTATAGCATCTCCACACCCAAACCAGGGTTGACCTGTTCTCATCATACTAATATTTGCAAACATTTAACAGCTTCCAAACCAAATGTTTCATTATCTTAGATATCCTAACTGTAGAATCAAGATCTATTATTCTCGCTTTTTAAACATTATTACAGCCCAGCCGAACTCATTATCATTATTAGACCAAGGTTTAACATTATCACAGTTGTATTCAAACCAAAACTAACACCTTTTTATTTTCGGCTTAACCCGAGCATGCACCGATGTAACGCAAGCCAAGTGGATCATTATCGGCTTATAGCCACTATTTAAATAAACATCCTAAACAGGCTTTCAAATACAAATTCGAAAACGAGAGATCAAAACACCATATGTAAGCATTAAAACCTAACAGTAAACATTTCCATTTAAAATTAGGATGGCATCATCCTACATATTGCCTCTTTGGTCACGGAATGTTCCATTCAAATCTACACTATACAGCTAATGCTGAAACAAAACTATAATCAACGTTTCTTTTCGCTTAGTTTCACACTTGTTCTTCCATTGACTTAGAAGTGCCAAACGATAGACATCAAACGTTTAATGCTGTGAAACTCTTTGGAAACACAAGGGTTTAAGCCCTAGCAAGCTCACCGAGCCAAGGGATGGCCGACCATACATTTTAAGAAGTATTCACAACATCTACACTAACAAACAAAACATAAATAGTAACGTTTTCCAATGCTGCAGGCGAGGCAAAAGCCATTGCCGAGAAGACATACTTCCAACACCCTGCTCATCAAGTCAGATTCCAGGAGAACCACGAGGGAGGGGTACCACCGAAGCTTACCGATGCGTTTGCTATATTCTTATCCTTGTCAACTTTCTCGGCACACTGCTATTCATCGAGAGCTACCTGCCAAACGACCATACACTGAGTTAAATATCAACCATGAAATAATGATGCATGCAACAAAGAAAACTTTAAAACCCTTGCAACTTTACTATACCTGAGTCATGACAGAAGCTTGATGAAACCAGCCATCCATCCAATTCGAAGGAGAAGCATCGAACTTGAGGGCCACACTGTGTTGATACTTTTTGGAAACTTAAAACCCGATTGAAACCCAGACCTTCAAGTCACTACAACGCCCCAACGGCCGCACTCATCCAACCTGTGGATTGCCACACCTTTCAACTCCAGACTCGGCCTCCATTGATAGCATTTGCTTATAGTCTAGAGGTTGCTGCCGGTCTCAGGATCGAGCCTGAGGGAGGCGAAAAACTTCAAAACCCTAAGTGCCTCTCAGTCGGTTGGCCTCACCCCAAACCCTACCACCGGAATGAATGTCAATAAAATGTTACAATATCCCATAAGTTACGTTAGGTTTCTCTACGATCCCAAT
Organism: Larix kaempferi; assembly: GCA_027924585.1. Taxonomy (NCBI): domain Eukaryota; kingdom Viridiplantae; phylum Streptophyta; class Pinopsida; order Pinales; family Pinaceae; genus Larix; species Larix kaempferi. The sequence continues at coordinate 734,527 of BSBM01000784.1, read as the reverse complement.
GCATAGCAATCAACGAGGGAGATCTAAGTTCCATGAGCCACGTTGGAGGGTGGCAAGTGCGGTAATAACTCACCCCTCCATCTCCCAAGCCACAAAGTTTCCAACTCTGTTAACACCAAGTCAGGAGGCCCGTTACAACTCAACATCGACGAACCTTCTCACATGCTAGGGACCCTTCACAACGTGCACGTAATATCTCCATTAACACAGTGGCTAGGCAAATTGATTACAACCCAATCATTTACTATACCCCTGATTTTGTACGTAAGATTTATACAATGCCATCATTCCACCTGCCAACCATAAAGATCAACGTTTAATTGCATCGACTTTATACATTATACCAAGGCTAAACATTCATTGGTAGCATGTATTAAAGACTTTGTATGTTCCATGTAAATTGATATAAGTATGCTCATAGTATAGAACATCCACCTAGGTCACATTCAATCCTAAGGTATGGATTGACTCCGCCACGATTAAATGTAAAATTCATTGTAAAGTCCATCATATAGTTCGTCAAGTTTTTCCATTGCATAAATTCATAAGGTTACACCCTTAGGGTATAGTTGCCCATAGACCATCGCATACATTGCATGGTAAGGTATGAATGCTTAATGCATCACCATTATAATTTCCCAGGTAATAGAAAACTTAGAATCACCTTATTACTCTCTCCATGGTATGCCTAGGACCATGTGTCCTTGTCTTAAATTTGTCACCATCGAAATTATAAAAGAATTGTTCTAACAGCCGTAAGTCATTCATGGAACGATAAACAAGTGAAGTCATAAAACTCCTAATGAAGGGCATTCACAACAATCACACTCTGAGATTGACGATTTCTATAGTTTTTGAGCTAGCCATGTTCATCTTACAAATTGAAAGGAAACCATACCTATAGCGTCGAAATCATAAGCAGTTTTTATTTATATCACGGTTATTAAACACTCTGAATTTTATTGCTATCTCTTAACTATGAATCTGCACAAGAGGGACTAGTACAATGCTTTAGCTGAGTAAGCTAAGTAAGCCTCAGGGCACCTCGTGGGACCCCTTTCATCATCATCCAGAAAAATTAAACTGTCAGTACTTGTTGAGAAGAATTTTGTTTTTCAAATGCTTCACAATTTTCAATCATTCCAGCATATAAATAAAGGACATAATTATTAATAGGATTCATGACATGTCGCCGTCACGATACACCATCAAAAGACAAAAAAAAACACAGTAGTGAGTTTTTCCTACAAAATGACATAATTATTAATTACTGCTTTAATTAAACATTTATTATTTCCGCATTTTATAATTATTAGTATTTAACGATGATTTAGAAATTTAGAAATTTTATGAAAATATCGGGATGTTACACACCTTATGGGGTGACTCATGTTTAGATAGGTCTACAAAGGATTCTTTAAATCCTGTCATGTGTGTGGAAGCCCCACTATCAATAAGCCAATCATCACATCCATGTGAGATAGTGCCTATGAGAGCAAAGATCAGCACATATTCTTCCTCACTTGAAGATTATTCACTTTCTTCCTTTTTCTTCTTCTTGGGAGGTTCATCATCCTCAGCAGCATGAGCATGATATATTTTCTCGTTTCTCTTGTTGTTGTTGTTGTGATTTTTCCTTTTGCTCTTGGGACAATTTGAAGCAAAGTGTCCTATCTCATCACAAGTGAAGCATCGAACATGAGAGAGATCTTTCTTCTTATGATGAAAGTGAGAATGTTTCTTGTTGTGATATTTCTCCCTCCTAAACTTCCTTCCCTTAGTGTGTGTTGTGAGGGCTTGATCTTCACTTCCCATCTTTTCTTCTCAGGCCACAAGCCTAGCTTCTTCTTGTGAACATTCTTCCCAAAGTCTACTGAAAGAGATCAATTTTCTTCTTGCACAGATTCCTTGGATGAAGGATTCCCATTACCTAGGTAGGCCATTCAATGTGGTCATGACAATTTCTCCATTCTCCACTACTTCATCCACAGCTTCAAGTTGTTCCTTGATTTGAGACACCTTATTGAAGTAGGATTGGATGGACTCTCCATTCTGTATTTTTACCCCTTTCAATTGGTTCTGCAGAGTCATCTTTTGATTTATGTTCTTTCCTTCAAACATCTTGGTCAAAGAATCAAACATCTCTTTAGGTATATTTAAGGAAGACACATGGGGAATGAGATGGTCCTTGATAGAATCAACAATGATTCTCTTGGCTTTAACCAAGTTCTTCTTGTGTAAGGCCTTAGCCTCTTCTCCCTCTCGAACTGGAACCTCTTCACTTATGTAAGTGTCCAACTCATTCTCCTTTAGGACTAACCCAATCCTATACTTCCAGGCTCAGAGGTTATCAACTCCTTCAAGCTTATCCTTAAGCTTGGTGTGGTGAGACATCTTAAAGAGCACTTCAAATGGAAATAGAAAGTTCTAGGTCTTACCACTTGATTTGCTGAAAACTGGACCTAGAGCTCGATTAGGGTTTGTCAGAGAAACCCTAAAAATTCAAACTTTTAATTTCAAACTTCTGAAAGGATAGAAAGATGCGCCTTGCTGAGCTGGTTAAGATGGTATACTCAGATTTTGAGATCTACAAAATTTGACCCCTCAAAAATGCCTTTGAAACTTCTGGATTCACTAGAAAGGACCCCGAACTAGGGTTTGATAAATATCGACCTTCTGCCCAACCAAAAAGTTTGATCCGGGGCTCTAAACTTTGATTTTATTGAGGAGTATCCATCCGTGGATTCAGATTCCAAAAATACCAAATTTTTTTGAAACCCTAATTTCCCGCAGTAGTGATGGACCAAAAATTGAAAATGGTCAGAATTGAATTATGTCTCAACAGAAAGATGCACCCTTGATAGGAAAGTCAATCTAGCCTCCTGCCTTTGATGATCTGTGGACAAAAACCCAAAAATTAAGAAGCCCTAGCTTCCGTAGCTGCACATTGCCTTCTTCTTAGGTTAGCTCTGATACCATGTTAATTTTTTGATAATTTCATTCAATATTATCTAGGATCACTAAAAGAATAAGATGTGCAGCATAACAATCATAAACACAAGAGACAATAGACACAAAGTTTCCTTGGGGAAAACCAAGAAGGTGAAAAACCCCGCAACTTCCTCAGAGATAAAATAAGCCACAAACCAAGATCACAATGATCAAACCCAAAGATATGTCTCTAGTAGATACTCCTCCTCCTCCACTTGTGTACCACTTTCTCTCTTAGCTACGCCAGCTTGAGAAGTGAGTGAATGAATAAAGTGAGAGACACAACCTCTCTATTTATACACTGACTTGACCTGCCAATAATCCAATAGGGCCGACTTCCTAATGAAGTCTAATAACCCAACCACATGACCTAACTAGGTCCGACCCCACACTGGTGGTCTAATAACCCATCAATACAAATGAAGACACTTACAATGTAACTTGCGACACTTGCAAATACAAATGATGACACTTCCAATCAGAGGAATAATACATCTCTAATACATCTCTATTGGATATACAATAAAGTACAAATGTAATATACAAGTGAATATCTTCCGAAGTTACAAATACATCAACAGGGAGCTTGGATCTATTCGCCTTCCTCAACTTGCTGGCCATGGATATTTTTAGATATGCTCTAGCCTAGACCTATTTCCCCTATCCCTTCCAATATTTTTGTGGTTTGCATATTTCCTGGAAGAAATGGCTCCGAATTCCTTTATCCATTGCACCCATGGTTCATCATTCAACTATGAAGGATTTGGTATAAATTTGCATCCCTTGGTTCGATGAACTTGTGAATATTAACTGCACGTGAGGGTTGTTTATCACATGGCCTACGCTTTGGTTTTGGTAGAAGAGATCGAAGTTTTGAAAAATATAATAGATGAAATATTGTGGTTGCAATGGTTCAGATTCCATTGAATAGAAGAAAAGCTCATGAATATCCCTTTGTAGCATGTACCAAGAATTAAGAGTACGAAAGAGGTAGTATTTAGTCTTGTAACATTTTGAGTCATTGGAATATGAGAAGATTATTGCTCAAACTCTTTGTAAACAGCATTTCTGAATTTCATGAAGAGCCTAACTATTTGTTGGCGGGGCTTTTCCTATTGGGGTTTCTAGGGTAAAATCGCCCATAAGGGTTGTTCACCTCCAAGAAAGGCCACATTGATGCTAATAGATTTAGAGTCTCCCTAGGTATCATATCCTCTAAGTTCGAGAACAAACAATGAGCATTCACAAACCCTGAAAATATATGTGAAATCCTATTGAAGTTTCTCGAGTCCATTTAATAATCCACAAATCCTTTTCTGGTCAGGTTTTCATCCATCTATTCTTTTCTTCAATGTTTAAATTTTTCTTCATATAGTTTATGATAGGTTTAATTTTTTTAATCTTTCATTGGAAATAGTAGCATCAAAGTCCATGGAAGGTCCAGGAGCATACATTCCACGCACTATGGAGGAAGTCTTCAAAGACTTCAAGAGCCACTATACACGGATTGATAAACACCCTGAATATAGATGTGGTGGAATTTAATCATGGAATTTTTTTGTAAATCCTAAAGAAAAAAGTACAATGATTTAAAATTCTCATAATGCATATTTTTGTTCTATGATGATTCTTCTTTGCGTACCTCGTAGTGCAGGAAGGATTTTGACCAGGTGCTAATATTTTTAGCTTTGGTGTGTTGGCAGCGGAAGCATAAATTGAAAGAGATCAATAAAAATCATCATTGGTGCAGATCTACTTTGAAGAGGGTTAACTCAACTAAACACCAACAAACCCCAAGACACTGGCCCTTTTGGCATCACCGGAAAAGCAGGAAAAGTCTGACCCGAGATATCTGTTATCAGTCTAGGAAGCTCTCCTAGGTTGTATTTCAGAGATGCCTGGTAACTTAAACTTGTTTTGAAAGAAGGGGTTTATTTTGGATTAAGTTGGATGACAGAATCAAAATTTACACGCTCACAACATGCATGAGGACGCTCAGACAGACAAGGCTTTGACTACGACTGTTCAGAGGGTTGATTTAAAATAAAGAGGGTGAATCCTTATTGCATTCAGCAGATTCATACACAGAAGAACGCATGTCAATGGACAAGCACAACAAAATAATAACATTTATGTTCAATCCTTTAAAACAGTGACAGGATAACAGCTATCTAGAAATCAAAGTGAACATACAGGAAATAAATCATTCACAATAAGTACAGAAACATGAGAAGAAGAAATCTGAAAGCCAATAATAAAAGAAGCTTGTATTATCTAGAAGGTCACAGAAGTCTGAGAATACAAAAGTCGATTAGTATCTCCAAAGTCGAACCTCTATTCTACTTCATTCCTCAGCTTTATAGCCATTAAAAAGTTTTCTCAAATCCCAAAGCTGGATCGAATATGCTAAAAATAACAACTAAAACAGTTACTAAAAGTGTGAAAGCATATCATGATTGAAATAACTGCCTCTTGCTGATTGCACCTTCGTTTGACAGCTGAAACGAGCCTCTGGGGGTTTGAGGGCAAGTTTAAAACTGCTATCTACAAAAAAAAACTTGTAGGTGTCTTTTCTAAAAATAGACAGAAATATTCCACCGTTCAGCTTGCTGGCGCCTTCAGTCTGGGACCAGAGGTGATAGTGATACAATTGACCGCATGTGGATTCCCTGGAAAACGCCTTAAAGATGCTCGGGCTAACAAAAAGGAGTTTTGGTGCCAACCTACGGACCGCTACGTTTTCTGTGCTTTCAGTGGTTACCAAAACTGAGCCTGAAGGTGATAAGTAGCCGAAAGATTGGCGTTCGGTGGTTAATGAACTTGACTCATGCTTTGCCTAAACCGCCGAATCGCTTCTGGGTGTTAGGCATCCTTTATTTCTTTTCGGTATCTGGGAGGACTCCGCTTATACGTAGTAAACCACCGAATTGGGATTAGGAAGCTAATGAACAACTCCCGTTTTCGCCCAAGCTGCCGAAAACAACATATTACTCATCCTGCAAAATTTATCAAAATTGTGTTCCTGTCCCCCTGCTACCTGTATTTCTCTTCCACCTGGGCAAGAACCGAAGGGTCAGCGAATTGGATTGCAGATGCTGCTAGAGTGTCGAGGTCTGAAAAGACCTTGGGTTGAGCCCTCTGAATTTCTTCCTTACCGCCCAAGGACTCAATCTTCCTCCTCAGCTTGATGTTTTCTCTGATCAGCCGAATGTTTATGCCTCTCATTTTTCCATGTTTCTTGGTCAATCCATGAAAAGATACATAAAGCTCTTTATACCTCTCTATCAGCCTTTCATTCTTCTCTTTAATGACCCTCTGAAGTAACTCGCATTCATAAGCCTACTGGAGGAGCTGGTTGATTTTCTGTGAGGCAGAAATCTTTTCATTTTGGGTTGCTCTGTCGGCCACCTACTGACTTTGTTCCTCCACAGGTGTAGGGGAGGATAAATTTACACAGCCAAAACCTTGCTCTTTCACAGAGGCAAATGGAGACAAATTGACATAATCATTCTCCTGCTCCATCATCGCTGGGGCTGCTTACTGGGGTTTCTGTTTTGTTTTCTCCTCCTCAATTTCTACTCTAGCTCCCTGCAACTCCTCCTCCTCAGAATCGGCATATGGGAGGTTTAAAATATTTGTACTCCTTGAGGGAGTCTCTTCTGAAAAAACTCCCTCGTCCTCAGCCTTGTCTTCAAATGCTAGCTTCCTTCCAGCTTTCTTCGCTGGTGGAACTGAGGAAAGGGGTTTGATTGAATTTAGGGGAATGGCCGTCCTTCTTCATTTTCCACTTCTGGGGGTGGAAGATTTCTTTCCCTCCTCCGGCTATAATTTTGTTTCGAGCCCACTCTAGAAGAGAAAGAAGTTCCATTTCATGCCTTTCCTCTGCAATAACTCGGAGACCAAAAGTTTAATCAGACCATGGTGGAACAACCTCCCTGCAATTTTGGTGGGATGAGCCTTTGCTTGATGCACCATTTTGGTGAGGCTCTTGTGGAGGTAGAAAGGGAGATTTAAAGGGATTTTTCCCGTGAAATGATCCAGTAATCTAAAATGATAAATTAGCACCCTATTATACTTGCCCTCACAAGTTATATAGACCAGGATGGACTTCAATAATAGCTGCCAGTTATCCTCCAGATATGACATAGGAATGTCTTTTTTCCAAACCTGGTTCCTATGTTCCGGTTTTAGGTATGATTGAAACTCGAAATCCTTCTTGACAGTGGTATTGAACCAGCTCTCCCCAGTCATTGGAAATTCTGTCACCTGGGCTATAAGGGCCTCGTCCACCTGGAATTCTTCCTGGCCTATCACCGCCCTTTCTCCGTCATATGTGAGGGCAAATGCTTCGGCCACCTATTGATGAGAACCCTGTAGCTTTTTGCAGAAATTGTAACAGCCCACATTCTTGAAAAATTGGCATACCTCGGGGTGAGCTTCCAGGTAGCACATGTCGCTCAATTCCTTTCTCAGGATTGTTCCCCCTCCTTTCGGCATCGGTAACCTGCTCGCTGGTGCCTGCTGCTCAAATCTAGACTGGGGAAGAGATGAGAAATAGGAAGGAAATGAAAGAGCTCGGTCAATGTGGTGAGGGCAAAAACAAACAGATGGTGTGGCTTTTCGGGAGCTAACTCCGAGGGTATGAAAAGGTGGGCAATCATGAGGGTGGAATGATGATTACTAATAAATGATTGTGCCATAGGAATGGATTTTTAGAAAAGCCATTATGTGGATGGAAATGACGTCCGTCTGGTCAGAGTTATGGCGGTGGCATCCGGCCTTCCCTCGGGGTAAGTCCTATTTTCGTTGAATTGAACCTTTCAGCGGCTATGCCATGATTGGTTCCCTGTATCATGACCCCAAACCCCCGATTTGACGTGGCCACCAATCGACGTAACTCTCCCTTCGGTAGCCAATAATCCAACTTTAAACCTGGTATGCCGCCGGAACATGACTTTCGCCAATGCCTTTTTACTTTCGGCAGCTATAGATAATCCATCCCATTTGATGGCAAGCTGCAGAAAGTATGCCTGACTTTCGGTGGATAATGAACACCATCGTGTTCACCCAAACCCCCGAAACAACTTCATGAACTACGAGCATTAATTTGCCTTTTGGCAGCTACGGAAAGTTTCAAACTTGCCCTGCGAACTACGGAAAATGCCTAACGTTCAGTGGCTAATGAATGTCGTCATGTTCGCCCAAGCCACCGAAAACCGTCCCTCCACTTCACGTGGTAATTTCTCCCTTTTGGTGGTTGGAGCGTTCTGTTTATCACACCGTAAGTTGCCGAAAACAGGGTTTTCGGTAGCTAATGAACCAACACCATGCCCGCCTAAGCTACCGAAACCTGAAATTTACCTTCGGAAGGAGAGCCAGCGTAAAAATGTTAACTCAGACTTCGTTACCTTCTTAAAACTGTCAGACTAGAACTCAGACACATGCAAACAAGATAAAAAATTTTAAGACTTCCTATCACCTAGATGCCATGACTAATCTATTTTTATTGGGGAGATAACATCTGGCTCCTACTTGGGGATGGAGGCCTCCCAGCGAGGCTCCCAGAACTGCAGACCAAATGCCTTTCCTAAAAAAAAGAAATAGAACACATAAAACTCTAACCCTAACTTCTAGTGTTCCATTGGGCATGGAGTTATTTGCAAACAAAACAAAAACAAGCTGAAAACGGAATGTTATTTACAATGACTAGGCTGTGAAGCCTCAGGCGAAATAAAGTTTCAGAAAATGCCCATTTACCAGGCCACCAAACATCTCTTGACCTTCTAGGATTTGCAGGTTGAAGGTATTGTTCTGCTTTTCCCGAGTTATCACGTAAGGATCTATCCAGAGAGAATCAAACTTGCCATGCTTGCCTTTATCCTGCCTGGGGGCATCCCATTTCAATACCCAGTCCCCCACCTGAAAAGTGTTCATCTTGGCCTTCTTGTCAATAGTACCTTTTATCTTTTCTTGATGAGCTTCTAACCTTTCCACTCGTTGTTCTCTAGTCTGCTGCAGTTCAACCAAATCCAACATTCTTCTTACCATAGCATTCTGTTCATCTTGTTCTTCCTAGATGAATTTAGTCACTGGAAGGATTAATTGAACTAGGAAAATGGCAGCAGTGCCATAAACCAAACTAAAAGGAGAGGTCCCTATGGATTTTTTGTTCGTCACCCTATCAGCCCAAAGAGAAAATTTCAGCTTTGAATCCCAACTCCTTTGATTTTCCTCCAATAATTTTTTAATGATCCTGACTAGACTTTTATTGGAAGACTCGATGATCCCATTGCCTTGAGGATAGTAGGGAGTGGAATGAACTAACTGAATGCCCGTTGATTCACACATATGGACTAACTCTTTATCTTTGAAAGCAGGTACATTACCAGTTACCAGCCTTTTCTGGCAACCAAATCTGGTGATGATGTTTTCATACAGGAATTTGATGAAAACCTGGTGGTTGGCATTCCTGGAGGGAATTGCCTCTATCCATTTGGTGAAGTAGTTAGTGGCTACCAAGAGCCATCTGTGCTGATCGCTGGATGAAGGATTGATATCCCCTATGAAGTCGAGGGCCCATTGCTGGAAAGGACCGTTTACCACAATAGGCTTCAAGGGGAGGGATTTCAGCTGCTATTTTCCCGGTTGGAATTTGTCACAAGTTTTCACAAAAGTGTATATGTCAGAGAACATACAAGGCCAATAGTACCCAGCCCTTAGAATATCATGGGCAGTGGTTTTCCAGTAGTGATGCCCCCCACATATGCTTGAATGGAAATGATGCATGACTTACCCTGATTCTTCTTTATCCAAACATCTTAACAGAACTCTAGCAGGATCTTTCCAGTATAGCAAATCACCACTTATGCAGAATTTTGCAGACTTAAGTTTGAGAGATCGTGCCTGAGTTGTGCTAAGTCCGGGTGGAACTTCTAAATTCTGTAGGAAATGAATGACACCCGAATACCACTTGCATGAGAGCAGATTTTCAGCCACCTGCTGGTTGTCACGCTGTCCTGCTGCAGCTGCCTCTATTGGAAGATTTTTAGAATTTGTTTCGACGAGGTTAATGTCTAACAGTTTGCAATTCTCTTCAGCCATCAGTTTGGCCAGACCTTGACCCTTTATCAACCTAGTGGGATTCACCTCTATGTCAAATTCGATCAGCTTGGCGATCCATTTGGCCCTCTTGCCGTTAATGTCAAGCTGACTTAGAACATCCTTCACAGAAGTTGAAGAGACATAAGCTATAATCTTCGCATGCAGGATATAAATTCGGAATGCTTTTAATGATTTTACTAGAGCATAGGCCTGTTTCTCTATGGGATCATACTTCAGCTCAGCATCCCTCAACGTTTTGATAAAGAAGGCGATCAGATGATCAAGCCCTTCGTCGTCTTTTTGTAGCAAGACCGCCGCCATTGTATCATGGGAGGAAAAAGAGAAAATATAAAATACCTTGGTGTAATCTGGGCTAACCAGAGTGGGATCCTCCGTGATGGCCTGCTTGATGGCTTCGAAAGAATGTCTCGCTTGTTCGGTCCATTTCGTTTCAGCTCCCTTTTTCAGCATAGAGGTTATGTGCTTTACCAACTCAGAAAAATTCGGAATAAATCTCCCAAGAAAATTTATCTTACCAAGGAAAGATTGGATATCCTTTTTCGATCTTGGTATAGACAACTTCCGAATCGCTTCGACCCGAACTGGATCAATCCTTACTCCCTGTGCTGAAACTATGTGGCCTAGGAGCTTTCCCTCCCCAAGACCAAACTGTGACTTCTTGGGATTCAAAGAAATTCCAAATTGTCTACATTTTAGGAAGACCTCTCTTAGGTGCTGCAAATGCTCCTCATGGCTGTTTGAGTATACTGTGATATCATCGAGGTATATGAGGAAAAATTTATCCTTAATCCCCACAAATGCGATATCCATGGCCCTCTAAAAAGTGGCCCTGGTATTCATCAATCCAAACGGCATCTTGGCGTACATGAAGGTACCCCAGGGAGTGGTAAAGGCTATCTTCTCCTGATCATCTGGGTGCACAGAAATTTGATTATAGCCTAAGAAGCCATCCAAAAAAGACATGACCCTATCTCCCGACACTGTCTGCAGTAAGTGTTCCATCTTAGGCAGAGGGTAGTTATCTTTTTGGGAGCCCTTGTTTAGGTTCTTGAAGTCGACACATAGCCTGACTTCACCATTCGTCTTCCTTACTATGACCAGATTTGCTACCCATCTAGAATACCTCAGCGGGATTATGATCTTGGCATCAAGGAGTTTTTTTATTTCCCTCTCGATCACAAGTAACAGTAGAGGGTTGATAGGCCGTAGCTTCTGTTTGAAAGGGGTAATGCCCTTTTCCAATGGAATTCTATGCTGAATGGTGTCTTCATCATAGGTCTTCAGGTCATTGTATTCCCAAGCCAGGACATCTGCAAAATTGTTTACCAGGATGCAGTAATCTGACTACTGATCAGCTCTCAATTCCATGGACAGATTTATGAATTTGGGGCGATCTTGGCTGCCTATGTTTTGCTCATGGACAGTTGGGTCTTTCTCCTCATTCATGGTTTTAAAGGGAATGTCATTATGGTCAAAAATCCTTTCAAGAGGTACCAGTCCCCTAGGTATATGATTTCCTGGAAATTGGACAATGTCATGATGGCCTATTTTTCCCTTCAATTTGGATTTCTGAGACTCTTCTACATTCAGGTTCTCTTGGTCAATGTGCATATCAAAAAATTCATCAACAACCTGGAGGAATCTACTGAGGTCATCATCGTTCTCAAAAACTTTCCAAAATTTGACGTTATCGGGTAGGGATGGTCTGTACCTGACTTGGATATCATATTTCAACTTGGGAGGCATGGGAGGAAAGAATGTGCTGGCAGAAACAGCAAGGGAATTGGCCAGGTGGTTCATGGCTCGCGGGATATAAGAAATCTCAAAAAACATGAAGGAATCCCTGAGTTTCCATACCTCATCTCTGTATGACTTCATCCTGACATTCTTTTCCTGATAGTTCCCATTCACCTGCTATATGATGAGCTTTGTGTCCCCAAAAATATTCAGGCACATGATTCCCATTTCCTTGGAAACCTTGACTCCTAACAACGAAGCCTCGTATTCTGCTATATTATTTGTGGCTTTGAATTCTAGTTTATAAGACAGATGAGTAACATCCTTCAGAGGAGAGATCAAGACTACACCTGCACTTGCTGAATCCTGGGAGCTGGCACCATCAAAAAACATGCTCCACACAATAGTGGTTACCTCCTCAGGTTGCTAACTGGTGGGCTTGGTGAGTTGCAAAGGGGATGGCTGTTCATCATCTATTTGCAGGATACATGCTTCAAAATCTGCATCTACACCATAGATGGGATGGTTCACCGAATTCTTCTCATTGCTGATAACATAAGCCAGCCAGTTTTCCCTGTAGAGCCTTTTAGTTTTGCCTCCAAACATAGGAATGGTGGCATAAGTTAGGTCCATCTATAGGGTCCCCCCTAATCGTTTGCTCCATGATCGGGACAGAAGGATACCAAATTTCGGTGGGATGTCAGAAACCACTACGTCCATTACCATGCTATTTGAAGGCAACTGAGTTAAGTTTATGACGAGATCCTTTATGAGGCCCAGGCATTTAACTTTTCTGGAGTTAAGAGAGAAGAGATCATGGTAGGGTTTTGTGATGCTAAGACCAAGTTCATCCATCACAGCTTTGGGCATGAGGTTGTAAGAGGCTCCCGAGTCGAGTAAACAATTGTGAAGGATTTTGTCATGGATGTTTAAGGATATGTAAAAGGGTGGGTAGGACCCATCCTGTTCTTCAACCATGGGACCTAGGGTTACTATAGGCTTATCATCTTGGAGGTTCACAAAGTCAGCATCCGTGGATTCTTTTGGCTGGAGGGACTTCAGTATGGATGACTTGAAGGAATCGTTTTTCATTAGCGCGATTAGGGGAAAAGGGATTCTTATTTTTTGGATCTCAGTTTCAAGATTGAAGGAATAGGGAAACTTGTCAGGGGTCCTTGTCTCTTGGGCTCGAGCTGTAAGTTGGATAGGGTCTGGGGAAGCTGGCTGAGATATTCTTTGTTGTTGTTTTACAAGAGCTATAATCTGTTTTGTGGGAGTAGCAGGCTGTTGTTTTGAAGGAGTGACAAACTATTTTGCAGGAGCAGTGGGCTGGTTTGTGGAGGAAAGAGTCTTCCTTGTAGGAGCAAGGTTTAAAGGATTCTTAGCAACAGTCCTAGACCTCAAATCATAGCTCCTATGATCGTCGGCCTGACATAGTGATTCCTCGGTGATTTGTTCATTCATGAGGGCTTCCTCATAATTGTACTATGTCAAGAAGGCGAGGTTAACCTTATCCTCATTGCAGTTGACATCATCTTCTTCTTCTGCTCCTCCCTGAATAAGTTCATGTTCCTCTTTTAATACTGCATGCTGGAAGGGAGATCTGATTCTTTGTTCTTCAGCAGGATTCCTGTCTCTCTGAAGGGTTTGAATTGGTGGGCCATTTATTCTGTAAGGGGGAGCGTTTGTGTTCTTGGGGACAAAATCATGTGGACCTTTACCTCTCGTGGATAGTTGGCCTTGCACTTTCAGTTTGGACATTTCGGAGGTCAAGCTGTCTAGCATTTTGGCCATTTTTTCCAGCTTAGTTTCTGACGAGGAGGAGGAATCTGGGGTCTGCCTTTTCTTCTCTATCTTCCCTTTGAGGATTTTGTATGCAACCATATTTGAATCCACTTCGAGCATAACATCTTGCATGAGCAATAAAGAGGCAACTCTTCTTTCCCAGAGATGAAAGAAAAAATCGGGGTCAAAAGCATTGGCGTAAGTGATCGTGGCAGAGTTATCTATAGGCTTAATTTCAGTAGGGATTTTTCTAAACATTTTGTTAAACCTCTTCGTAAAAGACGCCATAGACTCGCCACTTTCTCTCTTCAAGTTATCAAATTCTGTGAGATAATAAAGGTGGTCTCTTCTTTCTCCCTAATGTTTCAGAAACAGTTCATCCAGTGCCTCGATGTCATCTATTGATCTAGCGGACAGTTCTTTAAACCACTTTCTTGCCTAACCATCTAAACTTTACACAAACAGTCTAGTCCATACATCTTCATGCTTGATATTGATGTTCTCGGCATAGCTATAAAATGCCTCCAAGTGCTCTTCAGCTGTAAAATCTCCCTCCCCGGTGAATTTTGGCATATATTTTTTATAATCTCTGGTAGGCATAGCAGAAAGGGTATTAGGAAAATTTAGGGGGGCATACCTAGCAAGGAGAATCTTCTCCATTTTGGTTAGAGGGACAACCATTGTGGGTGTGGGTACTAAAGGGATGGCAGAAAGAAATTTGAGTGTAGATGGTGGCTGAGGAGGTATAGGCAACGATGAAAGTGAACGTTTTGTTCCAATAGAGTCACCAAAAATAGGGGTGAAACAGATTGATGGCTGTTCCAGGAAATCAGTCTGCTTACAGGACTGTGTAAGTAAAGAGGACAGCCTTTGCTCACACTGGTCTAAAAGGTCCTGAAAAATGTTTTCTATGGCAAGTACATTGGTGTAAAGAAAGGGGAACTTCTCGTCTCATTCAGTCAATGTGGGCTGCAGGTAGGAGGAACAGCCTTCCTCTTTGACAGATTCTAGGATTTCTTTTCCTAGGTTAGCTCGTGTAGCAGGATCAGGGCTAAGGACTTGGGCAGCAGCAACGGATGAGGATACTTGGGCCCATAAATCTTCTGCTCTACTTATAGTTCCTTGTGGATTATCTATTTAATACAATGGAGATTCAAAAGGAGTTTCATCGGATGAGACAGAAGAAGTACCTCTGGTAAGGCCCGATGTGGTTCTTCTTATGGATCGGGAAATCTGCCTCTGCGTAGTCCTTCCTCTCCTTATAATCTGTTCGGGATCTGAAACAGGTGTTACTGGTGGCCTTTGAGGATTCGATCTGGTACTTGGTCTTCTCAAATCTAATTCGTTTCAATGGAGTTGCCAGATAGATGATTACAACTGAAAAAGTGCCCAGGCTTTGTCTATCATCAAAGTTGGAACTGTGTTGTCTCCTAGGGAAGCTGCTACTTCAATAATCTTTCCCTGGCAACGGCGCCAATTTGTTATCACTCCAGGAATCTCTCCTAGGTTGTATTTAAGAGATGCACGGTAACTTAAACTTGTTTTGAAAGAAGGGGTTTATTTTGGATCAAGTTGGATGACAGGAATAAAAAATTACATGCTCACAACATCCATGAGGATGCTCAGATAGACAAGGCTTTGAGTACGGTTGTTTAGAGGGTTGATTTAAAATAAAGAGGGTGAATCCTTATTGCATTCAGCAGATTCATACACAGAAGAACGTATATCAATGGCTAAGCACAACAAAATAATAACATATATGTTCAATCCTTTACAGTGACAGGATAACAACTATCTAGAAATAAAAGTGAACATACAGGAAATAGATCATTCACAATAAGTGCAGAAACATGAGAAGAAGAAATCTGACAGGCAATAATAAAAGAAGCTTGTATTATCTAGAAGGTCACAGAAGTCTGAGAATACAAAAGTCGATTAGTCTCTCCAAAGTCGAACCTCTATTCTACTTCATTTCTCGGCTTTATAGCCATCACAAATTTTTTTCATATCCCAAAGCTGGATCGAATATGCTAAAAATAACAAATAAAATAGTTACTGAAAGTGTGACAGCGTATCATGATTGAAATAACTGCCTCTTGCTGATTGCACCTTTCTTTGACAGCTGAAACGAGCCTCTGGGGCTTTGAGGGCGAGTTTAAAACTGCTATCTACAAGAAAAAACCTGTAGGTGTCTTTTCTAAAAATAGACATAAATATTCCACCGTTCAGCTTACTGGTGCCTTCAGTCTGGGACCATAGGTGATCATGATGCAATTGAGCGTGTGTGGCTTCCCTGGAAAATGCCTTAAAGATGCTTGGGCTGAAAAAAAGGGGTTTTGGTGCCAACAAGCGGACCTCTGCATTTTTTGTGCTTTCGGTGGTTACCAAACTTGAGCCTAAAGGTGATAAGTAGCCGAAAGCTTGGCGTTCGGTGGTTAATGAACTTAATTCACACTTCGCCTAAACCGCCGAATCACTTCTGGGTGCTAGGCATCCTTTATTTCTTTTCGGTATCTAGGAGGACTCCACTTATATGCAATAAACCACTGAATCGGGATTCAGCAGCTAATGAACAGCTCCCATGTTTGCCCAAGCTGCCGAAAACAACATATTACTTGTCCTGCAAAATTTATCAAAACTGTGTTCCTGTCCCCTTGGTACCTAGATTTCTCTTCCACCTAGGCAAGAACCGGAGGGTCAGCGAATTGGATTGCAGCTACTGCCAGAGTGTCGAGGTCTGAAAGGACCTTGGGCTAAGCCCTCTGAATTTCTTCCTTACCCCCCAAGGACTCAATCTTCCTCCTCAACTTGATGTTTTCTCTGATCAGCTGAATGTTTCTGCCTCTCATTTTGCCATGTTTCTTGGTCAATCCATGAAAAGATACATAAAGCTCGTTATACCTCTCTGTCAGCCTTTCATTCTTCTCTTTAATGACCCTCTGAAGTAACTCACGTTCATAAGCATGCTGGAGGAGTCGGTTGATTTTCTGTGAGGCAAAAATATTTGCATTTTGGGTTGGTCCGTCGGCCACCTGCTGACTTTGTCCCTCCACAGGCGTAGGGGAGGATAAATTTACATAGCCAAAACCTTGCTCTTCCATAGAGGAAAATGGAGGCAAATTGACATAATGATTCTCCTGCTCCATCATGGCTGGGGCTGCTTCCTGGGGTTTCTGTTATGTTTTCTCCTCCTCAATTTCTACTCCATCTCCCTGCAACTCCTCCTCCTCATAATCGATTTATGGGAGGTTTAAAATATTTGTACTCCTTGAGGGAGTCTCTTCTGAAACAACCCCCTCATCCTCAGCCTTGTCTTCAAATGCCAGCTTCCTGATGGATTTCTTCACCAGTGGAACTGAGGAAAGGGGTTTCATTGAATTTAGGGGAATGGCCCTCCTTCTTCGTTTTCCACTTCTGGGGGTGGAAGATTTATTTCCCTCCTTCGGCTGTAATTCTGTTTCGAGCCCACTCCAGAAGAGAAAGAAGGTCCATTTCATGCCTTTCCTTTGCAATAACTCGGAGACCAAAAGTTTAATCAGACCATGGTGGAACAACCTCCCTGCAATTTTGGTGGGATGAGCCTTTACTTGATGCGTCATTTTGGTGAGGCTCTTGTGGAGGTAGAAAGGGAGATTTAAAGGGCTCTTTCCCGTGAAATGATCCATTAATCTAAAATGATAAATTAGCACCCTGTTATACCTGCCCTCACAGGTTATATAGACCAGGATGGAATTCAATAATAGCTGCCACTTATCCTCTAGATATGACATAGGAATGTCTTTTTTCCAAACCTAGTTCCTATGTTCCGGTTTCAAGTATGATTGAAACTCAAAATCTTTCTTGACAATGGTCTTGAACCAGCTCTCCTTGGTCGTTGGAAATTCTGTCACCTGGGCTATAAGGGCCTTGTCCACCTGGAATTCTTCCTGGCCTATCACCGCCCTTTCTCCGTCATAACCCTGTTGATGAGAACCCTGTAGCTTTTTGTAGAAATTGTAACAACCCACATTCTTGAAAAATTGGCATACCTCGGGGTGAGCTGCCAGGTAGCAGATGTCGATCAATTCCTTTCTGAGGACTGCTCCCCCTCCTTTTGGCATCAGTAACCTACTTGCTGGCGCCTGCTGCTCAAATCTGGACTGGGGAAGAGATGGGAAACAGGGAGGAAATGAAAGAGCTCGGTCGATGTGGTGAGGGCGAAAACGAACAGATGGTGTGGCTTTTCGGGATATGACTACGAGGGTATGAAAAGTTGGGCAATCATGAGGGTGGAATGATGATTACTGAGACATGATTGTGCCAGAGGAATGGATTTTTAGAAAAGTTGTTATGTGGATGGAAACGAGGTCCGTCTGGTCAGAGTTATGGCAGTGGCGTTCGGCCTTCCCTCGGGGTAAGTCCTGTTTTCACTGAATTGACCCTTTCAGCAGCTATGCCATGTTGGATTCCCTGTATCATGACCCTAAACCCCCGATTTGACGTGGCCTCCGATCGACGTAAATCTCCCTTTGGTAGCCGATAATCCACCTTTAAGCCTGGTATGCCGCTGGAACACAAATTTCGCCAATGCCTTTTTGCTTTTGGCGGCTGTAGATAATCCAACCCATTTGATGGCAAGCTGCAGAAAGTATGCTTGACTTTTGGTGGCTAATGAACACCGTTGTGTTCGCCCAAACCCCCGAAATGGCTTCATGAACTGCAAGCATAACTTTGCCTTTCGGCAGCTATGGAAAGTTTCAAACTTTCCCTGCGAACTACGGAAAGTGCCTAACTTTTGGTGGCTAATGAACGTCGTCATGTTCGCCCAAGCCACCGAAAATCGTCCCTCCACTTCACGTGGTAATTTCTCCCTTTCGTTGGTTGGAGCGTTCTGTTTATCACACCGTAAGCTGCCGAAAACAGGGTTTTCAGTAGCTAGTGAACCAACACCAAGCCTGCCTAAGCTACCGAAACCTAAAATTTGCCTTCAGAAGGAGAGCCAGCGTAAAAATGTTAACTTAGACTTCGTTACCTTCTTAAAACTGTCGGACTAGAACTCAGACACATGCAAATAAGATAAAAAATTTAAAGACTTCCTATCACCTAGATGCCATGACTAATCTATGTTTATTGGGGAGATAACAATATCTATGGGAATTATGTAACAACCCTCATATACAAACATACATAATATTTAATGTAATATAATATAATGTAAAATAATAAAAAGAAACATGAAAAAGAAGTAACGAAAAGAAAATTTTGCATAAAGATAGAAATTAAATAAGAAATTAAGAAAATAGGAGAAGGGGGAGATAAAAGGAGGATAAGAAGTGGAGAGAGGGATCTTTTTGTGTTTTGGCATTTTGGAAGGAGAGCTTTGGAGGAGAGGAAAGAAAGAAAGCTCTAGCATAGGGTTAATTGTTGGGGGCTCAGGGGCCTCAGCCATTGGTTGGGGGTTGGTTGGGTGGAGAGTCGTCCCCCCACCTTCAGTTGCATGCATTGGAGATGTCAAGGTAATGGTAGCTACCAGGTCATCTAAACAGGTATGGTTCCTTAAATTTTCATAGTATTTTTTATGTTATTATTAATTACATCCATTTTTTTTGTCAAATCTTCTTTGCATGGTCGTTATTTTTCTGTATTTTTATTTTTATGAGTTTACAGTTCTTATGAATTGTAGGAACCATATTTCTATAGTTGTGAAGGGGTGCGATAGAAAACTATCAAACATGAAATTCTAGATATCGACATAGCACATTACTTAACAATTCACAGGATTGCATGTATATCATTTAACTAACTGTGACATATGTTCACTAACATATTATTCATACATCCACATTGATCAACACTTATGTAGAAATATTCAACATGTAACAAAAGACACAAGACATTATGACATCATTCATGCACATTGAACACCAAATGTAAAATGAAAACCCAAACGGAAGAAAACCACGAAAGCACTTTCTTTATTCATGAGTTGTATTCAAAATAAGGACTTCCTATTTTTAGAATGACTTACAAATTTCTACTTCTTTTACAGTGGATCTTCACACACATCTTGCAGATCATGCGACTCTTTCCTCATAGTATAAAATATCTTCAACATACATACAAAAATAGGGCTAACCAAATATTGAGTATTGACTAGCCAATGACTATTCAACTTACTAACCAATGAAATAACAACCTCAAAAATCCCAACCCATTACATATTTATGGGGAACACATAGCCTGCACCTCTCCCACTATCCCACTACTCAACTAATCCACTCATAAATGTATGTGGACAAAAAATCCTAACTAACTTACCCAACTCCACCCTTGGAATAGTCAAACTTCCCATCTTCCTGAGTTGACCCCTCTTCATTGATTCACTTCACCCTAAAATTTTTCACACCAAAACTTGCACAAAAATTTACCCAAAACTTTACCCAGCCCAACAAGCCCTAAACACTCACATGTGGCTCATCCTTAGCCACTTCAAGGTTGCATTGGTGGAGTCTTGGACTTCGCCAAAAAAATTGCATGCCTATGCTTAAGATCCTCGATCATCTGTTGGATCTAGTCTCTATATTGGCACACCTCTTGTACCAACTCACCCGTCAAATGTGTCTGCACTTGTTGCGCAGTCCATTCTACTACTTTTTGAACTTCCCTACTCCAACCACATGTAAGTTGCAGTACCTACTCTTCCTCGCTCTACAACTCTCCAACTTTCCTAGTGCGTCGTTACTGCTTGATCCTCAATTGATTAACCTTCTACTGGAACTGTTTGTTATCCACAAATTTAACCATTTTTCCTGCATGCAGCAGAGTCTTCACCTAACTTTTCAGATTTTTCATTTTGTTCTTTGTCTCCTTCAGCCTAACATTAATCTGTTGCATCTCTGCATCATCTAGCAATGCTTCCCATGCTTGTGTAGCATGTTCAAATAATTTTCCACATTTTCTTTCACAACCCTTGATAGCTTCGATTGTTTCGGTGACATCCTCGCTTCAATGCACTCTTATTTTTGTTGGAGTAATTGGTACTAACTTCACCTCCATCTCTCCAATATTTTTGTGGAACCTCAAAAGGACTTCAGTCAATCTCATCTTATTTTCTTCACTAGCCATATCTTTAGTTACCTAGGCCTCAAGTACTGCACATAAATCTACTGCAACAACATTCTTCAGGTGCTCCTTCTCTTTGGAAATTTCTTCTCGTTCCTTCTGCAACTTATCATACTCCTCCTGTAGTACATTCAATACTTGATCATTCAACCATAACTTTTCTCTTCTCGTACCTTGATCTCCTCTATGACATGATGCTGAAAGTTCTGCAACATGAACATGGTCAATAATGACAGTTTCATATCAATATAGCTCAGTTGATGAGCTTTCTCGTACAATCCTATATTTTTTCAAAACTTAATGACCATGGCAGCAGTTGTACTGGCTTTCCCATCGTAGCAGTGAATGCCTGGGGAATTTCTTCCTCATATGCTCTTTCCTTTATTTGTTGCACAACTCTCAGTTGGACTGAAGCTATATGAAGTCCCTGGATAGCTCATCAAAGACCTTCGAGTTGATCCATCACTCCTCCAAATAAATGCATCATTTTCTCCTCGACCAACTTGGATGTCTCTTTGGATACCTCCGTCATATGATCATACAGGATGTTAATGTCATCCTCAGTTAAGGTCATGAAAACCTTATGATTCTCTAATTTTGACTTCATCCTTTGCCCATGTGCCACAGTCGATTCCTTTCTCTTATCACCAAGCCCTGGACATATCCCTATCACACTAAAATCCCAACCTTAATAATGCAACTTTTCCTAAGTGTGACTATGTCTCCCAGCCCTCCTTTCAGGATGTGAATTTCTATCATCACCATGGGATCCATTCTGCATGGAGGTCCAACCCTATTCTCGACCTTGCTGCAACACATCCCTAGAGATCTATGCATCCTCAATGCGGACTTTTCACTCTATTGGCCATTCATCTATAATGGAGAGGATATCTTGCTCTGACAATCTCTAACTAGTGACCAACCATTTCTTATCTGAATCATGTCTCACTTGGATATACATGTGGTGAGGTCTATCCCGAAATTTTATAATTCCCCTAAATTTGGAAAGGATTGACGCTTGTAGCCATGAAATCATTGGGAAATAATGTCAAAGTGCCTCCTTTTGCATGTAAAATTGCACGTTTTTGTCAATTTTCCTCTTTGAATCGTCGTTGAACCATAGGTTAGCATACCACATAGCCAAATGTTGAACAACATGAAAATCCATCACCTGATATTCTTCGGGTTCCACCCAAGCAAGAATTAAAATTAAAATAATGAGCGAAGACTAGTGAAATGAGTTACCTTTACCCAGTGTGACTTGGAAGTCCGTAAGAAATTCATTCAGTCGGAAGGTGGCCCAGTTCATATGCACCCCTTGTACACACTTCTCTGCAACCACAATCACTATCGTAGGTACCTACTTCAAGCGACACTTCCTGAACACCTTACTTGCTAGCAACTTTGCTGCAAAGCACATTCCTTCTTTATTGATTGAGTCTATTTCGTAGCGCTACTTATCTTTTCTCAGATTATATTTTTCCTTCATATGGTTTTCCAACTCCCTATGTTTATATTTTCCTACAAAAAATGTATCAGGGTCAAGACCCGCTTTTGGAAACTCTGTGATCTACACAATTAGGTTCAAATCAGTCAAAATCTTCTTGTCAAGCCACAATAACCCTCTATGCACACAAAACAAAAATTGTTTGACACATGCATTAAATTCCATTGATCACTCGAAGTGTGGTATGTCGAGCAATGACAAAACACCTAACCGTTGTAATCCGAGGGCCCATGGAATAGGCTCCAGGAAAGTAGTTTGACTTTCCACGCCTAAAACTGGCTGCATATACTTTGTGGGGGGGAATTATAGAGCTTCCTAATCTCATGATCTGCATAACATAACTTGGAAATATTTCCCATCATATCTCCTTTAGTGATAACCCTATAAAATTCTAGAACACAACAGATCATAGAGTTGAGGATACCTCACAGTGAAAAGAAGGAGCATAAAAGATGAAATATAGTGAAAATTGCAGTTAAATCGGTAAAATGAATCATGCATTGGAACTCATGTAGACACATAAATGTGTGTTATTATCCATTAATTAGTATAGTCAAAATATATAATATAATGGAGAGAATTCAATTATCCAAGGAGAATTCGAATACCAGTCAGTCTACCTAGTCTAGGATAGGAAATATCACCACTGGAATTCTCTGGAGCTACCAAACTCAACTGAGACTCAGTGAAATGAAGCTACTGTCAGTTAACTGGCCAAGAAGGGCGTATCAGTGAGTTTGGAATGCAAAATAGGCTAGAGTGGGCACATCACAATTAGTTGCAGTCAGAGCTCAAACCCCCCACTAGAGTCAGGAACTCGGGTGGAACTCAGTTGGACTAAACCAAATCACTGAGTTAGCTCCTAAAATGTAGGGAACTGACTCTGGTGGTGCTAAAATCATGCATGCATGTCACATCCAGGGGATAATGGATCCTATATGACATCTCCACAGCACTAGGGTACTAACAACATCAACTACTATGAAAAGGTAAATATTCCTAAGGTGGACAAGGTTGGAGTATTAATTATCCTAAAACCCACCCTTAATCCAAACATAGACAATCCTCAGCCCTGGTTACTGATACCAAAGGTCATACATACAATCAAAATAATAAAAATAATAATATGTTCATGAAACTAAGGAAATGGGGAAAAACCTAATGGGAAAAATAGCCCCCCTCAAAAGTGAAGACCAGGGAAACTCAAAGAGCCTTCACAACAAGCAAAGAAGGAGAATCTCTTCTGAGTGAAATGCTTTGGAAAAATGTAGGAAATATGCTCCTATGTAGAATAGTAATGCAGGTGTTAGAACTAGATCTGGATCTGGATCTGCTCCTCTGATGTACCTCCCACTATTTCGAAGTTGCATTTGTGAAAACAAGTGTTTCGAAATCCATTCTTGCTACTAGAGCAGTTGAATCATTGTAGTCCAAACCATGAAACTTTGCGTACCCTTTTCAACCAATCGAGCTTTATACTTGGCTGTAGATCAAGATTGGAAAGTCTCTTTGAAGGATTGTGGATCAGAACCCACCATCATGTAACACCTCTCTGAGAGAAGTGGATCGGTATGACATAGTGCAAGGTTGGCATCTCGATACTGAGATTTAGTTCTTCTATGCTCAAATGGATCACCATATATGTTCCTAGCAGCTTCAAGGACTTTGTGACCCCATATTGGCCTTGTCCATGGATTGGGAGCAAGTGTTGGATCTCCTTGAACTTCACACTCAACATCATGATCTTGGTCCTCATCTTCAAAATATGAAACCAGATCATTAGAAGAGACATCATTTTGATATTCATCAGATGCAAATGTAGTA
Organism: Larix kaempferi; assembly: GCA_027924585.1. Classification (NCBI taxonomy): domain Eukaryota; kingdom Viridiplantae; phylum Streptophyta; class Pinopsida; order Pinales; family Pinaceae; genus Larix; species Larix kaempferi. The sequence continues at coordinate 710,460 of BSBM01000784.1, read as the reverse complement.
GGAAAAGAGTATGGAAAAAAGTGAGAGAATTCATATGCCTTTGAGGCATGTTTTGCAACACCTTTTGCTATTAGCTTGGTAGAAGAGATCTCTGCAATATCAACTATGTAAGGTCCAAAACCGACTTTCTTCGGTGAACCTGTTTGTATCATTTGATAAACATATAACAAGTTTGTTGTCAAAGAAGGAACATACATAACATTTTTCAACTTTCCATGCTCCAGTTGTATTGTTCCCTTCCCTTCAATAGAGATCTTTGAATTATGTTCCATGTGAATGAATACTAGGACCATCATTGAGATCTAGAGAAGAAATTGAATCTTTGGAAGGAACCATGTGGTTAGAGGCTCGAAAATCTATGAGGAAGGATTTTGATTGTGAGAATCCATCGTCCAGTGTATGGCATATCTAATGATCATCTCTCTCACTTCCATAATTAGTCTTCCTTAGACCTTTTGGGAGGACAATGTTGTGTTGTTCAAGAATTTTGGTCATTTGATCTATCTTCTTCTTCATGCAAGATCTCTCTAGACGGTTTCCTTTCTTGCAATAGGTACACTTGGTACTCTCAAACCCCTTTTTACTATCCTTCTTGGATATGTAGGATCCTTCTGATGGATAAGGCTTCTCATATGGTTTAGATTCAACTTGCTTCTTGTCCCTTCCTTTCTAAATCCCTTTAGCATTCACACTTTTTGACTCCCCTACCATAAGAGATTGAGTTTTGGAGGCTTGTAATGCACCCATATAAATCATTTTGTCTTGTTCTTGGATGAGGGATTCAATGAATGCATCTCAAGAAGGCATTTCCCAATTCGGGATTGGAAATCTCCCTAAATGGAAGGTAGAAAAAAATATTGAAAATTCAGGACCAAGCTTGCTTAGGATGGAGAGCACTAGTTGCTCATCCTTCTTTGCAATGCCACATTGTTTGCATTCCATAACCAAGGACTTGAATTTAGAAAACAACTATTGTATGGTTTTGAAACTACTAGGTTGAATAGCAATTAATTCATTCTCCAGAATATGGCCTCTCAGCTCATATTGCATGCCGAGGAGAGTCTCAAGCTTCAACCAAACCTATTTTGGATTCTTCAATCCTTCAAGGTGGAAGAGAAAATCTCTGGAAATATGAATACACATGAAACAAAATGCTTCATCTAATATGTTTAGGTACTTCTCTTTCTCAACAACTACTTGAGGTTCAACCTCCTTTCCCATTGTGACCCTATACATACTTTTATTGCACAACACCATCTGCATATCATACATCCAATAAAAATAATTGAAGGGTGTTAGGATCATTGGAGACAAAGGAACACTCAAATTCTCGATGTGAAACTACTAGAGTGAGTACAAACTGAAACTGTTGCTACTGTTGCACTGAAAAACCTTCAAAAACGTGCAAAAAAATCTCAAATTTGGAGATACACTTCTACTGAGCACTGATTTAGGACAATAGGCACTTTTATCTGGATCCTTCACAACTGGCTATAGCTCAAAGGGTTTATCCAATGAATTTAATGCAATGGCACCAGGATTTGTTGTGGAAATCCAGAGGCTTTCGGTGCACTATCGAAATCAGTTTCTCAACCTACGCTCTCTAATATCTGATACCATGTGAAATTGTAGAACATAACAGATCATAGAGCTGAGAATACCTCACAATGAAAAAAATGAGCAGAAAAGATGAATTATAGTGAAAATTGAAGTCAAATGAGCAGTAAATTTAATCATGCATTGGAACTCAGATATAAACAAAAATGTGTGTTATTATCCATTAATCAGAATATTCAAAAGATATAATACAATGGAGAGAATTCAATTACCCAAGGAGAAGTCGAATCCCAGTCAGTCTACCTAGTCTAGGATATGAAATATCACCAATGGAGTGCTACGAAGCTACCAAACTTAACTGAGACTCAATGAACTGAAGCTATTGTCAGTTAACTGATCAGGAAGGGCACATCATGAGTTTGGCATGGAAAATAGGCTAGAGAGGGCGCATTATATCACAATCAATTGCAATCGAATCTCAAACCCCCCACTAGAGTTAGGAACTCAGGTGGAACTCAGTTGGACTGAACCAAATCACTGAGTTAGCTCCTAAAATGTAGGGAAATTACTCTGGTTGTCCTAAAATCATGCATGCAGGATGCATCAAGTGGCTAATGGGTCCTATATGACATATGCACACCACTAGGGGGATAGCAACAACATCAACTACTAGGAAAAATGTATATAATGGTAAGGTGGACAATGTTGGAGTATTAATTATCCTAACAAACCCCCTTTGGTATTGTGGGATGTACCATGGAGTACTTAGCATTTTACCCAATATTCATAGTTTTTGCATTCGGCCTCCTTAGCGGTAGATATTGCAGAAGTAGCAACAGACATCCAATTCCATATATCGATGCATCGTGATTATTCCTCATATTCAAACTTGTTTCGGTATCTTCCTTCCAAGTTGATGAAAAATTCTTATTCAGTGGATCAACCAGAACATGCATCAACATTATGTCTAGTTGTTCATGCTCAACTAGAATGGTTGCTCCGGAAACAACCTCTACAATAGAAATTTGTTCAACACTCATGTTAGACATCACTGCTTCCATAGTTACAGACTTGAACTTATATTTCCTCAACACTCTAACACTGTGGGATCTTGTCTCTTGCAGTGCACTTAATTAGTGAGGAAACAATGAGCCAATTCGTCGAACTAATCGAGTTTTAAATCTTACCTTGAATATATCCTGTCAATGTTGTTTTTCAAGATTTTCTGAATGGACCAAATCCTCCACAGTGATGACACTTTCCGGAAGCAATTTTGTTCACACAACCATGTATTTTCATCATTTAATGCGAGATGCTCCACTAATGCCGCCACTTTGCATGCCATAAATATAGCATGTAATGAACATTCAGGTGACTATGATACAACCTTCACTTTGACTAAAACATGACTTATGTACAAATAACTACTATGAAAAAATAAGCTACGACATATACTTGACTTCAACCTGGGCTAACTTCGGCACTAACTGAGCTTCGACACCAAAATAACTTGGGGTTTCAATTTTTCTTTTTTTTTTTAACTATGTACAAGCATACTCAATGCAAGAAGGAACGATTGTCCTTGTAAGGTTTCAGTCGGATTTCATTTACCAAACCCTTGACGAGTTCTCCATTCAAATTCTGCAATTGTACAACACCTCCTTCTATCATATAATTAATCACATAAGGTCCCAACTACTGAATTCTTAGCTTACCTAGATGTTTGAAGAAATTATTGTCATATAGGAGTACTAGATCTCCTGTTTGAAACTCCTTCTGTGTAATTTTGTGATCATGCAATTCCTTCTCTCTATCTTTTTGGACTTGTTGTTGAAATCCTGCTATGAATCTATGCTGCTCCAACTGTAGTAGCTACGACAACCTTTCTTCGACAGAACCAGTGTTCGACATACCTCTGAATGTAGCAACCCTCAAGCTCGGCATAATATACTCCATTGGAATTACATCTTCTTGAACATATGCCATCTTGAAGGGTTTCTATCCCTTTAAATTCTTGTATGGTGTCTTATATTCCCATAAGACTACATGGATCCTTATCTCCCAATAATCACGGTTCACATTATAGACTTTTCCCAAAGCCTGTTCTAATATTTTGTTGAAAGCTTCGATAGTCCCATTAGCTTATGGATGATATGGAGTGATTTACCAATGATAAATTTTAAACTCTTGGGTGAGTGTCTCAATAATATTATTGACAAAGTGAGATCCTTGATCAGTCAACAAAACTCATAGACAACCAAATCTAGTGACTACATTTTTGAAAAATAAATTTGCAATAGTTGTAGCACTGTAGTCCTTTATCGGTTCAACATCATCCCACCTGCTCAAGTAATTAGTCGCAGTAGTAATGTATTGTTCTCCTAACCTCTTTGCAAGTGGATTGATTGGTCCCACAAAACCAACAACCCATTTATTGAAATCCTGCAAGGTAACTTGTGGCACTAATGGAATTTCATCCCTTCTAGATGGTTTCCCAGTTATTTCACTGGTGTCATAAGATTGACAACACTCCTTAGCATATTTATGAAGTGTAGGAAACTAGATTCCTACTTCTAGTATATTTTGAGTCGTGGCTTTTGCTGCGTAGTGACCTCCTGCAACACCTTCATGAGATTCAACCAAAATAATTGGTCACTCATGCTTCATAATAAAACTTATTAATACTTCATCCAATCCCAACTTATAAAAATAACTTGTTGTCAATTGATAATCTACTGCTTTGACAACCAAATATTTCTTTTGAGTGACAAACAACCCTACAGGTGTCATTCCATCCATAAAAAAGTGAAAATGCCTTCAAAGTATGCATCCACCATGCCAAGTGAAAACAACCGTGGATATGGGATGTTATCATCCAAGTTAACCAGTTCTTCCCATGTTTCTAACCTTGATAGATGGTCAGATATGGAATTTAACCTTCTAGGTTTTACTATAATTTCAAAATAATATTCTTGAAACAATAAGAGCCATCTGTAGATTCTCCCCCCAACACTGGATTGTTAACTAGGTATCTCAAAGTAGAATGATCTATACACATTTTAAAGAGGCCACCCAATAGATAATTCATGAACATATGTAGTGCACAAGCCATAGCTAATCCTTCCATTTCTATTGTAGTGTATTTTCCTTCTATAGTGGATAGTTTGCTGCTAGAAAATACAATGGGATGATCAATAGATCCCTCTCCTGGTTGAGCCAGAACTACACCCAATGCAATAGATGAAACATCAACATCAACATCAACATGAAACTCTTTCTATGAATAATGAAATACTAAAATAGGCATAGTCACCATCTTTTCTTTAAATGTGTCCAGGTTCTGCTAGCACTCTTCATTCGACTGAAACTTAGTGTCCTTCTTCAATAGCTTCTCCATCGGTGCATACCCTTTAAAAAAAAAATCTATAGTACCCTATATGGTGCAAAGTTGTTCTCAATTGTCGAACTGATGATGGTGGTGACAAATCTACTATGATGGAAATCTTTACAAGATTCACGAGGACACCCTATTTATAGACCACATGACCCAACAATATATCGAATAGAGCACACAAAATAAATTTCTTCAAATTTAATGATATTTGATACTATCTACATCACTCAAACATCAACCTAATATTCTGAATATGTTTTTTCAATAGTCCGTAGACTGTCCAATCATCGAAGGATACCTCCAAAAATTTATGTATGAAATCATTAAAGGCTATGACAACGACCCTGGAAAAAATAGCTGGCACATTTTTTAGACCAAAGGGCATCATTGTATACTAATATAAACCCCATTCAATTGCAAACATGGCCTTATGTCAATCCTCCTTATCAATTTTGATTTGATGATACCCCAGAAATCCATCTGGGAATGAGTAAGCTTCCTGGCCACCCACATTTTCTAATACCTCATCTATAAAAGGTGTTGCGAATGGATCATGTAGACAAGCATCATTCAGCTTCCTAAGATACACACAAATTCATATTTCACCTATCTTTTTATCTTGGACCAGCATCGGACTAATCCACTCAAACTCTTTGACAGGCACACTAATTCCTGTGTCGAGCATTCTGTAAAGATTTGCTCTTACCTTTTCCTTATATTTTGGGTTAGATCTATATGGTCAATATTTAATGGGATTCACATTAGGTTTTAATGGTATCTTCATCTCTCCCAGATCACTAGCAATACATTTCATATATTAAAACTTAGTAGAAAATAGATCTTGATATTCATTCAGTAGATTAGTCATTTTACCTACAGTTTCATCATGCCAATAATCCCTAATGTTATCAAATTTAGGACTTTTACTTGAACTGATATTTACCATATTTATCTTCAATGCTTGCAATAATTTATCATACTTGACTTCTAGACCTGTGTAGCTAGGGTTTTACCCCTAGCTTGTGCCAATGAGCACCTACTAAGGAGAATGGACTCCTTAGTAGCAGTTCAGTAAATGTAAATAATTAAGCTAAAACAAAGATATAAATTACTTCTAAAACATGCATGAAACATAAACAACAAATTTAAATAATGGTTTTTTGTATTGATATTACCTCCAATGTGGAGGTTGATGAAGCTCCTTGCAATGTCCAAGAGGGTTGCTCCAAGCTCCAATATGCTCCTTCTCTTTCTCCAATGGTGGGAATGGGCCAAAAGTGGCTCTCAAGGTGAAAGTAGTTCAATGGTGAACTAGGGTTTCGAGAGAGATTTTGGCAGAGTAAGGGTGCTTGTGATTGTGGATATGGAATAAGGGATCTCCATCACCTATTTATAGTTTTTTGGTGGTGGAGTGCTGACCCATGGTTTTGGGCAGCTGTATAGGTTTTTTTCCTCCTTTTCCTCATTATTTTATATTTTTTATTCCCTTTTTAGGGGATTTTTGCTATTTTTGGAGGAAAAGGGGGTTTTTTAGCCTTTTTGAGGCTATTTTGATGGTTTTGTGGCCTTTTGGAGGCATTTTAGGCCTTTTGGAGGCTTTTTAATGGGATTTTTTGGGTTTTTAAGGGAAATATGGTAGGAAAATGGACAAATGAGCCATATAATGTGGTAGATGAGGTAGTGAGCACTTTTTGGGTGTTAACAACCTCCAAATATCAACTTCCTTTTTTTATGGGATATGAAAATATCTCAGATCGTTATCTGGGTCGCTATAAATATTGTAACATTCCATTTCTTGTCTGAGTGTCATAGTGCACTGCGGTAGAGTAGATAGTTGCACAGGTATTTCTTCATAAATGATGGTCTTTATTATCTGTAAAATATGCATCTATCGATGGGTTCTCATATTCATAACTAAAGGTTCCCCTAAAATTGATGGCCATGTCATCCCATTCTGTTGTGCCTTGTTGCAGTTCCAAAGCTATATACCTGCTTTGCGATATAATATCCAAGGTATGAATGAGCATATGGAACCAATATTGTTTAGGTACATGTTCCCATTCTATTGTACATGATGGAAAATGATCTACCATAATAGTTAACCCATTATACTTTTCACAGTCATAATATATCCCTTCTCCAAATCTGACTTCTAGCAGCTTTTTGCATTTTGACCAACCTTGTATCTTAGTCCTTATGCGTGGACCGCCATCTTTCCAGAGTAGCTTTTAATTCTAGATATAAAGATAATATTCTTTGTTGTTTAGGTAATTTTAGTTCAAAATCAGAAATGAAAACATCTAAATTAGGAAACCCCTCATAAGTAGGTAGATCACATACCTCTTTTCCAACCTAGTGAAGTGATCTGGTAACACGAGCACACCGTCTTGTAGATACTTCATGTAGTATGTTCTACCAATTATCTAGTGGTTCCCCCGAGTATAAGGAACATGAGCTAACACTTCTCCAACTCAAGGTACCATCTTCCTTTGGTTTAACATAATCATATATTCTTAAAGTGACATCATATATATTTTCCAAGTCTTCAACATTATATTCCTCATGCATAGGTTTGACATACCTCGGACCCTCCAAAGGATCAAAAGGTGCAATAAATATGATACCCCCTCCCTCAAATGTCATTAACCTTTTCTTCATATTTATGGTAGTCTGGTTCTCAATCACCAAATCAATAACAAGAAATGATGGATAGGGTTTAGTGTCATCTTGTGAGGAACCTGCAACAATTAACTAATGAAAATACATGAGATAGCAGTAATAACATAACTCAAAATAACTTTATTGATCACAGGCCACTTCGAGGGGGAAACCTCATTTGAGGAAGCTCAAAACAAATAACTTCACGGTGCCTTCAATGGCCTCAACACACACTTATATACTAAGTCTATTCTCGATACTATAGGTCAATACCATGGGACATATAATACTACGGGACGAATTACAAAGCATATGCGTCCAATACTATGGGTCAATACCATGGGACATATAATACTAGGGGACAACTTACAAAGCATATGCGTCCAATACTATGGGTCAATACCATGGGCTAATACAAACTATGGATCAACAAATACTACGGGCCGACTTACAAAGCATATGCTTCCAACAACAATATACTAACAAAGTAAAGAGAAGGGTTGACACGGGTTCCTAACATCCCCTCTCCCTTAGAAAATCTTTTTCCTCAAAGCTTTATATGTGGAAATTGATGTAGAATCTGAAGGAGTGGTTCCCCTGTAGCATCCTCAGGTTGCATGTCGTTCCACTGAATTAATACCTCTGTGATGGATTGAGAGAGAACTTGACGCCTTTTGAGTTTCAGTGAGGATTGCTTGGAAGGCTATAGACAAAGAAGAACCATATCACCTGCTTGAAAAGTGTGTGCAGAACGGTGCTGATCGACTTGTTGTTTCATTCAAATTCTTGCCATGTGAAGAGTGTCCATCAAAATGAGAAGAATATGATTGCGGTTTCGAAGAACCAAGTCAATTTCCTGGACTAGGGAACTATTGAGAGTGTATGGAAGAAGAACTGGTGGTGCCTATCCATAGATTGCTTCATATGGTGTAATTTTAGATGGGGTATTGTACCACCAGAGCGCTTCAAGGACATCCATAGAAATCGCTGGCCAAATATGTGTAGGGATGTGAAAGGGTTCGAGCAGTGCTGGAAGGAGTTCCGTTTCACCCTTGTTGACCTAAAAAGTATCACAGTCAGCCACCATCTGTTGAATTTTCATTTTCAGTCCCTACCAAAAGAATTTACACAGTTCTTGTTCATGCATGTGGAGGAACCCAGAGTGCCCTACCAATGGAGAAGCATGGAATTAATAGAAGACAAACCCTTGTTGAACAGATTGTAACAAATTTAGAACAAGAAGAGAAATAGCTGAAAGAGAAACTAGGGCATCAAATGTGTGAGAAGGAGCATCCACCACCAGATTGTCCTTACCCTTCTTGTAAGTGATCGCATAGGCATAACCCATGAGTTGGATAACCCATTTCAGGTTTGTTGCGGAGGAGACCCGTTGTTCCAGGAAATTTTTGAGACTCTCGTGATCACTCTTGATGCAGAACTAATTCCCTAATAGGTATGGCTACCACTTTTGTACTGCATTCAAAACAGCCATCATTTCCTTCTTAGATGTAGATGCAGCTAAATTCTTACCGGAAAGGTCTCTTGAAGGCGGCAAGTCCACTGGTTCAACAAAGATGCCTGCATATCTATCCAAGGAAGTAGTGGAGATCGTTGATGGGTGCATTTGACTGGAATGGAGCTGAGTGATGACACCATGTGAATTCTTCTTAAGGAGATTTTCTAGGAGATGCAAACTGATGATGCAGAGAGAACCTGGTTGTAAGCCTGTAAATGTGTGTTTTTTCTCATTGAGTGAAAACTGCATCCAAATTTTAGCAAAATCCCATAAGATGGGTCCAAGTGTGCATAACCATTGAACACCCAAAACCACATCTCATCCACCTAAGGCTAAGGAAAACATGTCAAAACGCAAGTTATAATCTTCCATATAGATACGCAAATTCTGACACTTCCCCTTGCAAGGTAAGGTGTCCCCATTGAAAACCATGACTTCAAAGTTGGAGCAAGGATGGAAAAAACAATCATCCTATTTGGTGATCTGAGGGTCAATGAAGTTATGAGTGCTACCAGAATCAATGAATATGGTAAGAGGGAGCTTCTTGATGTAACCCCTGACCCACATTGTGTGGGGGCTGGTGACATCGGATAAAGCATCAAGAGATATCTCTGGTTGGTCGTCCTGAGATGGGGGGTCAACAAGCGGCTGTTGAATATCTTTACCAAGTTCATAAGTAGGAAGAGAATCCACATCTAAGAGATAGATCTTTTTCTGAACACATTTATGCCCCCGAGTGAATTTCTCATCACAATTATATCAAAGCCCTTTTTCTCGGCATGCCCGCATCTTGACTTTAGACAAATGCTTGATAGGAGTTGGTGGAGGAGCTGGTGTGATTGGAGGTCGTTGGGAACCCATATTTCTGAAGGGAACAAAGGTGGGTTTGGAGCATTGTTGGGATGCGATATTATCCTCTGCCAACTTAGAAAACCCTAGGACTTCCATCATTGTGTTGGGACAGAACATTTTAACCTCTGAGTGGATTTCATCCTTGAGACCACTAATAAAAAAACTCCTATAGAATTCATTAGACAATCCTTCTGTGTGATTGGCCAGTTTCTCAAATTCTTCCTGATACTCTCTCACAGTGCTAGTTTGGCAAAGTTTAGTGAGTGCTCCTGTAAAGTCATCAAAAGAACTAGGACCAAATCGTTGCAAAAGGAGTTGGCAAAGATCTATCCAGTTTGGATCATGATGAGATCTGATGTACCAACGGTACCATTGAAGGGATTCCTGTTCCAAATCAAAAGATGCAAGTGGAACTTTGTGGACATCAAAAGTATTATGTAGACTGAAATATTGGTCTGCCCGGTATATCAATCAAGTCAGATCAGTACCATTTAAGAGAGGAAATTCATGTTTTGGCCCACGAAAATTACTAGAAGAAGAGAACCTAGTGGCTGCAAAAGATTCTGGCTATCGGTTATTGTTCATGGCTAAATGTTGAAGATTGAGGCTATGAAAGTTTTCATCTAGATCTTGGAGTTTGGTTTTGAGGGTTGTAAGTTCTTCCTCCATGATTGGTGATCCTACATGGGAAACAACCATAACCAGGAATTTTTTATGTTTTTTTAATGGGTAGAAAAACAAAAATAGAAACTGTTCTAGTAAAGGAAACCTTGGATTTGGGAAAAAATCAAATGGTTAATTTGGGTTTGACTAGGTTTTGGACATGCTCTGATGGATAAGGAAGCAAAAAATTGAGATTTCAGAATCGGGGTGAAGGAATGAGAAAATTTGGCAGAGAGGGACAAAGAAGCGAAAATAGGAAATGACACTATGGTAACATTTGAAGGTGAGTGGGTGAAAATTGAAGAAGTTATGGAAAACCCTAAAAATAGACAAATGTGGGATTTATTGTTTTGTGAAGTGGAATTTAGGATAGGGTCCTCAAGAATGAAATATGAAGAACGGGATTGTAGGGGTGTCAGGGAAGTTTCAAGGTAAATAGAGTTAAAACAAGGGAGATGTGGTGAAAAAATAGAATTTTATAATTTTTTTTTTCAGAATGGATCTGCAACGACGCCGAAGGGATCGAAACAAATGGACCTACAATGGCACAAAAGGGATCGACAACCAATGGATATGAAACAATGCGGAAGGGATTGGAAATAGATAGATCTGAAACAACGTGGAAGTGATCGACAACAGTTCTGGACAGAAGAAATCTATGATTTATCAACTGAAAATAGATATGGACCCCAAGTATGCTTGGATTCCTAACAGTTCAGGAGATTCACTCGGCCACCAATGCTTCCTAACGGCTTGCATATTGGGGCAGTACCCCTCACTTCATGACTCAGGTAAAAATGATAATGGCTTTGCCACAAATGACAACTCTTGGTTTACCTCACGGTTGGGAACTAGTCAATCAGGTAGGGGTGGTTGCCCTTTTCGCTAGTAAGTCCTCTCAATGGGCCAGCTACTTCGAGGTTACTGTGGTACTCCACACAAAGCATTTTAGGGCTTATGCCCAAGTAATTATCATAGTTAAGCGGATAGGGATTATTCCCAGATCCAAACCTGCAACAGATCCAAAAAATTTTTTTAGCAAAAATTTCACCCAACGAGCCCAAGAAAGTGCTCTGATACTAGATGTGAGGAACCTGCAACAAATAATTAATGAAAATACACGAGATAACAGTAATAACAGAACTCAAAATCACTTTATTGATCACAGGCCACTTCGAGGGGGAAACCTCCTTTGAGCAAGCTCAATACAAATAACTTCACGGTGCCTTCATTGGCCTCAACACACACTTATATACTAAGTCTATGCCCAATATTGTGGGTCAATACTATGGGACATATAATACTACGGGATGACTTACAAAGCATATGCGTCCAATACTATGGGTCAATACCATGGGCTAATACAAACTATGGATCAACAAATACTACGGGATGACTTACAAAGCATACGCGTCCAACAACAATATACTAACAATGTAACGAGAAGGGTTGACACAGGTTCCTAACACATACATTACTTCTTGTTGGCTTGTATAACTATTCTCGAGGTTTTCTGTAAAGACCCAGGTTCTGCGCGGTTCGAGGAACCAACAAAACCCCTTTTCACCAACCCTTTCAGCAATAGTCTGCGAACAGACTAAGGTCTCACCTGAGGCAAAGTAATGGGGGGCTGTGGAATCAGGTTTCTACAACCAGGTGATGAGTGTTTAAACAAATTGGCTAGCAGTGCGCTACAGGACTCGTGCTGCGTACTTCAGACTGCGTGAAGTTTAGCTCCTTCGTGACGAACGCTTAGACTATCGCGCATCCAAGGACTGCACGATGCAGAGTGACTCTTCAATGATAGGACAACACAACCGATGACTGTGCTTCCTACTAACACTTATACCGCTTAATAGATCTTACTTAACGAAAAGTCTACTTGAGGACATGACAACGCCTCAAAGACTGTGCTTCCTCTTACAAACTTATGGAACTTGATAGATCTTACTTAGTGTTATAAGATGCATTCAACAAGCATCATAGATGGAACCTTGGAACCTTATACACTATAATAAACAATGAGATCATTGCGCACTTCTGGTGCTGCGCTAGGTGCTTAACTAACTAGTCCATGCATTCATCTAACTGTGAAATACTTATGCATTTAACATTCATTCATCTATGTGGCCACTTAATATATTATTCCCATCTTTATCCTTGTGGCGAATACATATAAAATCAAAACACATGCATTCCTAAACCGAACCTCAACTAGTCATCATAGGTAAAAATGGAAATGCAAACATATAACAATCGCATAACTCAAAATTTAATCTGGCTCACCCCCAGGATGAGAGCTACGTCCATAGGAACTGTTGTTGTATTATATTTGGGAAGGGTGCAATAGTTCTAGTCTGCGCACTCAGCTTTAGACTCTCTTCTCTCTCTGTAGGTGTCTACGCATGCAACTGTAGAGCCTTTACAATAGAATTCAACAATGAACTACAAGTATATTTACTCAAGATTCAGCAATTCACAATTAACCCTTTCCCATACAAAATGTGCCCCTTTATAGATTTTTCCCTTAGGTCACGTCTTTACAATGCATAGGCTCAAAAACCCGAAGGTTACCCAAAACTGTCATGGTTATTCTGCTAACTAGGACTACTATCTTCTGACAGTGACTTCTCCATCATGGCCATCCTCTACGCGTGGTCACGTCGCTTTTATCCTGCCCCGTCGACCGCATGCCGATTGTCACTTTGTAATGTCCCAAAAATCAGTAAAAATTTAAAATTTTCCTGCTAATGTAATAAAAGCTATTTAAAGGATTATGATTCGTAAATTTAACTTCAACATAGTTAAAAACATACTACACCAATACTTCTTTTGTGATATATTGAAAAGTCTCAGTTTCATGAGTAACTTGGTCTTACTGGATGTGAATCCTACAACTTTGCAGAAGCGTTGTAATGAATAGAAGTGTAAATCTGTCGCAAGTGTACAAATGTTTAGAGGATAATAATGCAAATCTCTTTCTTACAGTTTTAAGAGTTTGTGTGCATGTTTATTAAAGTCTAACTGATAATTGAAGTGGGATGGACCTTTATTGGTGGCGGTTGAGGCCCATGGTATGATGCTTGGTCTTTTCAAAGGGCAAGGTAACCCGGCAGGGCTTCCGAAAAGTAGGGTTAAGAAAATGGAAACTACCAACTTACTTAGCAAGTTCGCTAATGCATCCACTTTGTACCTGTTTTGCAGGTGTACTTACAGAGGTGTCTACTTATGGTGCTTACTTCGCAAGTCCAACACTTAATTAAAACTAATGTTTGGAGGTTCTCACCTTAAAATGCCTTGTTGGAAATTATAGTCCTTATTGAACTTTTAATACATGTTGACCTTGTAATTACTTGTTGGCATTATACACTACTTGGGGTCTTTGTATCACACCTTGCGTTTTCAATTACCTTATTGATCGTGAATGCCTCTGCTACTATAGAGATCACGACTAGCATCGAAATATTTGGGATTGGTAGTGGAATTTAATGCAACTCTATGATGGCACATGGCCAACGTTGCCAATTATGCGGAGGGTTTCTACTTGGTTTCTACACCATCAAAGGTTCAATTTCATGGTTCATTTTCCTATGTTTGTGTGTTGGATGTGTTTGAGGGTTTCGTTTATTGACCTGAGCTTGGCTCATGGTTAGCAAACCATATGGGGTTTCGTATGCAAAGATGGCGACATATAAACATGAAGGTAATATCGTCCTTGTCTTATTGCTAATTTAAATGGATAAAAACAATAATAAGCTCAGGTTTCAGACTTGTATGATTTACTTGCTCAGTAGGTAATCTTTTGGCCCTCTTCATCTATGTGGCTACTAGTTAATGGCCAAGACTAGACTTGGAGGCGTTGCAAATGGTAAGTTCAGAGTCCACCATTACTTATCTCTTTCTCTTGCCTCTATGGAGTGTTACTATTTGTGTTTGCTATGAGGAACCTTGTGAGCCCGATTGGGTTCACTGCGACAAGCTTTGAGTTCCTGGAAGTCATCATTGGCTGGACTATTGCAAAAAAAGTATCTATTGACTTTTACAGGCCCTAGAGGGTCTTAGTGGCAGGTTTTGGCCATTAGGCTCAATGTCTGAATTTTGTTGAAGCTTGTTGATAATAATAATGCACAATATAAATTGGGGTTTGCATTCGAGACCTATGTCTGTGTATTTAGTGTGAATGGGCCCTGGAATGGCCTTCTGTATAATTTTGTAAATGTTTGGTACCCTATTTAATCTCTGCATTTTCCTATAAACTTTGAACCTGCTAAGGAGAGATATACAACTAACTAGTCTCTGTGTTTGCTTTATGTGAATAATGGTTTGAGAGTCTAGATTCTTCATGTGGCTATCATGGCTCCGTCTATTGAATGGGAATGATGTCTGTATCTACGGTTTTCAAAATGTGTTGGCTTTCTACCAAGAATTTTTGATAGGATGAAACGCAACCCTAAAGCTAAATTAATAATCCTGAAACGTTCTAAGATTTGGTTCTTACTACTGTGTTTTCTGGTGGTTGTAATAGATAGAAAGCAAGCAGGGTTTTAAATGAAATGGTAGAGGGATTCGATCCCTGTCCCTACGTTTATAAATAATGCTTATCTGTATGTTAATGCGTATTGTTTGATTGGAATGTAACTGTGTAAAATATCAAGCGTTTTTAGTGGAAGCCGTAA
The DNA here is from genome assembly GCA_027924585.1 of Larix kaempferi. Classification (NCBI taxonomy): domain Eukaryota; kingdom Viridiplantae; phylum Streptophyta; class Pinopsida; order Pinales; family Pinaceae; genus Larix; species Larix kaempferi. Next base: position 695,144 of record BSBM01000784.1, on the reverse strand, counting down.
CCTCAGTCGCTGTTCGTTTTTCCTTCGAAAGAACATGGGTCGATATGTTAATACTACACTGTGGGCATTGATTATGGTAGTAGGTTCAAAGGATAAAGTCATGGGTAGGGTTTGATCTGTTGACTTGTAGGTCGATATGTTTAAAGAACATGATATGTGAAAAGCTATGAGTACTGTGGGCCCTTTGCTTCTTGAAATGGTAATGGGGTTCGATTCCCAAGAAAAGTCTGATGTCACTTTCGTTTTAATGTTTGACTGTTTAAATAAAAAGAAACGTAGAGATAGTGAAATGGATTGATGCCATGGTTTGAATAAGGAGAATAATAATCACTCATTGCTACTGTTAATTCTCTGTTTTGATTTGTAAGTGACTAATAGAAATCGCTACTGTTAACACTCTGTTCTGATGTGTAAATGACTAAGAGAAATGATGTTTGATTTGATGCTATTGTCATTACTTAAGCACAAAGAGAATAACCATAAAATAATTAAAAGATAAAAAAAAATATCCTTGCACTATGAATTAGCAGAACAATTCAGATCAAAGACATCATTATTGAGAAATATAATAATAAATCTAAGTTTGCTAATGGGGTATTGTCTAGCACAGGCTAGCTTGGCTAACCTGCTAGACCCTCCACTGGTTTATGGGTGAAACCTCTAAGTGTTGATAATATTTATAATGAGCACACTACTGAAGAATTTATTCTAGTTTAAATGCCTACATCTACTAAAACTAGGAAATGGAAACAATTAATACCACATACCTGGTTTCTTGGGCACTCGATCCTTACTTGTAGAAACCTGCACACTCAACCAGTAATTAGTGTAGAGCCTGTTGTGATTAGTTAACCTGTTAGGGTGACTTTCCTTAGCTGGATAACTTTGGGGCTACCATGTTCCTCCCAACCATGATCCTACAACCGTTCATAGTTCTATATGGATCCCCCCTAGCTGGATTCCAACATGCAAAAGAGATAGAGGACCTAGGGTTGTTGCTTGTTCATATTCTTGGAGCAGATGACTTCCCTTTGTTTACCACCAAAAAATGATAATGAAAAAGATAAATGATCCCCCAAACTTTGGCATCTGTTGCCTTTATGTAGGGGAGTCTTGAAAGATGACTATTAGAATAATTAGTTTCTTTTAATTAGATAAATAGTATTTAAAATATATTATGTAATAAATATCTAGTATTTTGCACTAAGACTTTTTCAATGGTTTAATCTATAGTGATTTCTGATTTAAGCTCTTCATAATAATTATGATAACAATAATTATAATAATAATATTTCTAACCTAGGTATTAATACATTAGTAATACTATTTATAAATGTGGCTTCCCACTAAATACTAATACTCTATTAATACTATTAAATAATGTGCCATCCCACTATGTATAAACTATATGTAATAATTAATCACATCATTAATTATTAAATATTCCTAATAATAATATTAAATCTTGTATCTTAACATGATACTTAGTTTTAACAACTTAAGGGTAAGGTCCACTTCTTTGGATGGTCTTTCAGAAAGCTAGGATAGGCACCTCTAGTCTCTCTCTTTGCATGTCGGATTCCCTCATTTAACACGGTAGTTCCCGCAGTATTTGATGATAGATAAAAGATTAATCATTTAATAAAATTAAATAAATGTGATGAAAGTTAAAGTGCTATTCAGAGTCTTTTACGACTCAACACTTTGAGATTCCGTAACCCCGAGTGCTCTTCAGATCCTTTTAACTCAACAATCTCACATGGGCGTTACGCTAGTGCAACTCTATAGCCTCTGCTCAACACTAGTGCTAGAATGTGGTTGTGAGACACATCTAGATTATTTAAGTTGCCTCGGATTTGGTATTCATTTATCAAGCTTGGAGTGCTTCAGGGATTAGGCCCATCACTCAATGTAGCTCAGGGCTTACTCCCAGTACATAAACATTCTTCTAGATACATCGGGGCTTATGCCCAGTATGTAGGTTATATGTGTGTTTCTGAGTCCATGCTCAACACCGTCATAAGTCAAATCATGTAAAATCATAGCTCTACACAGTATGTAACAAAAGGTCATCTCAGTATATTAGGGTTTGTACCGATATCAAATCTGGAGAACATGATTGAAACATTGGGGCCTTCTCTCCCAGTATACACTTAAATAAAGAAGTTAGTCAAGGTCCATGCCCGATATGTCAATATATAAAAGAGTAAATCATAGGTGCTAGGGCTTATGCCCAATACTCAAAATAAAACATAGGTGCTGGGGCCATGGCCCAATATAGCAACAAAAATAGTTAGTCCAAAATTCGAGATATTATATCCCTCCCCGCTTAGAACAACACCGTCCCGGTGTTTCTAGGGACTAGGAATGAGGTCATGAAACAAAGCGGGGTATGCCTCTTTCATGGTGGTCTCATTCTCCTAAGTAGCTTCATCTGGTCCAAAGTGCCTCCATTGCACTTTCAGCTGAGTAATGGTCCTCGTCCTAAGCTGCACCTCTCTCTTGTCCAGAATGTGGAGTGGTTTTGGCATGAACTCCCCTTCGGGCTCCACCTATAATAAGGACCAATCAATAACATGTTTAGTATCGTATACATATTTCTTTAATAGTGAAGCATGAAAGCCGTTATGAACTTTTATATGCGCTAGTAAGGATAGTGTTGGTTGTGGAGCCAGATCTTCTAGTCTCATAGATGATATTGTATTAGCCGTGTTTGTACCCCAGTTCTATATGATGTGTAGGTGGACTGTACACTCACCCCAGCGGGGGGGTGTGGGGGGGCATCGCCCCCCCACGGGGTTCCAGGGGGGGCCATCCCCCCTGGCTGGGGGGTCCGGGGGCAGCGCCCCCGAGAAATGGGGGTTCGGGGGAAACGCCCCCGAAGAAAATTTTTAGGGCTGTTTTCGCCAGCTGTTTTGCGGGCCCATGGTTTTGGGTATCCCGTGGTATTTTCCCATTGTATTTCCCTTATAAAAGAAAGACATTGTAATACGGCTAGGGTTGATGTATTAGGTTTTATGCATTGTAAAGATCTTTGAGATCTGGAGAGAAACTGTAAAACAGAGAAGAGGAAGTGCAGCGGTTGTGCTGCAGGTTGTATCCCTTCGACTTGCTGGACGGTAATAATAATAAGGACTGGCAAATTCAGTGTGGACGTAGCCCAAGTTGGGTGAACCACGATATATCTGTGTCTCTCTTGTAATGTGTATGTGTGATTATATTTGCATTTCTGTTTATTGTTATTGCTCTGCGATCCTGTTTTTCTAACAATTGGTATCAGAGCCAAAGGTCTATTTGGCAGTTAAACCCGCAGGAAGCTAGGGTTTCTGGTTCGAGTGGGAGCAATGGCAGAAGAAGGAAAGTTTAAGGTCGAAAAGTTTAACGGCCAAAACTTCGGGTTATGGAAGATGCAAATGGAGGACTATCTGTACCAGAAGGATCTATACCTACCGTTGGGAGGAAAAGCAAAGCAGCCGACGACTATGAAGGACGAAGAATGGGTGGTTCTTGACAGAAAGGCTCTAGGAACAATACGGTTGAGCCTGGCTTCGTCGGTGGCTTTCAATATCTCAAAAGAAACGACAACAGAGGGTTTGATGAAAGCATTGGGTAAGCTGTATGAAAAACCCTCGGCTTCCAACAAGGTATTTCTAATGAAGCGTTTATTTAATATGAAGATGTCTGAAGGTGGATCTGTTACTGATCATTTAAATGAGTTTAATACGGTTACAAATCAGCTAAGTTCTGTAAGTGTGACCTTTGATGATGAGGTTAGGGCTCTTCTAATCTTGTGTTCATTGCCAGAAAGCTGGAATAGCTTGGTCATGGCTGTAAGTAACTCTGTCTCTGGTTCAAACACCTTGAAATTTGATGATGTTATTGGTGTTATTCTTAGCGAGGAAATGCGAAGAAAAAGCACAGGTGAGACATCAGGAAATGCGTTGACCATGGAGAGCAGAGGAAGACAAAAGGAGAGAGGAAAGAGCCAAGGTAATCGTGGAAAGTCTAAAACGGGCAGATCTAAGTCCAGACTGGGAAAGATAGAGTGCTGGAACTGTGGAAAGAAAGGACATCTGAAGAAAGACTGCAAATCTCTAAAGAAGAAAGGAGATGCACAGAAGGAGACTACCCAGGAAGCAAATGTAGCAGGTGATGTGTTACAAGATGCTTTGATTCTTGCATTAGATAATACTAGTGATTATTGGGTAGTAGATTCAGGAGCTTCATGTCATGCTACACCCCATAGGAAATACTTTCATGAGTATGTTCCTGGCGATTTTGGACATGTTTTATTGGGTGATGATGAGCCATGTAAAATTGTTGGAATGGGTAAGGTATGGATAAAAGTTAAGAATGGAACTGATTGGTTGTTGAAAGATGTTAGGCATATTCCTGCTATGAAAAGAAATCTGATCTCAACAGGGCAGTTGGGAGATGGCGGCTGTCTATCTACGTTCGGAGAAAAGTGGTGGAAGATCACTAAAGGATCAATGGTGATAGCAAAAGGAGACAGAGTAGGTACGTTGTATTTATGTCCTCATAATACTGACCATTCTATCTCTTTAGCATCCACAGTAACAGATACAGCATTGTGGCATCATAGGCTTGGACACATGAGTGAGAAGGGGATGCAGATTCTCCACTCAAGGAAGTTGCTGCCGGATTTGAAGCAGGTAAGTTTGGAATTTTGTGAAAACTGTGTTTATGGAAAACAGAAGAGAGTTAGATTTATCAGGGTTGGGAAACAGAAGAAGAATGAAAAATTAGAGCTTGTGCATACAGATGTATGGGGACCAGCTCAGGTACAATCTCTTGGTGGCTCTCATTATTATGTTACATTTATTGATGATGCAACTAGAAAAACTTGGGTTTATTGCATTAGACAGAAATCTGATGTGTTTGCTACTTTTAAGAAGTGGAAAGCTTTGGTTGAGAATGAGACAGGAAAAAGATTGAAGTGTCTCAGATCTGATAATGGAGGTGAGTACTGCGGCAAGGAGTTTGATAGTTACTGTTCATACCATGGGATTCGTAGAGAGAAGACAGTCCCAGGAACACCACAGGAAAATGGTGTGTCAGAAAGGATGAACAGAACGATCATGGAGCGTGCAAGGTGTATGCGACTACATGCAGGGTTGCCCTTACAGTTTTGGGCGGATGCTGTAAATACTGCTGTTTATTTAATAAACAGAGGACCTTCAAGTGCTTTGGATGGTGGTATTCCAGAGGAAGCATGGACAGATAAAAAGGTAAACTACTCATTTCTGAGAACGTTTGGTTGTGAAGCATTTGTCCATATTGATAAAGAAAATAGAACAAAGCTTGAAGCTAAATCCAAGAAATGTACCTTTATTGGATATGGGGTTGATGAATTTGGTTATCGTTTATGGGATTATGAAAATAACAAAATCATCAGGAGTAGAGATGTGATATTCAATGAAAAGGTCATGTATAAAGATCAGTTGCAGGGAAAGAAACAGGAAAAGGAAAGCACAGAGTACATAGTGCTTGATGAAGTTAAAGAAAATGAAGTTCCGAAGGTGCCAGAAAATCAAGAGCAGCAGCAAGTACCTGAAACTCCTGCAACTGTAAGAAGATCTACCAGGTTAAGTAGACTCCCTGAACGATACTCTCCTTCAATGTATTATTTATTGATGACTGATTCTGGTGAACCAGAATGTTATGAAGAAGCAATGCAGGTGGAAACTAGAAAGAAGTGGGAGCAAGGCATGAATGAGGAGATGGACTCATTGGTAGGAAACCAGACTTGGGATTTGGTTAAGTTGCCTGCTGGTAAAAGAGCATTGCAAAACAAATGGATTTACAGGTTGAAGGAAGAAGAAGGAGGTAAGAAGCGGTACAAGGCTAGACTTGTTGTAAAGGGGTTTGCACAGAAGAAAGGTATAGATTTTTGATGAAATATTTTCTCCTGTTGTTAAGATGACTTCAATTAGGACTATCTTAAGTCTAGTGGCTGTAGAAGATTTGCATCTTGAACAATTAGATGTAAAAACAGCTTTCCTCCATGGGGATTTGGAGGAAGAAATATATATGCAGCAGCCACAAGGGTATGAAGTCAAAGGTAAGGAGGATCTGGTATGCAGGTTGAAAAAGAGCTTGTATGGCTTGAAGCAAGCTCCAAGGCAATGGTATCTAAAGTTTGACAGGTTTATGACAGAACAAGGTTATAGTAGATGTCATTCTGACCACTGTGTTTATTTCAAGAAGCTAGACAATGGAAGATATATTATCTTGTTATTGTATGTGGATGACATGCTTGTTGCAGGGTCTAACATGCAGGATATAAATGTACTCAAAAGGAAGCTAGCTAATTCATTTGCGATGAAGGATTTGGGTGCTGCAAAGCAAATCCTTGGTATGAGAATAATGAGAGACAGGAAAAATCGCAAATTGACATTGTCTCAAAGTGAGTACATACAAAAGGTGTTGGAGAGGTTCAGAATGCAGAATGCAAAACCTGTAAGTACACCTTTGGCTAGCCATTTCAGTCTAAGTAAGGAAATGTGTCCCAAGACACAAGAAGAGATAGATTACATGTCCAAGGTTCCCTATCAATCAGCAGTTGGCAGCTTGATGTATGCCATGGTGTGCACAAGACCAGATATTGCACATGCAGTGGGAGTTGTGAGCAGATACATGAACAATCCAGGTAAAGAACATTGGAAGGCAGTACAGTGGATTCTCAGGTATTTGAGAGGCACTACCACTGAGGCATTATGTTTTGGAGGTTCAGACACTGTTCTACAGGGATATGTTGATGCAGATATGGCAGGTGACAAGGATAGCAGGAGGAGTACCACAGGGTATGTGTTTACTGTAGGTGGAACAGCAGTAAGCTAGATTTCGAAACTACAGAAGGTTGTTGCACTTTCAACAACAGAAGCAGAGTATGTTTCCATTACAGAGGCTAGTAAAGAGATGATTTGGTTGCAGAGGTTTATGGAGGAAGTGGGTAAGAAGCAGAAGGATAGCAGACTGTATAGTGACAGCCAGAGTGCCATTCATCTTGCAAAGAACTCAGCATTCCATTCCAGGACTAAACATATACAGCTCAAGTACCATTTCATACGCTCTGTTCTGGAAGATGAACTGTTAAAGTTGGAAAAGATACATACTAGCCAGAATCCTGCAGACATGTTCACAAAGGTAGTGACCAGAGAGAAACTGAGTTCGTGCTCGGTTTCAGTTGGCCTTCTAGCATGAAGGTGAAGAGGAGAAATTTGCCAAGTCCAAGTCCATGAAGTGCAGCAGCGGTGGAGTTGTTGTGATCAGTCTCCAAGTGGGAGATTGTTGGTTGTGGAGCCAGATCTTGTAGTCTCATAGATGATATTGTATTAGCCGTGTTTGTACCCCAGTTCTATATGATGTGTAGGTGGACTGTACACTCACCCCAGCAGAGGGGTGTGGGGGGGCATCCCCCCTGGTTGGGGGGTCTGGGGGCAGCGCCCCCGAGAAATGGGGGTTCGGGGGCAACGCCCCCGAAGAAAATTTTTAGGGCTGTTTTCGCCAGCTGTTTTGCGGGCCCATGGTTTTGGGTATCCCGTGGTATTTTCCCATTGTATTTCCCTTATAAAAGAAAGACATTGTAATACGGCTAGGGTTGATGTATTAGGTTTTATGCATTGTAAAGATCTTTGAGATCTGGAGAGAAACTGTAAAACAGAGAAGAGGAAGTGCAGCGGTTGTGCTGCAGGTTGTATCCCTTCGACTTGCTGGACGGTAATAATAATAAGGACTGGAAAATTCAGTGTGGACGTAGCCCAAGTTGGGTGAACCACGATATATCTGTGTCTCTCTTGTAATGTGTATGTGTGATTATATTTGCATTTCTGTTTATTGTTATTGCTCTGCGATCCTGTTTTTCTAACAGATAGCTCATAAGCTATTGGGCCCTTCTTGGCCAGTATTTCAAAAGGCCCACAAAATCTTGGGGCTAGTTTCTCGCAACGTCCTAAGCTCAACGAGCTTCGTTTTGCCTTTATTTTTAGAAACACATGTTCACCGACTTGGTAGTCTTTGTATTTTCTTTTCTTGTCCGCATAACGTTTTTGGCAGTCTTGTTCTGCTTTTAAGTTCAGTTGTACCTTGGAGACTAGCTATTCCAAGTCTTTTAGTAGGTCGAGCCCTAACATGAGTCTACCTACTGGACAGTCCCAAGTCATGGATGTCTGACATTTCCTGTCGTAGAGTACCTCGAAAGGACTCATTTTGGTCGAGGTTTGATAAGCGTTGTTGTATGCAAACTCTGCCAGGTGCAAGTAATATTCCCACTTGGTGGGGTTGTTCATGACATACATTCTCAACATGTCCTCGAGGATTTGGTTTACTCATTCCGTTTGTCCATCGGTCTAGGGATGGTATGTGGTAGTGAATTATAACTAGGTTTCCAAACCATAGAACAATGCTCTCCAGAAGTTGCTAGTGAACTTCGTGTCTCGATCGGAAATGATTGCCTTGGGTATCCCATGCAATCGAAAGATCTCCTTTAAGAATATTTCTGCGATGTGAACTGCCTTGTAGGTTGATTTTACCGGTATGAAGTGACCTACTTTAGACAGCTTGTCTACCACTACAAAGATGGAGTCATTTAGTTTCTTACTCTTGGGTAAGCCTGTAATGAAGTCCATACTTATCACCTCCCATTTCCATTCTCGAATGGGTAACGGTTGAAGTAATCCGGAGGGGTGTTGGTGTTCTCCTTTGACTAGTTGACACTCCTAACATTTCACGATGAACATCGCAATGTCAGCTTTCAAATTAGGCCAAAAGTAATGTTTCTTGACTTCCGATATCATCTTTTGATATCCAGGATGTCTTGAATAGGGTTTCTGGTGAAACTCAGTGAGAATGTTTGATCTCATATCTCCACTCTCCAAGATGTAGAGTCCTCATCTCTCTTATATTCCTTTTGTTGCTGGAATAATCTGTCTTCCTGGATCTTGGCAAGTATTTCTGTGTAGTAACGGTCACTCTTACATTCTGTTCGAATCTTGTGGTGTAATTCTGAGTCGGTTTGACTCACCATGACTTCATGAAGCATATGTGCTCGACGGCTCAAGGCATCCGCAATCTTGTTTTCCTTTACTTTTATATGCTTTAGTTCGAAATGGTATTCACTAAGGAAGGCTAACCACCTAGCCTGCCTGGCATTTAGGTTGGGTTGGTCGAAAAGGTATTTCAAACTCATGTTATCAGTCATCAATAGGAATTTCTTTGCCATGAGATAATGTCGCGACATCTTTAGAGCATGGATGATGGTGGCTAGTTCGAGGTCATGCGTAGGGTAGTTTTGTTCATGCTCTTTTAATTTACTCCATTCATAGGATATGGAAAAATGGTCTTGCATAAGGACTCCCCCAAGTCCTTCCTTGCTTGCATCCGTGCAAACGACGAAGTCCCCATTGGGATCCGCAATACGCAGAATCGATGCACTAATCAGTAGTTGCTTCAGCTTTTGAAAGCTTTCTTCGCACTTATTCGTCCAGATAAACTTTTTTGCCTTTTTCTGCAAGGAGGTCATGGGGCATGCAATCTGTGAAAAGTTATCAATGAACTTTCGGTAGTAGCCGACTAATCCTAAGAACTATCTTATATCGAATACGGATGTAGGTGTTGGACATTCATCGATAGCTTTAACCTTTTCGGGGTTGAAGGCTATTCCCTTCTCAGAAATGATATGTCCTAAGTATTGAATCTGGGGTTTGTAGAAGTCGCACTTACTAAACTTGGCGTAAAGTTGGTGTTCCCGTAGTATACCTAGAACAATTCGGAGATGTTCCTCATGTTCCACTTCATTCCTGGAGTAGATCAAAATGTCCTCAATGAAGACTAGAACGAACTTATCGAGGTATTTACTAAAGATGTTGTTCATCATGCACATAAAGTTGAACAGTGCGTTCGTCAACCCAAAGGGCATCACTACGAACTCATAGTGGCTGTAACGGGTTCAAAATGTGGCTTTGTTGATATCCTCATCAAGGACTCTAACCTGATGGTATCGGGATCGCAATTCGATCTTTGAGAAGATATTTGCTCCTTCGACTTGGTCAAACAAGTCGTCGATCCTAGGGAGTGGGTAGCGGTTCTTAATGGTCATTTTGTTGAGTTGGTGGTAATCGATGCACATCCGCATCGTTCTGTCTTTCTTCTTGAAGAAGAGTATCGGCGTGCCCCAAGGGGAGACACTGGGTCGAATGTACCCTTTGTCTATTAACTCTTGTAAATGAAGCTTGAGCTCCACCAATTCTAGTGTGCTCATGCAATATGGGGCTTTAGAAGCTAGTACTGACTTGGGTGTTAGTTCGATGGAAAAGTCTAAGTCTCGTTTGGGTGGTAATCCCAGTATTTCTTCGGGAAATACATCTTTGAACTCTATGAGAATTGGAAAGTCTTTGATCTTCTATTCCCTATCAGTTTCTATGTCTTGGATATTGATGGCAAAGAGTTTGCAGCCTTTTCTGATACATTTCTTCGCTTGTAAGGTGGAGATCTGTCGTACCGACACTTTATTAGGGATCCCCTGAATCGTCTTTTGATTCCCTTGGTCATCCCTGCAGAGTAAGGATTTGTTTAAGAAGTGCAGTAGGATATGGTGTTCTTCTAACCAATCCATGCCGATAAGTACATCGTATGACCCTAGGGGTAGAATGTTTAATTCTAACCTAGTTTGGAACCCGTTTAAGTCTATCTCACAAGTTTTAACTAACTTGGAGACCTTTCGTTTGGTACTAGTGTTTAGTTGTACTAGCCAGGGTTTCTCGTAAGGTTCTCAGTTCAACTTACAAGTGTCCACTAACTTAGGGGAGATATAACTTCGGCAAGCTCCGACATCTAGTAAAACTGAAATGGCAGTGTTAGAGATCTTACCCTCAATTTCCACCATGGTGGCTTGGTGATCTGCCTGTCGGCCATCAAGAGCGGCATAAATCCTCGGTGTCTTTGCCATGTCTCCTATGGTAGGTTCTATTTGGATGTTGTGTAAAACTCCATCTGTTTTGCTAGGGCAGTCTCTGTAGTAGTGTGGCCCTTGGCATTTCCAACACGAAACAGTGGGTGGGACAACTTTTGTCCCTTTTTTGAAAGTTGACTTGTTGACAAGTGGTGGGGGTGCACTTGGTCATGCTTGTGGTCGGTTGAAGCCTCTATTAAGTGGAAAACTATTGTTATGTTTCCGGTAAGGTGGAGGTCTAAAACTTGATCGTCAATTGTTCGAGAAGGTTCTGAACCTATCTCTATTTCTATTGATGTCGTCATTCCTTGGATGTCCGTGTTCAAAACATAGTATTGCTTTATGTAAGGTCACATCAAGGGTTTTGGGCATGTCAAACTCTATCTTTTCTCTAAAGTTTGGTGGTAGCCCTCCCAAGAATTGATGTATTTTGACCTTCTCGTCTTTAATGTATGGTTCATAGTGTAGCAAGTCTAAGAATCTGTTTATGAATGCCTCCATAGTTAGAGAGCCCATTTTCAGCTCATAAAATTCTTTAATTTTCTTGTCAAAGAATCTTTCGGACACAAACTTGTCCTGGAATGTTCTGCTTAAAGTTTCCCATGTTGTGTTTTTCAGTTTGGGTCCCTTGGTGTGTTTCAAGTCCCGCCACCATCTGGCAGCTTTACCGTTCAGGTTGTATATGGCTAGTCAGGTTTGCATTTCACTGGAGTAGTTATGAACCTTAAAGTATTTATTCATTCCTAGCAGCCACTCCTCAGCCTTCTCCCCCGAGTTAATCTCTCCATCATACATTGGGGCTCTTATCTTTCTGAATTCTCCTTGTAAGATGTCATCACTTTTCCTCTGTTTCTTGCAAGGAGGTGGTGAACCTTTGTCGTTGGAAGAGCTCTTACAGTCCTCTTCCATTTATTCAGGTATGTGTTCCCCCTTCTCTTCTCCTTTACGGCTGGCAGTCCTCTTTGTGTGATTATTTCCCTTTTTAAAAGTGTTGACTAAGAGGGTACGCTGTCCGTGGGGTTTTTCCCCTGTTAAAGTATGAAGCAGAGCTTCATTTATGGCTTGCTGCTCTCTTCTTTCCTACATATTTTCATCTCGGAAACTTTCGAACTCTGCCTGCAGCTTTTGCATAGATTTCATCAAATCTGAGTTTAGTTCCACCACCACTTCTTGCTCTCGTGGTGGTGAGTTCATATTTCTGTGTATGCTGTTTCCCTGTTCTGCATTCATTTTCAGACAATGTCTATACCTGAAATGTTATATAAGTATAAAGAGCAAAAAAATATGTTAGTTTATTTTCACATAAAACAAAAATAAAATTTAAATGTATGTTTCTATTTACTACATATTGCCAGCAGATATTTTGTTTGTAATGAGACCAATAGGTCACTTAGTTTTTGTAACTGGGCTCTGATACAACTTGTAATGTTCCAAAAATCAGTAAAAATTTAAAATTTTCCTGCTAATGTAATAAAAGCTATTTAAAGGATTATGATTCGTAAATTTAACTTCGGCACTGCTAAAAACATACTACACCGATACTTCTTTTGTGATATGTTGAAAAGTCTCTATTTCATGAGTAACCTGGTCTTACTAGTTGTGAATCCTACAACTTTGCAGAAGCATTGTAATGAATAGAAGTGTAAATCTGTCACAAGTGTACAAATTTTTAGAGGATAATAATGAAAATCTCTTTCTTACAGTTTTAAGAGTTTGTGTGCATGTTTATTAAACTCTAACTGATAATTCAGGTGGGATGTACCTTTATTGGTGGCGGTTGAGGCCCATGGTGTGATGCTTGGTCTTTCAAAGGGCAAGGTACCCCGGTAGGGCTGCCAAGAGGTAGGGGGTAAGAAAATGGAAAATCCTGACTTACTTAGCGAGTTTGTTAATGCATCCACTTTGTACCTGGTTTGTAGGTGTACTTACGGAGGTGTCTACCTATGGTGCTTACTTCGCAAGTCCAACACTTAATTAAAACTAATGTTTGGAGGTTGTCACCTTAAAATGACTTGTTTGAAATTATAGTCCTTATTGAACTTTTAGTACATGTTGACCTTGTAATTACTTGTTGGCATTATACACTACTTGGGGTCTTTGTATCACACATTGCGTTTTCAATTACCTCATTGATCGTGAATGCCTCTACTACTATAGAGATCATAACTAGCATCGAAATATTTGGGGTTGATAGTGGAATTTAATGCAACTCTATGATGGCACATGGCCAACGTTGCTAGCTATGCGGAGGGTTTCTACTTGGTTTCTACACCATCGAAGGTTCAATTTCATGGTTCATTTGCCTCTGTCTGTGTGTTGGATGCGTTTGAGGGTTTTGTGTAATAAACTGAGCTTGGCTCATGGTCAACACACCATAAGGGGTTTTGTATGTAGAGATGGCGACAGATAAACACGAAGGTAATATCGTCCTTGTCTTCTTGCTAATTTAAATGGATAAAAATGATAATAAGCTCAGGTTTCTGACTTGTATGATTTACTTGCTTGGCAAGTAATCATTTAGCCCTCTTCATCTGTGTGGCTACTAGTTGATGGCCAAGACTAGACTTGGAGGCATTGCAAATGGTAAGTTCAGAGCCCACCATTACTTATCTCCTCCTCTTGCCATTGTGGAGTGTTACTGTTTTCGTTTTCTATGAGGAATCTCGTGAGCCCAATTGGGTTCACTGCGACAAGCTTTGAGTTCCTGGAATTCTTCGTTGGCTGGACTGTTGCAAAAAATGTATCTATTGACTTTTGCAGGCCCTAGAGAGTCTTAGTGGGAGGTTTTGGCCATTCGGGTCAATGCCTGAATTTTGTTGAAGCTTGTTGATAATAATAATGCCCAATATGAACTGGGGTTTGCATTCAAGACCTATGTCTACGTATTTAGTTTGAATGGGCCCTGGAATGGCCTTCTGTATAATTTTGGAAATGTTTGGTACCCTATTTAATCTCTGTGTTTTCCTATAAACTTCGAAATTGCTAAGGAGAGATATACAACTAACTAGTCTCTGCGTTTGCTTTATGTGAATACTAGTTTGAGATTCTAGATTCTTCATGTGGCAATCGTGGCTCCGTCTATTGAATTTGAATGATGTTTGTATCTAAGGTTTTTGAAATGTGTTGGCTTGCTACCAAGAATTTTTGATAGGATGAAACGTAACCCTTAAGCTAAATTAATAAGCCTGAAATGTTCTAAGATTTGGTTCTTACTGCTGTGTTTTCTGGTGGTTGTAATAGATAGAAAAGCAAGCAGGGTTTTAAATGAAATGGTAGAGGGATTCAATCCCTGTCCCTACGTTTATAAATAATGCTTATCTATATGTTAATGCGTATTGTTTGACTGGAATGTAAATGTGTAAAATCTCAAGCGTTTTTAGTGGAAGCTGTAACCTTCGTTGTTGTTCGTTTTTCCTTTGAAGGAACATGGGTTGATAAGTTAATACTACACTGTGGGTGTTGATTATCGTAGTAGGGTCAAAGGATAAAGTCGTGGGTGGGGTTTGATTTCTTGACTTGTAGGTCGATATGTTTAAAGAACATGATATGTGAAAAGCTATGAGTACTCTGGGCCTTTGCTTCTTGAAATGGTAATGGGGTTCGATTCCTAAGAAACGTCTGATGACACTTTCATTTTAATGGTTGACTGTTTGAATAAAAAGTAATGTAGAGATAGTGAAATGGATTGAATCCAAGGTTTGAATAAGCAAAATAATAATCACTCATTTCTACTGTTAATTGTCTGTTTTGATGTGTAAGTGACTAAGAGAAATCGCTACTGTTAATACTCTGCTCTGATGTGTAAATGACTAAGAGAAACGATGTTTGATTTGATGCTATTGTCATTACTTAAGCACAAAGAGAATAACCATAAAATAATTAAAAGATAAACAGAATTTATCCCTGCACTACGAATTAGTAGAACAATTCAGATCGAAGACATCATTATTGAGAAATATAATAATAAATTTATATTTTCTGATGGGGTGCTGTCTAGCACAGGCTAGCTTGGCTAGACCTGCTAGAACCTCCACTGATTTCTAGGTGAAACCTCTAAGTGTTGATAATATTTATAATGAGCACACTGCTGAAGAATTTATTCTAGTTTAAATACCTACATCTACTAAAACTAGGAAATGGAAACAATTAATACCACATACTTGGTTGCTTGGGCACTTGATCCTTACTTGTAGAAAACCTGCACACTCATCTAGTAATTAGTGTAGATCCTGTTGTGATTAGTTAACCTGTTAGGTTGATTTTCCTTAGCTGGATAACTTTGGGGCTACTGTGTTCCTCCCAACCATGATCATACAACCGTTCCTAGTTCTGTATGGATCCCCCCGAGTTGGATTCCAACATGCAAAAGAGATAGAGGACCTAGGGTTGCTGCTGGTTTAGTTTCTTAGAGCAGATGACTTCCCTTTATTTACCAGCAGAAAATGATAATGAAAAAGATAGATGATCCTCCAAACTTTGGGATCTTCCCTCTTTATGTAGGGAAGTATTGAATTATGACTGTTAGAATAATTAGTTTCTTTAAATTAGATAAATAATATTTAAAAGATATTATTTAATAAATATATAGTATTTTGCACTAAGACTTTTTCAATGGTTTAATCTATAGTGATTTCTGATTTAAGCTCTTCATAATAATTATGATAACAATAATTATACTAATAATATTTCTAACCTAGGTATTAATACATTAGTAATACTATTTATAAATGTGGCTTCCCACTAAATATTAATACTCTATTAATACTATTAAATAATGTGGCATCCCACTATATATAAACTATATGCAATAATTAATCACATCATTAATTATTACATATTCCTAATAATAATATTAAATCTTGTATCTTAACATGATACTTAGTTTTAACAACTTAAGGGTAAGGTCCACTTCTTTGGACAGTCTTTCGGTAAGCTAGGATAGGCACCTCTAGTCTCTCTCTTTACATGTCAGATTCCCTCGTTTAACACGGTAGTTCCCACAGTATTTGATGATAGATAAAAGATGAATCATTTAATCAAATTAAATAAATGTGACGAAAGTAAAAGTGTTATTTAGATTCTTTTCCGACTCAACACTTTGAGATTCCGTAACCCCGAGTGCTCTTTAGAGCCTTTTAACTCAACACTCTCACATGCGCGTTACGCTAGTGCAATTCCAGAGCCTCTGCTCAACACTAGTGCTAGAATGTTGTTGTGAGGCACATCTAGAATATTTAAGTTTCCTCAGATACAGTATTCATTTATCAAGTTTGGAGTGCTCTAGGTATTAGGCCCAACACTCAATGTACCTCGGGAATTACTCCAAGTACATAAACATTCTTCTAGGTACATCGGGGCTTTTGCCCAGTACATAGGTTATGTGTGTGTTTCTGAGTCCACGCTCAACACACTCATATGTCAAATCATGTAAAATCATAGCTCTGCACAGTAAGTAACAAAAGGTCATCTCAGTATATTAGGGTTTGTACCCATATCGAAGCTAGAGAACATCATTGAGACATTGGGTTCTTCTCGCCCAGTATACACTTAAATAAAGAAGTTAGTCAGGGTCCATGCCCAATATGTCAATACATAAAAGAGTAAATAATAGGTGCTAGGGCTTATGCCAAATACTCAAAATAAAACATAGGTGCTGGGGCCATCGCCCAATATAACAACAAAAATAGTTAGTCCAAAATTCGGGATATTACACACTTTCACCCTACCATTCCTTCTCTAACTTCTTTGTGTGGCCGTTTCACGTCATGCTTCCTCTGCTCATGTGACCATTCACTTTCCTTCCACACCACTCCTTACTCTCCTACTGTGGAATCATGGAGTACCTCAACCGAAACAGGTTGCTTTCTCAACTTGACCTTCCCTTCATTTTTTACCCAAAATAGGTGCTCTGCTGGCACTTCGCGGTGCTATCACTTTGCAAAACCGAACCTCAGCTGTGTGGTTCCCATCCTACCGATACTGTGCTGCGCTCAACTTCGAAGCTCCTAAAAAATGTCTTCATCTCAACTGCACTCAACTTCATAGTTCCAAAACTGTTTTGCATAAAAAATGCCATGCAAAAAAATGCCTTACTTGGGCTAGGCCCAAGAGGCCCCTAACACTTCAACTTTGTTGTAGTCCCAAGGTTCACATGGTTATCATGGATACATTACATAATATAAGCAAACATACACAATAATACAAATACAAGAGACGATATACAGAGAGAGACAAGCCTTTATATTAACCATCAAGAGCCAAATACATTCATAGAACCAATCTTAACTAATACATCAGCTCACCAACCTATATATATATATATGCAAATATAGTTACATAACCGTCTGTCGGTTTATCCAATCGACCCAACCTATACTAGTCGACATGACCTGTCGACATGTGCTGCAGAGTGGTCGAGCGGAGGGCCTAGTTGACAGGCCGACCTAGGCCCCTCCAACATCTCCCCCACCTCAAAATATTTCTTCGTCCCAAAGAAATGGAGAGCTCAAAATTTCAAAAAGAGTTATAAAGACAGTTATGACGAAGGAACGCTGGAATCAATAGCATCAGGTATCTGGAGACATGTTGATATATTCTAACTTCTAAGAATATTATATTTGTACTTTATTATTCTGGAGATGTTTCATTCCTCCATGAAGACCTTATTGTATATCTGGAGATGTTTTATTCCTCCATGGAGAATGTGGTAACTTGGGTTATTAGACTTCCCTAGTGGGGGTCGGCCCTGTATGAGTCATGTGGGTAAAAGGGTTTATTATACCACCCTAGTGGGGTCGGCCCTACCACATTATGTTAAGTGATTAAGTTGGGGCCGACCTAGTTAATGTAAAAGACAAGTCGGAGTAGTGTATAAATAGAGGAGGTGTGTTCCTCATTTAACACACATTGCACTCACTTGTCATTAGCGCATAGGTGAGAGAGAGATCTTCTATGGAGGAGAAGGAGATCATGTCTAGGGTTTACATCTTTGTATTTTCTGGTCATCTATATTGAGGAAGCTTTGCTGGGTTTTCTACCCCATGAAGGTTTCCCAGGATAAATCTTTGTCTCTTGTGTTTATGTTGTGCTTGTTGTTCTTTCAGTGATCCTGTATATGCTATTGTTGTGAAATGGAATGGAATATTGATATTTTATGTCTTATCAAATTAAATCTTAACATGGTATCAGAGCTAACCTGAAGGAAGGCAATGTATGGCACTTACGACACTTGCTTCACTTGCGACAATTTGAAGGTTAGGGTTTTATATAGCAAAAACCAGTCATCATGGAACTTTCGCTATAAATCCATTTTGGAAAAGGTTCAGGATCTGAAACCTTTACAGGTCGTAGATAACATTCCCCTATACCTTGCTCCCAAAGTAAAACCTCTAATTCATTGTACTTTGTGATTTATGATCAGTACAGGTTAGGGTTTCTGCCTCTTCCAGATCTCAATCATAAACAGGTGACCTAGGAAACAAGTTCACAACATGGGCTATGAAGATCCAAATGAAATTTCGTAAAATGTGATAGGAAGAGAACTAACTGTAGTTTCTCAGACAAAGTTTTCATAGGCCGAACTTGAACCAGTGACACGTGGCACGCCGTACAAGTTTGCTCGCCTGTTTTATCCCATAAACAGGTCACGTTGCAAGACCTGGCATAACTCCCTCTCAGAAAATCTAATTGAGGTCATACCTATGGGGTTGGAAAGCTGACAGGTCCGGCTACCACAAGCCGATATTTCAGACCCTGTGAGTTCATAATTTCAGAGATGTGCCAGAAACAATCAGGTGTATATTTCTATCAAAAAAGAATTATTTTCTGAGCACCTTCATTCTTGGCTTATCACTGTTGTGGGAATTTAGGGCTTCGGATAGAGTTGGAATTTTTGGAATCAGAGTCCACAGATAATGATCCTCATCAAAATCAAAATTTAGAGACCAAGATCGAAATTTTTGGTTGGTCAGAAGATTGGGCTTGATCAAACCCTAGTTTGGGATTTTGATCGGAAAGGTGGAAAATTAGGGCTTCTGCAAAAGTTGGAATTTTTTAAGTCTGTGACCATGGCTGGAAGCTCCTCCAAAAAATTGAAGTTTAGAGATTTGGATCAAACCTTTTGATTGGGAAGAAGGGTGGGCTTCACAAAACGCTAGTTCGGGATCTTGTCCAGAAGATCCAGAAGTTTCAAAGGCAATTTTGAGGGGTCAAATTTTGGAGATTTCAAAATTGAAGTATGCTAGCTTGATTAGCTCATCTAAGCACATCTTTCCATCCATTCAGAAGTTTGAAATTCAAATTTTGAATTTTTAGGGTTTCTCTAACAAACCCTAATCCAGCTCGAGATCCAGTTTCAACAAATCAAAGTGGATTGGGTTAAAAGAATCCTAACAAGTATGACTTGAGGAGATACAGGTATGTGTTGAAATCTGTTCATGGTTAAGTTTATGATATGTTTGTCTTCATGTTATTGAGATTAGTACAATTATGATTGTTTGATAATGAATGCATGTGAAGGAATTCATTGATTAAGGTTATGACACTTATGGTTGTACTAATGCACTTGTGGTGTTGTATGAGGATGATGTTGTCTGCTAACAAGATACAGGTAAATCAAGAAAGACAAATCAAGTTCTATGAGCATGATGACATAGGGACAAAGACTCATCCATAGTCTTTGACCACATAGAAGATCTAGTTACAAGGTATGTATGACCTTGTTCTACTATGCTTAACCCATGAGATATGCAGGTCCTAGCACAAGGTCTCTAAATCATTGAAGAGAACAAAGAAGATATTGTTTGGGTATGTTAAGACATAACCAAGTATGATAATCCAGGTATGTTTTCCTATATCAACTTAAGAATCCTACCTTGTGATAGGATCTTAGGTAAGTATACCTATGTATGAAATGATCATGACCATACAAAATGTTTTGATAGTATTGAGATTATACTAATGAAGGTATGTTTATGTATGAGATCATGAGGATGACACTAGTGCACACTTAAGCATGCATAATGGTACAGAATGAATATAATTTCAAAGAAATATAGAGATCAAGCGAGAGCCGACCACTCAACATAAAAGATAAGTATTTGAGTTGTTATTTGAATCTCTGAAATAGTAAATGATATTGCTTGATGAGTGTAAACATTCATATAGCATTAAACAATATACTACTAATATGCATATGATTGGTAAGTTGGACAAACATTCCATTGATGCTTGTCTAGAATGAAACCTCTTTGCTGACATGCTAAGAGCTGTGCACACTCTCGATAGTATCTTCTGGTAGAGATGGAAGGCATCTAGATAGCCACTGTATGCATAGAGGATATGGAAAAGTGTTGTGCCAAAGTATTAGTCAGGATAGTTGCATAACTATGTAAATCATATCTGTATGCATAATGGGTTATCATGTCAACATGATTTGATGATTATGAAGTATTACTAATCATATACTCAATTTTGATTTGTAGGAAAGATCATTAAGAATGATGAACACTGAACAAGTGATGGATGTTCAACAAGAAGATTTACAAATCAAACATACTATAGAAGGCTCGTGGCTAGAAGATTCTCTTAGAAAGAGAAAGAGGATCGTAACGAGATGTTTGCTCCAAGTTGCTAGATAAGACCATTCTCTTAATGGTGTAATTAAAGAAGAAGTGCGAATCGAGAAAAATCCCAGGATTCAATTGAAGAAAGCTCTGTACGGGTACCCAGGATTGATAGTCATTTGATGAGCTTAATGATCAGCATAGTTGATGCGGATTTCAACCTTTGCTACAAGGTTGAAGATGGTTTCTATATACAGATGACATGGATGCAAGAAGGAACTCACCAAAGAGTTCGAAATGATCTTGAGGCTCATATCAGTAGATCCATCTGACGGGAGATGGAACAGATAGATATGCAGAAGATCACTCAATGTAGAGTGTGAATGATGTTCAGTTACAGAGGGAGAATTGATATCTTCTTGACAGGCTTGGGCTTTACCAAAAGTAAAGTTGATCCGTTATTGATGATGAACCTGTCATACTATTACTGTATGTGGATGATCTATTTCTGACTGGAAATGAGAAACAAATTGTCGAGTGCAAGAAGAAGCTCTCTTCAGAGTTTGAGATGAAAGATCTCGGATTGATGCATTACTTCCTAGGTCTGGAAGTATGGCAAGGCTCAGAAGGAATCTTTCTCAACCAGGGAAAGTATGCTGGAGAAATATTGAGAATATTTGATATGTTGGAATGTACAACCATGGCCACTCTCATGGGTTCTAACTTGAAGTTGTTAGCTGATGACTTTTCAGAGTTAGTGGATGTGACTCTGTATAGACAGATTATTGGGTCATTGATGTATCTGATGAATACCAAGCTAGATATATGCTTTGCTATGAACCCCTTGAGTCAGTACCTTGTGGAACCTAGATGTGTTCACCTGATAGATGCAAAGCATGTGATGAGGTACCTAAAGGGTACGATAGATTTTGGTCGATGCTATCATGGAGATCATGAATTCAGATTGTATGGATACACAGATGTTGATTGGGAAGGAAGCGTATCAGATAGGAAGAGTACATCGGGTGGATGTTATTGTCTGGGATCTACCATGATCTCGTGGTTTAGCAAGAAGCAGTCTAGTGTGGCTCTCAGCACAACTGAATCAGAATATATATAGCTGCCTGCTTTGCTAGTTGTGAAGCGATATGGCTTCGGAAAGTGTTATCAGGATTGTTTGACTTAGAGATGGACTCCACTGTGATCCTATGTGACAACCAGAGTTGTATCAAGATGACAGAGAAGCCAGTGTTCCATGATAATTCAAAGCACATAGAGATCCGATATTTCTATATATGGGATGTGGTGCAGAAAGGAGCTACAAAGCTTGAAGTATGTGAGCACTGATGAACAAGTTGCTGATGTATTGACCAAACCTCCATCTCGAGTAAAGTTTGAGTATTTTTCAGACAAGCTTGGTGTAGTTCAGAAGGATCCTCCTCGAAAGGGGGAGTTATATGGTCGATGATGATATATGGATACTTGTATCAATGTTGAGGATAATGTATTGATGACGAGGATACTTGTATCGATGATGAGGATACTTGTATTGATGATGAGGTTACCTGTTCCAATGATGAGGTTGATGATGAGGTTACCTATTCCGACGATGAGGTCAATGAAGTGGTCTTAGACTTTGTCTAAGAGGACTATTGGGATTGCATCATCCTTGGACTTATGTCCTAAAGTGATAGGGATTGATCATCCCGTAAGTGGATCAGGATTGCATCATCCTTGGACTTATGTCCTAAAGTGATAGGGATTGATCATCCCATAAGTGGCTCAGGACTACATCGTCTCAGAACGTTTGGTTCAAAATTTACATGATAGGACTGCATCGTCCCTGATTGTTTGGTTCAAAATGTACATGATAGGACTACATCGTCCCTGAATGTTTGGTTCAAAATGTACATGATAGGACTACATTGTCCCTGAACGTTTGGTTCAAAATGTACATGATAGTACTGCATCATCCCTGAACGTTTGGTTCAAAATGTACATGATAGGACTGCATCGTCCCTGAACGTTTGGTTCAAAATGTACATGATAGGACTGCATCCTCCCTGAACGTTTGGTTCAAAATGTACATGATAGGACTTCATCGTCCTTGAGCGCTTGGTTAAAAATGTATGTGATTGGACTAATAATCCTTAGACAGTAAATCCAGTAATTCCGAAAGGAAGGATAGTCTTAAATGTGATTGTGATTGGATTAATCATCCTTAGATAGTAAACCCAGTCATTCCGAAAGGAAGGATAGTCTTAAATGTGATTGCTATTGGATTAATCATCCTTAGACATTAAATCCAGTAATTCCGAAAGGAAGGATAGTCTTAAATGTGATTGTGATTAGATTAATCATCCTTAGACAGTAAATCCAGTAATTTCGAAAGGAAGGATAGTCTTAAATGTGATTGTGATTGGATTAATCATCCTTAGACAGTAAATCCAGTAATTCTGAAAGGAAGGATAGTTTTAAATGTGCTTGTGATTGGATTACTCATCCTTAGACAGTAAATCCAGTAATTCCGAAAGGAAGGATAGTCTTAAATGTGATTTTGATTGGATTAATCATCCTTACACAGTAAATCCAGTAATTCCGAAAGGAAGGATAGTCTTAAATGTGATTGTGATTGGACTAATCATCCTTAGACAGTAAATCCACCAATTCTGAAAGAAAGGATAGTCTTAAATACTGATTGTGATTGGACTAATCATCCTTAGACAGTAAATCCAGTAATTCCGAAAGGAAGGATAGTCTTAAATGCTAATTGTGATTAGACTAATCATCCTTAGATAGTAAATCCAGTAATTCCGAAAGGAATGATAGTCTTAAATATTGATTGATCCCGAAATTCTGAAAGGAAGGATCATGTGTGTTGCAGGGTATGCTGCTATGATGGTGTTGATAGAGAAATCCAGTTGATGCTGTTGATCGTGATGATCTAGATGACGATGTTGTTGATCATGATGATCTAGATGACGATGTTGTTGATCGTGATGGTCTAGATGACGACGTCGTTGATCGTGATGATCTAGATGACAATGTTGTTGATCGTGATGATCTAGATGATGATGTTGTTTATCGTGATGATCTAGATGACGATGAGGCTGTTGATCGAGAGATCCAGATGATGATGATCAGTAGATCTAGATGATGAGGATTTTGATCGGGTGATCCAGATGATGATGTTGATTAGTAGATCCAGACGATGATGATGTTGATCAGTAGATCCATACGATGATGTTGTTGATCGAGTGATCCAGATGATGATGATGTTACTGTAGTTGTTCGAATGCTACAGAAGATTAAGACTCAGTACTGAAGATGTTGGTGTTCCAGTATTGAATATCTTGAAGATGTTCCAGTAACTATTTGAGTTACTGATGATGTATGAAGAAAGCTTCCAATGATTTATAGATGTATCATGTATGATGTTGATGACTCCTTGCTCCTCCAGATGTTGTTATAATATCCTTCTCGTTAAGGGGGAGTGTTGAGATATTGTAACTTATAAGAATATTATATTTGTACTTTATTATTCCGGAGATGTTTCATTCCTCCGTGAAGACCTTATTGTATATCCGAAGATGTTTTATTCCTCCGTGGAGAATGTGGTAACTTGGGTTATTAGACTTCCCTAGTGGGGGTCGGCCCTGTATGAGTCATGTGGGTAAAAGGGGTTATTAGACCACCCTAGTGGGGTTGTCCCTGCCACATTATGTTAAGTGATTAAGTTGGGTCCGACCTAGTTAATGTAAAAGACAAGTCAGAGTAGTGTATAAATAGAGGAGGTGTGTTCCTCATTTAACACACATTGCACTCACTTGTGATTAGTGCATAGGTGAGGGAGAGATCTTCTATGGAGGAGAAGGAGCTCATAACTAGGGTTTACATCTTTGTATTTTCTAGTCATCTATATTGAGGAAGCTTTGCTGGTTTTGCTACCCCATGAGGGTTTCCTAGGATAAATATGTGTCTATTGTGTTTATGCTATGCTTGTTGTTCTTTTAGTGATCCTGTATATGCTATTGTTGTGAAATGGAATGTAATGCTAATATTTTTTGTCTTAGCATATTAAATATTAACAAGACAGGCTTCAATGATAACTTCAGCACAGACAAAGAGGTGGTGTTGGAACTCTTCCCAAGTTTGTAGCAGATTCTGGATGTCTATGTTTAGAGTTTTGAGTTTTGACAAGTTTTCCATCTTCTCGTGAGTGGATGTAGCCTGGAAGTGGATCATGTCGGGCCCGAATGTGTTGATTGTTTTGTTGGAATGTACAACCATGGCCACTCTCATGGGTTCTAACTTGAAGTTGTTAGCTGATGACTTTTCAGAGTTAGTGGATGTGACTCTGTATAGACAGATTATTGGGTCATTGATGTATCTGATGAATACCAAGCTAGATATATGCTTTGCTATGAACCCCTTGAGTCAGTACCTTGTGGAACCTAGATGTGTTCACCTGATAGATGCAAAGCATGTGATGAGGTACCTAAAGGGTACGATAGATTTTGGTCGATGCTATCATGGAGATCATGAATTCAGATTGTATGGATACACAGATGTTGATTGGGAAGGAAGCGTATCAGATAGGAAGAGTACATCGGGTGGATGTTATTGTCTGGGATCTACCATGATCTCGTGGTTTAGCAAGAAGCAGTCTAGTGTGGCTCTCAGCACAACTGAAGCAGAATACATATAGCTGCCTGCTTTGCTAGTTGTGAAGCGATATGGCTTCGGAAAGTGTTATCAGGATTGTTTGACTTAGAGATGGACTCCACTGTGATCCTATGTGACAACCAGAGTTGTATCAAGATGACAGAGAAGCCAGTGTTCCATGATAATTCAAAGCACATAGAGATCCGATATTTCTATATATGGGATGTGGTGCAGAAAGGAGCTACAAAGCTTGAAGTATGTGAGCATTGATGAACAAGTTGCTGATGTATTGACCAAACCTCCATCTCGAGTAAAGTTTGAGTATTTTTGAGACAAGCTTGGTGTAGTTCAGAAGGATCCTCCTCGAAAGGGGGAGTTATATGGTCGATGATGATATATGGATACTTGTATCAATGTTGAGGATAATGTATCGATGACGAGGATACTTGTATCGATGATGAGGATACTTGTATTGATGATGAGGTTACCTGTTCCAATGATGAGGTTGATGATGAGGTTACCTATTCCGACGATGAGGTCAATGAAGTGGTCTTAGACTTTGTCTAAGAGGACTATTGGGATTGCATCATCCTTGGACTTATGTCCTAAAGTGATAGGGATTGATCATCCTGTAAGGGGATCAGGATTGCATCATCCTTGGACTTATGTCCTAAAGTGATAGGGATTGATCATCCCATAAGCGGATCAGGACTGCATCGTCTCAGAACGTTTGGTTCAAAATTTACATGATAGGACTGCATCGTCCCTGAACGTTTGGTTCAAAATGTACATGATAGGACTACATCGTCCCTGAATGTTTCGTTCAAAATGTACATGATAGGACTACATTGTCCCTGAACATTTGGTTCAAAATGTACATGATAGTACTGCATCATCCCTGAACGTTTGGTTCAAAATGTACATGATAGGACTGCATCGTCCCTGAACGTTTGGTTCAAAATGTACATGATAGGACTGCATCCTCCCTGAACGTTTGGTTCAAAATCTACATGATAGGACTTCATCGTCCTTGAGCGCTTGGTTAAAAATGTATGTGATTGGACTAATAAACCTTAGATAGTAAATCCAGTAATTCCGAAAGGAAGGATAGTCTTAAATGTGATTGTGATTGGATTAATCATCCTTAGATAGTAAATCCAGTCATTCCGAAAGGAAGGATAGTCTTAAATGTGATTGCTATTGGATTAATCATCCTTAGACAGTAAATCCAGTAATTCCGAAAGGAAGGATAGTCTTAAATGTGATTGTGATTAGATTAATCATCCTTAGACAGTAAATCCAGTAATTTCGAAAGGAAGGATAATCTTAAATGTGATTGTGATTGGATTAATCATCCTTAGACAGTAAATCCAGTAATTCTGAAAGGAAGGATAGTTTTAAATGTGATTGTGATTGGATTACTCATCCTTAGACAGTAAATCCAGTAATTCGGAAAGGAAGGATAGTCTTAAATGTGATTTTGATTGGATTAATCATCCTTAGACAGTAAATCCAGTAATTCCGAAAGGAAGGATAGTCTTAAATGTGATTGTGATTGGACTAATCATCCTTAGACAGTAAATCCACCAATTCTGAAAGGAAGGATAGTCTTAAATACTGATTGTGATTGGACTAATCATCCTTAGACAGTAAATCCAGTAATTCCGAAAGGAAGGATAGTCTTAAATGCTAATTGTGATTAGACTAATCATCCTTAGATAGTAAATCCAGTAATTCCGAAAGGAAGGATAGTCTTAAATATTGATTGATCCCGAAATTCTGAAAGGAAGGATCATGTGTGTTGCAGGGTATGCTGCTATGATGGTGTTGATAGAGAAATCCAGTTGATGCTGTTGATCGTGATGATCTAGATGACGATGCTGTTGATCATGATGATCTAGATGACGATGTTGTTGATCGTGATGGTCTAGATGACAACGTCGTTGATCATGATGATCTAGATGACAATGTTGTTGATCGTGATGATCTAGATGATGATGTTGTTTATCGTGATGATCTAGATGACGATGAGGCTGTTGATCGAGAGATCCAGATGATGATGATCAGTAGATCTAGATGATGAGGATTTTGATCGGGTGATCCAGATGATGATGTTGATTAGTAGATCCAGACGATGATGATGTTGATTAGTAGATCCATACGATGATGTTGTTGATCGAGTGATCCAGATGATGATGATGTTACTGTAGTTGTTCGAATGCTACAGAAGATTAAGACTCAGTACTGAAGATGTTGGTGTTCCAGTATTGAATATCTTGAAGATGTTCCAGTAACTATTTGAGTTACTGATGATGTATGAAGAAAGCTTCCAATGATTTATAGATGTATCATGTATGATGTTGATGACTCCTTGCTCCTCCAGATGTTGTTATAATATCCTTCTCGTTAAGGGGGAGTGTTGAGATATTGTAACTTATAAGAATATTATATTTGTACTTTATTATTCCGGAGATGTTTCATTCCTCCGTGAAGACTTTATTGTATATCCGAAGATGTTTTATTCCTCCGTGGAGAATGTGGTAACTTGGGTTATTAGACTTCCCTAGTGGGGGTCGGCCCTGTATGAGTCATGTGGGTAAAAGGGGTTATTAGACCACCCTAGTGGGGTTGTCCCTGCCACATTATGTTAAGTGATTAAGTTGGGTCCGACCTAGTTAATGTAAAAGACAAGTCAGAGTAGTGTATAAATAGAGGAGGTGTGTTCCTCATTTAACACACATTGCACTCACTTGTGATTAGCGCATAGGTGAGGGAGAGATCTTCTATGGAGGAGAAGGAGCTCATATCTAAGGTTTACATCTTTGTATTTTCTAGTCATCTATATTGAGGAAGCTTTGCTAGTTTTGCTACCCCATGAGGGTTTCCTAGGATAAATATGTGTCTATTGTGTTTATGCTATGCTTGTTGTTCTTTTAGTGATCCTGTATATGCTATTGTTGTGAAATGGAATGTAATTCTAATATTTTTTGTCTTAGCATATTAAATATTAACAAGACAGGCTTCAATGATAACTTCAGCAGAGACAAAGAGGTGGTGTTGGAACTCTTCCCAAGTTCGTAGCAGATTCTGGATGTCTACGTTTAGAGTTTTGAGTTTTGACAAGTTTTCCATCTTCTCGTGAGTGGATGTAGCCTGCAAGTGGATCATGTCGGGCCCGAATGTGTTGATTGTTTTGTTGGCAGCAGCAAGTAACTGATGGAATCGAGGCTGAATTTATCCAAGTTTGTTGAGGCCTCCTTGGGCTTGGGACATCCACTAAACTTGTTATTTCTCTAATTTATCCAATTTATTGTTTTCCATGATGATCTAGATATGAAGTTTTTCGATAAGGGCTTCATCTGCAGTCAAGCGCTGTTGCTAAAGCTTGCTTAGCAGTGTTCTTATTTTCTAAATATCTTTGTAGACGTCGCCATAATAAACATACCAATTTTTTAGAACTGCTATAATTTTTTCTGCTTGATTATCGTACTAGTTGAGTACCTTGAGAGCTTCTGAAAAGGATGAAAACTAAGTTGTCATGAGGGAAGCTACCTCGACAGCTTGATCCTGTTGTTTCTTGAGAAGCTCATATTGTAGAATCGACATGACATAATCAAGTAACTGGTATGATCTGTCAAGAGGTGATGTCATGTCGGAACTAGCTGGGAGCGTGATAACTTGCTGTGCTAAGTGTTCGCATTTAGCGAGAAATGTAGTCCTTTCTTCCTGGAGTTGTATTATTTGTTACTATGATTCCTGTCAGCGACATCTTTGGAATTTGAAGACTGCGTCTTCAAGTAAATCAAGCTCATATTGGGACGCCAAGTGTGGTTTATAACTTGTAGTAGCTCCCAATTGGTCTAAATATACAAATGGAGTATTTTCCTGTATTTGCTGCATTTCCAATTGCTTCTGCAATTCTCTTTCTTTGCGTTTCTTTTCTTTGTGCTTCCTGTGGCTACTCTTTTTTTTTCTTTGATTGAGATTTACTGTTCTGGGCCCTTATCTTTTCCTTCTGTTGCTAGGTTCCTCTCGATGACTGCTTGTGTGTTGGAAACTACCTGTTCTGCCTGACTTTGTGTATCGAGTACTTCTGTTGTGATGACTGGATTTCATGTTCTGCATCTTTGGCATTTGGTGGATTTGCTACATACCCCATGTACCATGTCAGTGCTCTTTTCCTTAACAAACCAACAAACTAAATAATCTGTCTTTCTTCGCTCTTAATTTGATTGGTTGTCCATATTGCTTCACACACAAACCAATGTCTTCTTGGGTCTTCGTCTCCTTCGTAGAGTGGAAGGTGTGCTGTTGTGTGTGCCATGTTTGCTGGTGTATTATTCTGAGAATTCGATGGAGGTGTGGGTAGGTTATTTCCACAATCAAAACTTGGTGCGTTGTTAATTTGAATTAGTTGTCTTTCTGGACTTGGTTCTCTATCTTCAAAATCAGTAACTATAGCTTCTTCGATATCGCTAGATCTGCCTTCTTTGACCACTTCTGTCGAAATCTAGTTAAATTTCTGCTCAAATGGGATTTCACTAAATCTCGGGCTTTCCGACATGATTTTCGAGTCACTCAAATTTGGTATTGGCAGGGGGGCGCTTCCTCATGCTCTGAGTACACTAGATGAAAACTTTTGTTTGAAAATTCAGGCTGAAACGATACCCAATTTCCTTCCTGTGGCCAATGAATCAATAGTCTATTAATATCATCGCCTTCTATGCTTCAACGACTCCAAATTCACGACTGACCAGCATGGAGACCAAGATTTTCTTCGACAGTTTATTCCACCCGAACACTTTGTGTTAGAGGAAATGGAGAAGGAGGTGCTACCATTTAAGGTATTTGAACTTGGAGAGCTCTACCACGCTCTATCCACAAGTCTTCATCCATCAATGACAGTTCTTCTTCGACACCCCGATCATCGCATGCTCGGCTTGATTCTGGGTGATTCTCTTCTGCATCTATCACGACATTTGATCATCGCATCCTCTAGAGCACAATTGCCTGCTCCCGTAGCTCTTCACGTCGTTGCCTCCTCTTTTCTCTTTCGATTTTCTGAATATCTGGGGTGCTTTTGTGACTCAAAATTCTATCTTTGTCATATTTTTTCCCACTGCTGGTCATGTCGTTTGTCATATGTCGAGTTTGATCAAACTAGGTACATCAGAGCATGCTTCATCACCCCCCAATGTCAGCCTGAAGGTTTCTAGATTATTGGAGAAGTGCAGACCATCATTTGTTCAAGAAAAATTCCCATTTGCGCTCCATTACAAATTTTTCCCACTTACATTCTTTCTCCTCCAAGTTAGAGTTCTGAAGGGGTGGGAGTAGAAATGGTATTGTTCCAACAATATGCACAGTGCCTTTGTCGATCAAAAATTTGAATAGTAATGTCGGCAGAGAACACAGAAATTGATCAGCTAATTCTGTGAAGAAATTTCTTCTTATTTCGTCTACCGAGACTCGATTTTCGATCGCCTGTTCTTCACAAAAATTGCCTGCAATCTTTTCGCACCAGTCCGATAGATTTGTACATCCTCCGTTGATCAGCTTCGACAATAGCTTCCACTCTGTTTCATCAACTGGTTTGTTCATCCAGAAGTTTCTTCAAGACGGTCGGCACCGATTCTACAAATCGCTCATGGGTCTCGAAGAAGAATCGATCTCTCGCTTGGCTAATCGTTAGCTTGCTACGTCGCGCATAGTTCTCTAGATAATTCATGATTTTCTTCTCCCACCAGTCTCTAATCTCCTGTTCTGAAATCATAGGTCATGATGTTAGTAATTTTTCATGTATCAACCGGCAACAGAACCAAATGTTTTAGTCCCAAGGTTCACGTGGTTATCATGGATACATTACATAATATAAGAAAACATACACAACAATATAGATACAAGAGATGAGATAGAGAGAAACACAAGCCTTTATATTAACCAGCAAGAGCCAAATACAGTCATAGAACCAATATTAACTAGTACATCAGCTCACCAGCCTATATATATATATATGCAAATACAGTTACATAACCGTCTGTCGGTTTATCCAACCAACCCGACCTATACTAGTCGACGCGACCTGTCGACATGTGCTGCAGAGTGGTCAGGTGGAGGGCCTAGTCGACAAGCTGACCTAGGCCCCTCCAACAAACTTCAACTTCTGGTTCCAAGAGATGCTCTTCCTCTTACGGAGCTAATTTATCAGTGAACTCTTGATACGTTGCACTCATCTTAGAAACTGTATCCTTGCAACCTTCTTCAATAGCCCTGATGGTTTCTAACAAATCCTCCATCAGATTATCCTGAGTTTGCTCTATGACTGATGCCTTTGCATCACAAAGTTCCTGCAGTTTTCCTTCTATATTCTACATTAGTACATGGGCTTCCTCCTGCGAGGATTGTGATTTGTATCTGACTTCATCCTCCTGCTCTCTTAAGGCTACAAGTTGCCTCTTTAATTCTATGACTTCTAGAAATATGTCAAGTCTGTCTCTTCGTGGAAAGGTCTTTATCTCCATGTTCAGTGTGTCTAATGTTGCTTCCTTTTCCTTCAAAGTTGTGTGGACTTGCAGCAGCTCGAGGTCCTCTTGAAGCGTAGTGAATACTCTCGTAGCTTCGTCCATCAAGTCTTGACACTTTGCTACTTCGCTGGCTATTCTTTCTGTGGCTTATTTTACTTCTGTTGCTCTGAGCTCTGACTGGTCTGGGGGCGTCTTTGGATTATTCTGTGCTTCCAAGGAAACAATATTTGCTTGGTAATCAGTCTCCATGTCTTTCATCTCATCCTTAATATCATTGACCACTGAGCCGATATTAAGGATAATATATGCAAGCTCTGGCTGTTCTTCACATTCTAGTATCTCTGCGTAGACCGAAGCAACAGTATGCGCTATTCTTCTTCATTGGTCCTGCTCATCTTCAAGTGCCATGGTTTTATTTAAGCGTGCTTCCTGTAGTTGCTTATAATTTTCTTGCAACTGATGGTGTTGGGTTAGAGTGACCACACTTCTATCATGGATCTCTTCGACGACCTGCAAGTGCAGATTGTGCAGGCCCTCTAGTGGCAACATCGCGATGTCGATGTCCACATGTTCTACATCTAGCGTGCCCGAAGCTAACTGTTCGCACGGTATCCTTACGCTTAATGGGTCAAGTTGAACTATGCGTGACTTTGGTGGAAAAGTCAGGGCCAAAAGTATTTTCATTGGCTGCGAAGTGTCCCTTGATCTTTCTTCCGATTCTGAATCTCGTGGAAAGGGAAAGTTGCACTAGACTTGCTCAAACTTCTCTATTATACCTTGCAGTGTGGTGAGATTCTTCTGTAAGCTCGCATGGATTGCCTCGTCCTTACTATATTTGAGGTTCAACACATATTCT
This sequence comes from Larix kaempferi, assembly GCA_027924585.1. Lineage (NCBI taxonomy): Eukaryota > Viridiplantae > Streptophyta > Pinopsida > Pinales > Pinaceae > Larix > Larix kaempferi. Next base: position 662,567 of record BSBM01000784.1, on the reverse strand, counting down.
AGATGCACGGTGACCGTGGATGCGATCATCTCATACTCGTCAACATGGAACTTCGCTTCTGACTAGCCCTTTATAGCCTTCTACTTCTTTTTCTGGACTTTTTCCGGGGCTGAGCTTCCTAGCTCCTTCCTTTTTCCTGATGGTGACTCTTCAACAATTGGTGTTGGAATGGGATTACTTTCTTCGAGGTCACTGTCAATGATCATACGTCCTTTGACCTTCCACTCATCAATCCATTCTTTCATGATGAGGTCGATATATGCTTCATTCATGTGATAGTTTCCTTGGAACCATTCTGGGTTCCCCTTCTGTGCCTTTGCTAAAATGTAAATGGAATGCATGTCAGCGAAAAAATTTAAGGTGCGGATATATTTAGATGTTACCTTCTTGGATATGCATGGTGTGTGAATAATGACGTCGCACAGCTGCTCATAGTATGTGTGGAATACTTCATTCAACACGTGCTGTCTCTCTAGTATCAAATTCTCCCATAGATTTGCATATCTGGCTCCTCTACAATCCTTGCTGGCGGTGCTGAGGCCAACATAGTATTTTGGGTCCTTCCATCCCACAAACACAATCAAGACTATTAACCAGCTATAGTGGAAGTTGTTGCCGTGTATTTGCGTGTCGCGCACATCTTCTGGAAATCCATTCAACAGGTATTGGCACCAGTTGAATCTTCTGCTTGTCGTGGCCTTCGCCCAAAGGAGCACCGCTCTGGTTGGTACTTCATTAGGTCTTTCCTTCCACAAAATTTTCCCTCCTAGCAGTTGTGTTACAAACTGCGCGGCATCCTCGGTTATATCGTCCAGGACGAATCCTCTTTTTCCTTTCGGGACGCTGTGTGTTGACTTCATCTTTGCGGCAACCTCCTTGTCCCTACTCTTGCCTTGAAAGAATTGCTTAGGTTCCTCGCCTCTCTTCCTTAACCCTATGATGTGATTGATCGGGTCGATATTCAAGTCAACATTCCTATCCAACCAAAGATAACCTTCGTGTGTGTGCGAGATAAGTGTGCGCACCACTATATTCGGTTCTGCGCTCCGATTGAATTACAGTAGCCTCAATAGGTTCAGCAATCCTGACTCCACTACTTTAGATAACCAATTCAGTGAGACCATATTAGAATTTCCCTTCGCATCCTTCTTCCAGCACATATATTGATCTGGCTAAAATTATTGGTACCTCGGCTCGGCTGGGTCATTTTGCATTTGGAGTACGTTGTGGTCCTCGAACTTCCATTCTACAATTTTACCCAGCAAATTTTTCTCTGGTTTCACATGCTTGGATATTGGTGGAAGTGGTATCTTATACTTCGCTTTCTTGGCCAGCTTAATGGCCAGTGCATCCTATGCACGCTGGGAGATATACTGAGGTGTCAGAGTAAGTGGGATTTCTTTATCATTGAGTGGCACTTCTGGCAGCCTGGAGCTCATCATCTTCAGCTTTGTTGTCTCCACTACTGGTTCCTTTCCTTTGGCTTTCATAGCTGTAGAATGTAGTGGCGATCGGTGTGAAACCTGTCCCTGCTCTATGACAACCTTCTTAGTGGGGGTTCTCATCAGCCGTTCAATCCCTCCATACTGAAAGGCCATCATAGTCTCCTTGACTGTGAATTCTTGCTCAATAGAAAAATGTTCATACATTCATTGGATAATCTCTTAATAGCCTAACGGGATCACTTAGTGTTTAGTGTAAGCAAATTCAAGTTATGGATCACAGGAAAATTTTAGAGTTTCGGTAACGCCTGTGAGTCTGAATACAGTGGTATTTATAGGCACAGTTGATCCTTAGCTGCACCCATCAATGATTAGAAAAACATTAAATGGCATATCCATTGGCCAAATCCGCTGAGGATTCGGGTCCTTTCCTTCATTAACTACTTCAGAACAGTTATTTTAGCATTAAATGCGCAAGCAGTTATCGGAAAAATCACTGTATAACGGCTAGTTTTCTGATCGACATTTCAATGGCTAGTTTCTTTGAGCATTGCGTCGAACTGTGACGTAGGTCATCATTATTCCGACGTAGTTACTTCTCGGTGTTGTTCTTCTTCCTTATGAACTTTGCATCTTCTCTTCTTCGTAGCTACCTTTTGAGATTCGAACTATGCAGTTCTTCTTTTTAGTTTCTTTTCTTTTTCTTTTCTGTTTTTTTTTTTTATCCACGCAGATTCTCTTCTCAGCTACTGTTGCATAGTACATATATCCTTTTCATCCATCTTCGGGTATCGGTCCAAAACTGTGTACAGTCTCTACCCAATTTCTAGTGCCCAATTTCAACTATACTTGACACTTAGAATTTTCCTTTTCTTTTGATCATGGAGGGTTCTGCAAAGTAGGACTATCCTAATAGGGGTTTAGTCTACTTCCATTCACCAAACCTGGTAAGTTATCTCTGGAAAACGTGGCTAACTAAACTGTGCCACCGTTAGAAACATGCATTACAATTAATGGGCCAAGCCAATGCATTTTAAATTTGCTAGGAAATTTCATAAACTTACTATCATATAGGAGGACAAGGTCACCCACCCGAAAGGACTTGTTCTTGATATGGCGATCATGCCATGCTTTTTCCCTATCTTTCTGCACTTGCTGGTGGAAGCCTGTGATGAAGTGATCTTCCTCCAATCCAACCAAGTGTAGATGCCTCTCTTCTATTGTTTGTCCATCTTCCATGCATGTAAATGTAGCTATTCTCAAGCTAGGTACAATATATTCCATAGGAATAGCAACTTCCTGTCCATAGGCCAATCTGAAAGGTGTATGGCCTGTCAACTTATTTTACATGGTCTTGTATGCCCATAACATAGATGGAATGCACAGATCCCAATCATCCTTGTTTACATTGCATACCTTTGTCAACTCATTCTCCAATACCTTGTTAAAAGCTTCAACTGTTCCATTGGCTTGACAATGGTACAGTGTACTCCTCTGATGATAAATGTGGAACACTTCAGTAAGGGCTTCAATAGTTCAGTTCAAAAAATGGGTCCCTTGATCACTCATCAAAATATCTGGGCATCCAAATCTAGTGAGGATGTTCTCAAAGATGAACTGCGTGGCAGTAATTGCGCTACAGTCCTTCACTGGTTTAGCCTCTGCCCATCTGGTGAGATAATAATCCACAGTGATAATGTATCTCGCATCAGTCCTCTTTCTCGGTGGGTTAATTGGTCCCACGAAATCAATATCCCATTCCTCAAATCCCCGAAGTGTCAATTGTGGATTCAATGGAATTTCCTCTCTTCACGACTACCTTCCTATCCTCTGACAGACATTGCAGCTCTGGCAATCTTCCCTTGAATCTTTGTGAATTGTAGGCCACCATATCCCTACTCGCAATATCTTCTGCGTAGTGGCTCTTCCTGCATAGTGACCTCCCGATACACCTGAATGTGCATTAGCCAATATTAATGGCTTCTCATGTTCCATCACACATCTGCGCAACACTTCGTCTGGTCCCAACTTGTATAGTTGTCCTACGATTATAGTGAAGTCTACTGCTCTGACTACCAACTGCTTCTTCTGCTGCGTATTGAACTCTATGGGTGCAAATACCATAGTAAAAAAGTCTACAATATCCTTGTAATAATCATCAGCAATCTGTATAGCAAACAACTGCGCATCAGTTAGATTGTCTTCGAGGTTTGTGGGCTCTTCGCCTCACTCAATCCTTGAGAGATAGTCAGGTCCTAGGCTCAACCTTCCTAGCTTAACCACAATTTCAAAATCATACTCTTGGAAGAGAAACAACCATCTACAAATTCTCCCCCCTAACAATTGCTTATTAACTAGATATTTCAAAGCGGAATGGTCAATGTACATGGAGAAGTGCGCACCCAGCAAATAGTGCCTGGGTTTCTATAGTGCATACACCATAGCTAAGCCTTCTCTTTCAGTGGTCGTATAGTTCTTTTCAGTTGATGAGAGCTTCCTACTCGAAAATGCAATGGGATGGTCAATGACTCCCTCTCCTGGCTATGCTAGCACCACTCCAAGTGCAATGGATGAAGCATCCACATGTACATGAAACGGCTTATCCCAATCTGGAAATACTTGTTCGGATATCCACATCATCTTTTTCAGGATCTGCATGCAAATTAGGGTTTGCATGCAGAATCTAGGGTTTGCATGCACCTGCATGCATCCCAGTCACCATTTTGATGCCTCCAACACCTTATCCACCTTCTTCTAGCACCCGGGAGCCACCTACCGCAGAGTTTTAGCCCTCCTAAGCTGAAAGGAGCCCACTTCTCACCTACTGCCAGAGAAGGGCGCACTTGTTCACCTACCACTGCAGTTTCACTTCAGTTACATTCAGTTAGCTCCGATTCTCCCTGATTTGAGGCTAGTTTCACTCCCGAATGACTGTATCACTTCCGTTGGACCTCCAGTTTGATTAGGTGACTTTTTCTGACTTTAGTTAGCCTCCCATGCGCCCCCACTAAGCCTCCAGATCCTATATCAGTGCTACACACTTCAGTTACACTTATTACACTCAGTTAGACTCAGATTGACACCTGGATGACTGGTTGTTGTGATTGATGAGCACCACCGATGATTGATGAGGACTCCTAGATAGAGTCAAGCTACTCCATTCAGTGATTTGAATGACCTCCTTAGGCAATTCGAATTGCTCAGTCATTGTGACAGTTTGTATTGTAATTCATTCACCCTTTCTGGGATAGAGAGCACTGCTGCATGTTTTGCACAGTTTTGCACCATATTTTCTATGTTCATCTGTTGTGATTGATTTACTTGTTCATTAGATCTGCTGTGACTAATTTTACATGGTATCAGAGCCATTGCAGGGACAAGATCTCCTTTCTACAGGTGTTTATACAAGAAGATTTGACTGAATTGCTAAAAATTGCAAAAAGTTTGGCATGAGATATCTCAAGGGCATTCGCTCCTGTGCATGCAAAGCTTGAAAATTATTCCAATACCACTCCAGAAGCTTGAGTTACCACATAATTCCTGGATCTGATACATTGGACCCATTCAACATTGCTTGAAATCCAATCCCAGGTGTGATGCAACTCTCAAAGGGTGGATTGTTCGACCTTATTGTGGTTGTTTTGATGTGATTTGCAGGTTTATTGTCTCCTCCAAGTGCACTCGCTATCTTCTGCATGCAAGCCTTCCTACATCAATTGCATTCGCTATAGTCTGCATGCAAGCTTCCTCTTCATCAGTTGACTCGCTCCTTGCAATGGAATACTCTTCTTCAAAGCCTATCCTCACCCCATTCAATTATTTTGATTGGAAAGATGATATGGAGATCATATTACGTTCAAAATGTTACTACCGAGTCACCATTGGTCTTGAATTGGAGCCAAACAATGTGGCAGATCGAACCAAACACTACAACAAGCTTGATGAAGCTTATGGTCTTCTTTGTCTCTCCATCTCCAAAGATCTTCACTTCCATCTAAGCGGATTGAAGACTCCAAAAGCCATATGGGAGCAACTTGAAACACTATTCGGCAAGCAGGATGAGCTTAGGGCTTTTCAATTAGAGAATGAATTGATTGGCCTTAATCCTGAGAATTTCGAGACCATCAATGAATTCTTCACAAAATTCAAGAACTTGAACTTGCAATTGAAGAACAGTGGTGTTATCAAAGAGGATAAACAGTTGATCCTCTCCATTCTAAGCAAGCTTGGGAAAGATTATTCGGTATTTGTCTCTACTTTCAATTCCGGTCGGCTAACTACCCCGAATTTGAAGATGCCTACCTTGAATGCCTTCATTGAGTCCGTTACAAAAGAGCATGACAAGTTGATTCAAATGGGGTCCATAAGCTCCAAAGATTCAGCCCTATTTGTTCAAGGACCCAAGATCTCGAATGGTAAAGGAAAGCAAAAGAAGGAGAAGCCCAAATTCGAGCCTCACAAGCAAAAAGACAAAGGCAAGCAAACGGATGCACCATCCAGTTCGAAATCCAAGCAAAAGGGAAAAGAAGGTAACCAAAAATCTAAATGTACTTATTGTAACCGTGGCTTTCATCCCGAAAGTTCATGTATGAAGAAGACTATAGATCAAATGGCCCTCCTTTTGGAAAAGAACAACATAACCCTTCCTGACGGTGCAAGGAAGAAGGATCGGAACGATGATCATGAAAGAGGACAAGCACTCATGGCAACGGTTTCGAAGCCCACTACTCTCTTGATAGATTCGGGTGCATCAAATCATATGGCTGCAAATATTGATTCTTTTTCCTCATTCGATCCAAACAGCTCCATCCCCATCCATTTGGGAGATGACTCAAAAATTTCTTCAAAGGGCAAAGGTACGATTCATGTAGAACATGGAAGCTTTCAGAATGTTCTCTATGTGCCTTCCTTAGCTTCGAATCTCCTTTCTGTGTATCAAATGACACATACTGGTGATCCAAAGAAAGTCACATTCATCCCTAATACAGTTGAAATTTCTGATATCAAAAGTGGAAGACTAGTTGCGGTTGGAAAGGCAAACCACACTGCAAAATGCTATGAGTTTTCGCACTTTATTCCGCTTGCAAAGCCCACTGCTCTTCGCACACATGGTAATGAGGTTAGTAGGCTTTGGCATGAAAGATTTGGACATCTAAATTATAAGTATTTTCTGCTTCTATCAAATAAATCCATGGTAGATGGGCTTCCACAACTCCGTTCCTCGAAGGGAATATGCACCGGTTGCATTATTGGGAAGCACCCCGAGCACAGATTCGATCGCGGCAAGGCTAGCAGAGCCTCTACTATTTTGGGATTGATCCATTCTGATATCAGTGGTCCGCTGCCCCATATGTCATTAAATGGTTCAAGGTATGTTCTGACATTTATTGACGATTTTTCCCGCTTTACATGGGTATTCTTTCTCAAAAACAAGTCAGAAGTGCTTGGAAAATTCAAGGATTTTAAGGCTTCTGTCGAGACCACCACTGAGAGCAATATCAAAGCTCTTAGATATGATAATGGTGGGGAATATATCAATTCCAAGTTGCTGCAACTTTGTGCCCAAAGCGGAATCAAGATCCAACATACAGTTCCCTACACACCCCAGCAGAACGGTGTAGCAGAAAGGAAAAACCGGTCACTGAAAGAGATGGCTACATGCATGATTGAATCGAAAGGTTTGGCTGCAAATATTTGGGCTGAAGCAATCAATGTTGCTGCATATATACAGAACCGTGTTCCACATTCATCCGTGAAAGGTATGACTCCTTTCGAAGCATTCTTTGGTCACAAACCGGATGTGTCAAATTTGAGAGTTTTTGGCTCTACTCCATGGGCTAGAATTCTTTCTGAGAAGAGACGAGCTTTGGATCCACAAAGTATCGAGTGCATATTGATAGGATATGGGGAAGAATCAAAAGCATATAAACTCATGGATATCAGATCTAAAAAGATATTCATAGAGCGCAGTGTGCAGTTTGAAGAACCGCTTCAAGAATTGCAACTAGTCGAGGAAAAGACTGCCGATTCACCGCCTTCACCAGAAGAAGATCCGAGCAGCGATAATGAAGGTATGAGTTCTGATATTTCTGATATTGTAGCAGCATATGATGATCATGAAATATCAGGTTCGGAATCCGATCATTATGATCCTTCTCAGTTACCAAAGTGGGCCCAAAACACTCTACAATCTGCTGGTTCTAGTCTTGGAAATCCTGCTGATCCGAGACGAACAAGAGGAGACTTTCAAAGGGCAGGTATGGCTCTTTCTATTGCTGATCCATTTCTTCCTGAGATTTGTTATTTGATGGCTGGTTCAGATCCTCAATCATACTATTCATCCCATCGAGATCCGAGATGGAAAAGTGCCATGGATGAAGAGTACAGTTCTCTTCAAAAGAACAATACATGGGAGCTAGTTTCTCTTCCACCTGGAAGAAAATTAGTGAAGTGTAAATGGGTATACCGTACTAAAGTTGCTGCTGATGGCACTATCAGCAAATATAAAGCAAGGTTGGTGGCAAAAGGTTTTTCCCAAGTCCAAGGAGTGGACTACACAGAGACCTTTGCACCGGTTGCAAAGATGGATTCCATCCGCCTTGTTTTAGCTATTGCCGCATCCAAGCACTGGGAAGTGCACCACATGGATGTGAAGAGTGCATTTTTACATGGAGACCTTGCTGAAGAGGTATATATGCAGTAGTTAGAGGGTTATACATCAGATCCATCATTGGTTTGTAGATTGAAGAAGTCTTTGTACGGGTTAAAAGAGGCCCCAAGAGCTTGGTACGCAAAGATGGACTCCTTCCTTCTTTCTCAGAATTTCCAAAGATGCAAATCTGATCCGAATGTCTATCTTCAGCGAGTTAAAGGTAATTTGTTGGTTATTGTACTTTATGTTGATGATCTGCTTATTACTGGTAGCACACTTACTTCAATAAACAAGCTAAAATCTGCCTTAAATCTAGCTTTTGACATGAGCGATTTGGGCTTGCTGAGTCATTTTTTGGGCTTGGAGATAGCTCAAAATTTTGATGGGATCACTATATCTCAGCAAAAATATGCTTCCAACCTGTTATTGAAGTTTAATATGGCTGAATGTAAGGCAGCCCCATTCCCATTCCTCTCAGGAATCAGTCTTGAGGAGGGAGATTCCACACCGCTTGCAGATTGCAGTATGTATCGACAGTTGATTGGTTCACTACTTTATTTGACACACTCACGGCCTGATATCTCATATGCCGTGAGTGCCATGTCAAGATATATGCATCAGCCACATGAGCTTCATTGGCGAGCAGCCAAGCGGATCTTGCAGTATGTGCAAGGTACGAAACAGTTTGGCATACACTATGCTGCAGATTCTGAGCTAGATTTCATTGGTTTTACTGATTCAGATTGGGCAGGTGATAGCATTGATCGGAAGTCCACTTCCGGTTATGTTTTCATGATTGGTCATGGTGCTATTTTCTGGTCCAGTAAAAAGCAAGCAGCCATTGCACTTTCTTCAGCAGAGGCAGAGTATCGAGGGGCAGTCAATGCCTGCATTCAGGCAGTTTGGTTGCAGGGTATTCTTTCCGAGTTTGGTTTTGGTGGCACTACTTTGAATGTCCTATTTTGTGACAATCAAAGTGCTATCAAGATCTCCACAGATCCAGTTCAGCGGCAGAGGACCAAACACATTGAGATTCATATGCATTACATTCGACAGTTGGTGCATGACCGCACCATCATTCTGCAATATTGCCCTACCGATGAGCAAATTGCAGACATCTTCACCAAGAGCTTCACTGAGAAGAAGTTCTCTTACCTCCGTTCACTATTGGGGGTGATTTCCATCATGGTGGAGACAGATTGATTCATTATTATGATTTAGCTTGAGGGGGGGCTTTCTTCCCACTGGGTTTTCCCTCTTTCCTCACTTAGTTTATTTTCAGCATTTTTTGGATTATTGTATTGGGGTGACCTTTGGTCTTAGTTACCAGGGCCCCACATTATTTTTGTTGGCACATCATAGTCTAGCTTGAGGGGGGGTGTTCGGATATCCACATCATCTTTTTCAGGATCTGCATGCAAATTAGGGTTTGCATGCAGAATCTAGGGTTTGCATGCACCTGCATGCACTAGCATGCATCCCAGTCACCAGTTTGATGCCTCCAGCACCTTATCCACCTTCTTCTAGCACCCGGGAGCCACTTACCACAGAGTTTTAGCCCTCCTAAGCTGAAAGGCGCCCACTTCTCACCTACTGCCAGAGAAGGGCACACTTGTTCACCTACCACTGCAGTTTCACTTCAGTTACATTCAGTTAGCTCCGATTCTCCCTGATTTGAGGCTAGTTTCACTCCCAACTGACTGTATCACTTCCGTTGGACCTCCAGTTTGATTAGGTGACTTGTTCTGACTTCAGTTAGCCTCCCATGCGCCCCCACTGAGCCTCCAGATCCTATATCAGTGCTACACACTTCAGTTACACTTATTACACTCAGTTAGACTCAGATTGACACCTGGATGACTGGTTGTTGTGATTGATGAGCACCACCGATGATTGATGAGGACTCCTAGATAGAGTCAAGCTACTCCATTCAGTGATTCGAATGAACTCCTTAGGCAATTCGAATTGCTCAGTCATTGTGACAGTTTGTATTGTAATTCATTCACCCTTTCTGGGATAGAGAGCACTGCTGCATATTTTGCACAGTTTTGCACCATATTTTCTATGTTCATCTGTTGTGATTGATTTACTTGTTCATTAGATCTGCTATGACTAATTTTACAATACTAAGATCGGCGCAATTACCATCTTCTCCTTTATCGTGTCCAATCCCTTCTCACATTCTCGTTGTAGGTTCACAGGTACCTTTACATCTTCAAATATCTTCTCTTTTAGGACCTCAAATGCCTCATTTATACTTGGGCATTCCTCTCTGAATATTCTTTCTTTGATAACTTGCAAAGCTTCGTTTATGCTTGGACTTTCATCTTAAAAACTAAAAGTTCTCTAGAAGTTCACAGTTAAGATAGGCCAATCTGTAGTTTCTCTGCGAAGCTCTATGTCTAAGTACCAATCTTCTGGAATCTTTTCCAATGTGTGCACAAACAGATGAACCCATTATGTCTATGGTCTCCTTTCCCATGCTTGTGAACAAGTTTCAATGTGATCCCTTGGATCCGTCTGTCCATTGTACCTATCAAATGCCAGTGAAAATTTCTCTACGAATCTGATTTGCATCATGTGTCTGAACTGATCCCATGTAGTAAAAGTCTGCTTATGTGTGGCCCACCATTTGGCAGGTGTAGTGCGCGGTGCCATATCTAATGCTGGTATGCGGTGTTCAGCTACAACTGATACAGTATATTCTTCAATAAATGAATAAACATTAGTTGAAGAATCATAAGTGGGGATTGGACTTACCTCGTTTCCAATCCAGCACAGTGACTTTGTGATCTACGCGCATATTCTTGCAGATACTCCATGCATAAGGCTTTTCCAATTCTCCAGTCCTGCGTCAGATTCTGAGATGCAAGAACTGTCACATCGCCAACTAAGTGCTCCATTTGTAGTAGGATTAATGTAGTCATCTTGATTCGTAGTCATCTTGATTCGTAGTCATCTTGTAAATGCAATCAAGATCCTGTGCTCTGGATTCTTCCTAAATCGGCTCACTGTATCTTTCTCCTTGTGAAGGGAACAATGGTGCTATGACCCTGAAGTCCTACCCTTAAAATATCATCTTCTTGGTCTTCAAGTTTATTATGGCGAGCTTATCCATCACCCAGTCTATACCCAATAGTGCTGGATAAGGCTGACTATCATCCACAATTTCAATAACCTCAAAGTCTACATGAATTTGCACTCCATCGATGTCAACAATAATATTGGATACTCTCCCAAAAGGTATGAATTTCTGTTGGTTGGCCAATCTCAACTGTATGGGTGACCATTGCAACTTTGGTCTCCCCATCTGCTGCCATGTCTGCTTAGTCAAGACATTTACTTCTGATCCTAAATCAAGGATTATCTTGTCCATCTCGTAATCTTCTATATGTGCATTGAGCCTCATTTCTCTTCCTGTTCTTTTGTGGCTCTTGATGTGATGAACTGTGCTTTGGGAAATATCCTTCTCACTGCGTGTTTCATATTGGTTTAACAGTTTTTCTAGTTCCATTATAGTATCTGTGCTCTTCAATAATTTCATGCAGCTCCTTAGGAACTATGCAACACAAGTGCATGTCTTTGCTACGTTACTAGTTAGGTCATACGCTACTGGCATATCTTCCATATGCGATGTTTCACTTTGCAACGGGATTCTTGGTGACATAGGTGCTAGCTCTTTAAATATGTCCCGTGCTTCTTCAAAGACTTCTTTGTTCTTCTCCAGGTTAAAAGCAGGTATCTTCCCACTAGCTTTTCTAATCCAGATAGTTTCAAGAGGGGTCTACTTAGTTTCAAAACCTATAGAAGTCGAAGCTTCTGCTTTCCTATCTCTGCCTGTTGTGGTGCCACTTTGTGTCACAACATTAATACTTAGATCTACAGTCCTTTTCTCGATTGTAATCAACTGAATATTTGGATTAGGTACATCTTGCTTTCTTTTCTGCATTTTTGCTGCTAACACTGGGCATGCTTCAATAACATGATCAAAATATTTAAAGTAATTACAGGTAGTACATGTATTGGTACAATATCTAGATAAGTGACCTAGCTAGCCACAGTTATAACAGATCATCTGGCCTCTTCCTCTTCCTTGTTTTGGGCCAGTATTTCTTCCTCTTCCGCGGTATCCTCCACAGCCTCTGTATGCGCCGTGATCATACTGTGCATTATCCTTGTTCTACAGAGTTTCTTCTTGGACTCTGTATACTCCAACATGCATATGATCTATATCTTTCTTTGATTCCATCATGAGGTCATATGCGCGATACTTGGAATCATCATGTCCAATTGATTTACAGAAATTGCAATATAAATTCTTAGGAGTTCGCACATACTTCTGAATTAAGTAACAGTCTTCTGGACGATGTACTCTAGTTCTACAGATCTCACACCATGGCCCTTGGTTCTGATTCAGTGGATTTGGTTCTCCCATGTTAAGGTATTCTTGAAGCAAAGGATAATGATCCTTTGTGTGTCCTTCTCCTTTGCATCATGTACACCATACTTCTGTTAGAAAAACAGGATCGCAGAGCAATAACAATAAACAGAAATGCAAATATCATCACACATACACATTACAAGAGAGACACAGATATATTGTGGTTCACCCAACTTGGGCTACGTCCACACTGAATTTGCCAGTCATTATTATTATTACTGTCCAACAAGATGAAGGGATACAACCTGCAGCACAACCGCTACACTTCCTCTTCTCTGTTTCACAGTATCTCTCCCGATCTCAAAGATCTTTACAATGCATAAAACCTAATACATCAACAACCCTAGCCGTATTACAATGTCTTTCTTTTATAAGGGAAATACAATGGGAAAATACCACGGGATACCCAAAACCATGGGCCCGCAAAACAACTGGCGAAAATAGCCCCAAAAAAATTTCCTTCGGGGGTGCTGGCCCCCAGACCCCCCAGCCAGGGGGGATGGTCCCCCCTGGAACCCCGTGGGGGGCGATGCCCCCCCACACCCCTCCGCTGGGGTGAGTGTACAGTCCACCTACATATCATATAGAACTAGGGTACAAACACGGCTGATACAATATCATCTATGAGACTAGAAGATCTGGCTCCACAACCAACAATCTCCCACTTGGAGACTGATCACAACAACTCCACCGCTGCTGCACTTGCTGGACTTGGACTTGGCAAATTTCTCCTCTTCACCTTCATGCTAGAAGGCCAACTGAAACCGAGCACGAACTCAGTTTCTCTCTGGTTACTACCTTTGTGAACATGTCTGCAGGATTCTGGCTAGTATGTATCTTTTCCAGCTTTAACAGTTCATCTTCCAAAACAGAGCGTATGAAATGGTACTTGAGCTGTATATGTTTCGTCCTGGAATGGAATGCTGAGTTCTTTGCAAGGTGAATGGCACTCTGGCTGTCACTATACAATCTGCTATCCTTCTACCTTTTACCCACTTCCTCCATAAGCCTCTGCAACCAAATCATCTCTTTACTAGCCTCTGTAATGGCAACATACTCTGCTTCTGTTGTTGAAAGTGCAACAACCTTCTGTAGTTTCGAAATCTAGCTTACTGCTGTTCCACCTACAGTAAACACATACCATGTGGTACTCCTCCTGCTATCCTTGTCACCTGCCATATCTGCATCAACATATCCCTGTAGAACAGTGTCTGAACCTCCAAAACATAATGCCTCAGTGGTAGTACCTCTCAAATACCTGAGAATCCACTGTACTGCCTTCCAGTGTTCTTTACCTGGATTGTTCATATATCTGCTCACAACTCCCACTGCATGTGCAATATCTGGTCTTGTGCACACCATGGCATACATCAAGCTGCCAACTGCTGATTGATAGGGAACCCTGGACATGTAATCTGTCTCTTCTTGTGTCTTGGGACACATTTCCTTACTTAGACTGAAATGGCTATCCAAAGGTGTACTTACAGGTTTTGCATTCTGCATTCTGAACCTCTCCAACACCTTTTGTATGTACTCACTTTGAGACAATGTCAATTTGCGATTTTTCCTGTCTCTCATTATTCTCATACCAAGGATTTGCTTTGCAGCACCCAAATCCTTCATCGCAAATGAATTAGCTAGCTTCCTTTTGAGTACATTTATATCCTGCATGTCAGACCCTGCAACAAGCATGTCATCCACATACAATAACAAGATAATATATCTTCCATTGTCTAGCTTCTTGAAATAAACACAGTGGTCAGAATGACATCTACTATAACCTTGTTCTGTCATAAACCTGTCAAACTTTAGATACCACTGCCTTGGAGCTTGCTTCAAGCCATACAAGCTCTTTTTCAACCTGCATACCAGATCCTCCTTACCTTTGACCTCATACCCTTGTGGCTACTGCATATATATTTCTTCCTCCAAATCCCCATGGAGGAAGGCTGTTTTTACATCTAACTGTTCAAGATGCAAATCTTCTACCGCCACTAGACTTAAGATGGTCCTAATTGAAGTAATCTTTACAACAGGAGAAAATATTTCATCAAAATCTATACCTTTCTTCTGTGCAAACCCCTTTACAACAAGTCTGGCCTTATACCGCTTCTTACCTCCTTCTTCTTCCTTCAACCTGTAAATCCATTTGTTTTGCAATGCTCTTTTACCAGCAGGCAACTTAACCAAATCCCAAGTCTGGTTTCCTACCAATGAGTCCATCTCCTCATTCATGCCTTGCTCCCACTTCTTTCTAGTTTCCACCTGCATTGCTTCTTCATAACATTCTGGTTCACCAGAATCAGTCATCAATAAATAATACATTGAAGGAGAGTATCGTTCAGGGAGTCTACTTAACCTGGTAGATCTTCTTACAGTTGCAGGAGTTTCAGGTACTTGTTGCTGCTCTTGATTTTCTGGCACCTTCGGAACTTCATTTTCTTTAACTTCATCAAGCACTATGTACTCTGTGCTTTCCTTTTCCTATTTCTTTCCCTGCAACTGATCTTTATACATGACCTTTTCATTGAATATCACATCTCTACTCCTGATGATTTTGTTATTTTCATAATCCCATAAATGATAACCAAATTCATCAACCCCATATCCAATAAAGGTAAATTTCTTGGATTTAGCTTCAAGCTTTGTTCTATTTTCTTTATCAATATGGACAAATGCTTCACAACCAAACGTTCTCATAAATGAGTAGTTTACCTTTTTATCTGTCCATGCTTCCTCTGGAATACCACCATCCAAAGCACTTGAAGGTCCTCTGTTTATTAAATAAACAACAGTATTTACAGCATCCGCCCAAAACTGTAAGGGAAACCCTGCATGCAGTCGCATACACCTTGCACGCTCCATGATCGTTCTGTTCATCCTTTCTGACACACCATTTTCCTGTGGTGTTCCTGGGACTGTCTTCTCTCTACGAATCCCATGGTATGAACAGTAACTATCAAACTCCTTGCCGCAGTACTCACCTCCATTATCAGATCTGAGACACTTCAACCTTTTTCCTGTCTCATTCTCAACCAAAGCTTTCCACTTCTTAAAAGTAGCAAACACATCAGATTTCTGTCTAATGCAATAAACCCAAGTTTTTCTAGTTGCATCATCAATAAATGTAACATAATAATGAGAGCCACCAAGAGATTGTACCTGAGCCGGTCCCCATACATCTGTATGCACAAGCTCTAATTTTTCATTCTTCTTCTGTTTCCCAACCTTGAGAAATCTGACTCTCTTCTGTTTTCCATAAACACAGTTTTCACAAAATTCCAAACTTACCTGCTTCAAATCCGGCAGCAACTTCCTTGAGTGGAGAATCTGCATCCCCTTCTCACTCATGTGGCCAAGCCTATGATGCCACAATGCTGTATCTGTTCCTGTGGAAGCTAAAGAGATAGAATGGTCAGTATTATGAGGACATAAATACAACGTACCTACTCTGTCTCCTTTTGCTATCACCATTGATCCTTTAGTGATCTTCCACCACTTTTCTCCGAACGTAGATAGACAGCCGCCATCTCCCAACTTCCTTGTTGAGATCAGATTTCTTTTCATAGTAGAAATATGCCTAACATCTTTCAACAACCAATCAGTTCCATTCTTAACTTTTATCCATACCTTACCCATTCCAACAATTTTACATGGCTCATCATCACCCAATAAAACATGTCCAAAATCGCCAGGAACATACTCATGAAAGTATTTCCTATGGGGTGTAGCATGACATGAAGCTCCTGAATCTACTACCCAATAATCACTAGTATTATCTAATGCAAGAATCAAAGCATCTTGTAACACATCACCTGCTACATTTGCTTCCTGGGTAGTCTCCTTCTGTGCATCTCCTTTCTTCTTTAGAGATTTGCAGTCTTTCTTCAGATGTCCTTTCTTTCCACAGTTCCAGCACTCTATCTTTCCCAGTCTCGACTTAGATCTGCCGGTTTTAGACTTTCCACGATTACCTTGGCTCTTTCCTCTCTCCTTTTGTCTTCCTCTGCTCTCCATGGTCAATGCATTACCTGATGTCTCACCTGTGCTTTTTCTTCGCATTTCCTCGCTAAGAATAACACCAATAACATCATCAAATTTCAAGGTGTTTGAACCAGAGACAGAGTTACTTACAGCCATGACCAAGCTATTCCAGCTTTCTGGCAATGAACACAAGATTAGAAGAGCCCTAACCTCATCATCAAAGTTCACACTTACAGAACTTAGCTGATTTGTAACTGTATTAAACTCATTTAAATGATCAGTAACAGATCCACCTTCATACATCTTCATATTAAATAAACGCTTGATTAGAAATACCTTGTTGGAAGCCGAGGGTTTTTCATACAGCTTACCCAATGCTTTCATCAAACCCTCTGTTGTCGTTTCTTTTGAGATATTGAAAGCCACCGACGAAGCCAGGCTCAACCGTATTGTTCCCAGAGCCTTTCTGTCAAGAACCACCCATTCTTCGTCCTTCATAGTCGTCGGCTGCTTTGCTTTTCCTCCCAACGGTAGGAATAGATCCTTCTGGTATAGATAGTCCTCCATTTGCATCTTCCATAACCCGAAGTTTTGGCCATTAAACTTCTCGACCTTAAACTTTCCTTCTTCTGCCATTGCTCCCACTCGAACCAGAAACCCTAGCTTCCTGCGGGTTTAACTGCCAAATAGACCTTTGGCTTTGATACAAATTGTTAGAAAAACAGGATCACAGAGCAATAACAATAAACATAAATGCAAATATAATCACACATACACATTACAAGAGAGACACAGATATATCGTGGTTCACCCAACTTGGGCTACGTCCACACTGAATTTGCCAGTCCTTATTATTATTATCGTCCAGCAAGATGAAGGGATACAACCTGCAGCACAACCGCTGCACTTCCTCTTCTCTGTTTCACAGTCTCTCTCCCGATCTCAAAGATCTTTACAATGCATAAAACCTAATACATCAACAACCCTAGCCGTATTACAATGTCTTTCTTTTATAAGGGAAATACAATGGGAAAATACCACGGGATACCCAAAACCATGGGCCCGCAAACCAGCTGGCGAAAACAGCCCCAAAAAAATTTCCTTCGGGGGCGCTGCCCCCGGACCCCCCAGCCAGGGGGGATGGTCCCCCCTGGAACCCCGTGGGGGGGCGATGCCCCCCCACACCCCTCCGCTGGGGTGAGTGTACAGTCCACTTACATATCATATAGAACTAGGGTACAAACACAGCTGATACAATATCATCTATGAGACTAGAAGATCTGGCTCCACAACTAACAACTTCTTGTCTCTGTTCTTTCCCCTTCTTCATGTCTTGCAACTGTAATGTCAAGGTAGCTAGCTAGGTCTGGATCTGAGGCATTCCAGTGGTAGTCTCTCCAATTGGTGAAGCTTCTAGATTCATCGCGATCTCCAAGGATTTTTCCTACGAAGGCACTTTCTACTACATCAACGACAGTCTGATATGGGGCAATAATGCAACTATGAACCATTCCTGGTTTTGTTGCTATGCTATGACAAAACTAACCTGGTCTAGCAATGTCTTAAACTTCTGGTCAAATTCTGAGACTCTCTCGTTAGGTTTTTGCTTAATTTCCTTCAATTCTGTTATACATTGGGATTCTGACTTTGGTTTCTTGAACTCGCTCAATAGTGCATCCTTAATCTCCACTAGGGTTCTATTATGTCCCTAAGAATACTTCATGAACCAGTTCAAGGCTCTATCTCTAAATGTGGTGATGAGTTGCACTCGCTTCATAGCATCATCCTAAACTTGCTTTACACTCCATATGGCTTCACATAGAAAACCATGTTTCTCAGGGTCCTCTAGACCCTATTAGCACCTATATATTTTTTTTTCTCTTTTACAGCATAAAAACCTGTACATGAAAGATGGAACGTCAGATAGCTACCTGAGAAAAAAGCTTGAAGTGATCTCCATCGGTAATGGCCAGGTGCTAAGACATGAGATAGGATGGCCTAGAAGGGATCCCATGAAATAAAAGGGGCTAATGTCAAGGGCTAAGTATTAATAGGGAAGAGAATAACTTAAGAAAAATGGAGAATGCCCTAATATCCATAGTCCGCGGGAAAATATTTGAATGATTAAGTGTCGCATAGGTCGGCACCATTGATCAAGAGAGGGGGCAAGATCTATGGTTTTAAAAAGACTGTCGCATGGCCAAAATGCAAGGAAGAAAGGGAATATGAGTATGCGATGGGTCGGAGCCCGCCAGATAGGTGTCATCTTAGGAGCGCGTCGCAAGGAGAAAAGAGCAGTGAATGATGCCCGGTTAGGCACATGTGATGGTGGGGACATATTCAAGGATCTATGACTAAGATGATCCTTTCAAGATCTAAGGGTTTGGATCTATGTAACTCAGAAAGGGCTTGAGTCTCCGACAGATATACGGTTCGGGGGGAAAGAAGATCCAGATCAGCGGCTGGTGAGAGTCTGAAATGCACAGGGTATAATAGGCAAGAACCCACCAGCATACGAAAAATAATAAACCCTAAGTCGAGTATGATGACTCACCATATATACCCATTTGAGGAGATATGGACATTCCTCATACATTGTCGCATCAAGAAGTAGCACGATGAATAACGGCAGGGTAGATGCGACGGACCGGGTCCTGCCGAACAGGTGCCAGCTTTACAGCTTGTTGCATAGAGAAAGGGTGATATAGGAGAAGCTTTTTGGGTGCATGCGATGCTACCCCTTAGATGCATACAAATGCGATTAATGGCCTAGATGAAGACTGGTAGAGATGATCCGATGGTGGAAATGGATAGGTTTTCAAATCAGTGGGTAAAAGGAAACTCAGATCCGACGACGGAAAATGGGCACGTGAGAATTCAACAGTTGAGATCAAAGGACAGCGGGCCAAAGAGGGCGTAAGTTATGGAAACCCAGTTATATATATAAGAAATGCCCGTGAAGGTTGACATTTGTTTCCAAATATTGTCGAAGTCAGAAAGTATCTCAGCATGTGGCAGATGACGAAGGCGACATAACCTTCGACAGGGTGCG
This sequence comes from Larix kaempferi, assembly GCA_027924585.1. Classification (NCBI taxonomy): domain Eukaryota; kingdom Viridiplantae; phylum Streptophyta; class Pinopsida; order Pinales; family Pinaceae; genus Larix; species Larix kaempferi. The sequence continues at coordinate 642,996 of BSBM01000784.1, read as the reverse complement.
TGTAGAGCTTCTAAGGTGACAGGTAGGATCTGTAAATGCCATTCTTCTAAAAATATAAGTCTTTCACAGTATAATATGGGGGAAGAGGAAGCTTCTACAAGCTCTAGGGTTAGGGTTTCCCTGGAGGATAGGGATGCCGATGTATTTGATACATGCATTCGGCTCCCTGTTCCAAAAATTAAAAAGAGTTTGGAAGCCTTGCATGAGTAGGGATTGGATATACATGGAGTCTTTAGGTCGTCGTTCATTTTCTTTTGCCTTGACCAAGTGTTCTCTTTCCCTCAGTTTGTAACAAGGTGTTTTTCTAATTATTCAGAACTCCAAAGAGTCATTATGGACGCCCATAGGTCTAGAGTCGTTTGTAATATAGATGCCTCAACTGTTATGAATTCCTTTTTCATTCTAGAGTCTCAGTACCAAGAGTTGGAGAGTTTTTATGAAGAGTCGGTGGTTTCCTTGTATCGCCAAATTAGCCCCGAAAGCTGACAAGCTTTCTTAGCCACATGTCTGAAACCTAAAGCCGAAATCTCTGAAGAACCCTACCCTATAAATGTCAGCCTTTTTGATGATAATTCCTACTTGGTTTTTTCTCTGTTAGCTTAGTTTTTAGGGTTGGATACTGATTTATGGGTGACTGAAGTTCAATTAAGTTTGCTTTTTAGGATTAGCATCAGTCTGGCCAGGTCCGAAAGCAAGCTCATCCCATCCTTGAATTTTGATGAATTTTTGGCAGAAACGATACATGTACAATTGAGAAATTTCTCGAGTACTAGGTTTTTTAGATATCAGGCGCAGTTGATGAAAGTAATTATGTACAACAGCACTGAAAGCCCAAATTTCTCCTCACTGCTGGAGACGGATATTTTGGTAGACAAGGTTTTCAATTATTTGAACTATGTTTTTCCCCCTGTCTATAAAATAATCTTTGGGGAAGAATTTCCTAGAGTGCTACATGAAATGAAAACAATGATGCAGTTGAAGGACGAACTGGTTGTCAGTGACTGGTTTTTGTTGAAAGAAGCTACAGTCATTAGGTTGTACGGTTTTGTGCAGGAGCGTTATGTTCTACCCGCTTTTCTGACATTGCGTATCTTTGCACTTGAATTTATCAGATAGAAACTGGCCCTGGAAGAAGTGCAATTCTTAAAACATAAAAAGACCACGAATGTGAAATGTCCTTGGAAGGTAGGGCCTTTCATTGTGAAGAATAAAGAAGCTTTTTCAGAGGTGGAAGAGTTATTGAAGTCACTAGGGTTCAAGAAAGATGTGGCCATCAAATGCGACCCCTTGCATATAATTTCCAAGAGAAGGAAAGAATGTAACCTCAACGCTTTTGAACATACAAAACCAGAAGGGGTGCTGAAGGGGCAAAATTTGTTGTGTTGGGAACCCGAGGCGAAGGAATCAGTGGAGACACAGGGAGGAGATATCATGATTTCCGATTTAATAATGGATTTATATCAAGTGTCGGACGCCATTGAGGTGGGCCGAAAAAGAGACTTAAATGAAGTCATGGACATGGACACTGAGGAAGGTCACGAAGACAAGTGGCCCAAATTGGAGACAGAAGATGAGTTAGTTGTTGCGGCTATTCAAGCTGAGTTAGTTGTTTCCCCAACTAAGGTGGAGCTATTTGTGGTCCAGGAAGAATTGCCTGTCCTAGTGGATAGTGGAGAAGCAGATAATGAGGATCCCTCGGCTCCTAAAATCCAGGTTGTAGAGTACAAGTTTCAAGATGTTAAAGAGGCAGATGTTGATAATAAATTTCAGTCTATGGTCAACCTCTGTAAACAATACAATCAAAAGAAACAAGTCTCATCCCAGAGACTGATTGATCCGATGTCTGTAGCTAGAAGTTTGTCGAATACCAAAACTTCCTTGATGACTAGCAGAGGTATGAATGATAACACCTTAAACCTGGCAGTAGTGACAGAAGATGGAGTGACAGAGGCAAGGATCAATTGGCAAAAAATACTTATGCCAGACAAAATCCAGTTTCACAAACATGTTCATCATCTTGTGTATGATGATTTTGTGAAAGCAACCATGAAAAGCGATAACTTGTTGGTTACTGTGAAAAAATTGGAAAACCAATTAAAGCAGGAGAAAAGTGAAAACCGAGCTCTTCAAAATTAGGTCAAAAAGGTACAATCTGACCTAGTCATAAGTGACGGTGGAGGTAAAAGCATGAGCAAGCTGTTGGCAGAAAAAGACAAGCTGATTCTGAAACTACAGAAGAAGGAAAAAGTTCCAAATATCCAGCTAATCGAACCTCCTGAAGAGACAGACTTCGAGATACAAAAAGAAGCTTTGGCTAAAGAAATAAGTGAATGTAAAGCAGAGTTGCTGAAGTTTGCAGAGAAGGAAGATAGATGGAAAAAAGAGAAAATAAGCTTAGAAAAACAACTTGATGATTTGAAAACTAACTTGTCCAATTTGGACATGTGGCCTACCAATTCGAACCAAACTGGGGAAAGCAGTGGTACTGACAGTCTTGTGCAAGCTATGTCTCACATTAGCCTGAAAGATGTGGAAATCAAGGAGCTGAAAGAAAAATCTCAAAGGTTGGAAGAAGAGAATAATAAAAAGGAAGAAGAGGCAAAGGTCCTCCAAAAGAAGCACAAAGAATTAATTGATATCAATAAAAAGCTCACTCATCAGATTACCAGGTAGGTAGCTTTACAAGGGTGCGTACATTTGGTGTGGGACCGGATCACTAAAGAAGTTGAGAACTTTAGACCCTACTTAGAGTTCATAAGAATGAAAGAGAAGACTATTAGTGATGTTCTCGAAGGTTGTGAAGTTGCAAGGGAGACTCTAACCCAAAGGCCTAAAGAAACGACACTAAATGCTATCACTTTCCTGAATGAGCTATCTGAAGAAGAAAGGATTAAGATAAATATTGGGAATCGGATCGCAACACTTGCAGCGCCACGAAGGGTCCTAGGGAAACATGCACAGATTGAGAGTGTGGAAGCCAAAGTCAAAGAAATGAAGGGACAAGTGGCAGAGTTCAGACGGATGTTTGATAAGCCGGTTGAAATGGGGTTACCTTCGTTCTAGAAGGATGACAAGGAACTAATCTCCCCTAATGCTTATAAAAATATACTGTGGGCTATAAGGATGGATCATACAAAGTTCAAACGTCTAAACCAGTTGCTCGTAGGCAGAGCTCTGATGGAGTTGGTCGAAAAGGACTTTGAAATATTGAATAGGTTGATCGCCATTGGCGAAAGGCTTCCCCCGTTTTCCTACACAGAGCATATCGAAATATGAGTGATGGTAAAGGAGATGGTGTACTATGACCTCCCACCTGCAGACCAATGGGATAATGTAGAAAAATATAGCAGATCGCTCTACTATCTCCATCTTCCATAGTGACATTGGGCTTTTTATAGTTGTTGATGCTTGTTTGATATCAGAGACTTCTAAGAAACTTTCCTATTATTTGAAAAACTTGTAATATTTTTTGAGGCGGCTATATAAATAGCCAGCTGGAACTATTACTTTACTATCTTTACTTTTTTACTTGAAGTAAATGTTACTCGGTAATAATACCGATGGATTGTAAGAAAACAGTTAGGCCGGTTCTACCTGTTTTTGTTTTGTAGTAATAGTGACAAAATCCTGAATGAGGTGTCACTCCGTTATAACTGTTTTTGGTTTAGATGAGTCGAGCAAAGGGATTCCCAACATCTATATATACGATGTGACGAAATGAGAAAGTGTTGAAAACTTTTATGGGAATTTTTGTGTATTGTTCTGTAAGACATTTCGAGATATATTTTGAATAAAGATTTGCAGAGCTGAGCCAATGTTTTTCAGGGATTCTTGTGTGACTGGTCTTGTAGTCTGTTCCTTCTTTTTTCCATGTGAATTGTGTATCTCTCATTGTTAATTCCAGTCTATAATATTCTTTCATACTTGGTGCAATGTGATAGCTAAGTAGAATTCATAGAAATTATGCTCTACTTATCTTTTTCCAAGTATTCCACCATTACTTTTCCACTAAAATTGATGTAGGATTCATCATTGTATGCTTTATGTCAATGGATTGTTTCTTTCTCTTATGTTTCACCAATTAAAATCACTTTGACTACGAGCTGTTTACTATCTCGCCCCTGTGTTAATGCATTTGTGAAGCATTTGTAAATGAATTTTTAGAGTTTGTTTAAATGTGACTCCATTGCCCAAATAGAGATTCATATGTTTCAACCAAGCTACGTTTAAACAATTTTGTTTTCCAACAGAAATATGATCTTCTGTATTGTTGTAATTGAATATCTTGAATGATGAATGCTGGTGTATGTTTTCATTGTTGACACCTCTGATTATTCAAGTATTTCATAGATTTGTAGAGAGAGCTCTCTCAGACTAAGCTAGGTCAGTAGCTTAAGTCTAAAAATTGGTTAGTGGTTACCCCAGTTTACCCTCTCCCACAACCTAGGGAGTCATTTTGGGTGTTAATAGACCCATTCCTTTTAATATCAGCAACTTGATATCATCAATCATCATTCTTCTTGGTGGTACAGGGTTCTGCGCAGGTGTTTTAGTCCCAAGGTTCACGCGGTTATCATGGATACATTACATAATATAAGCAAACATACACAATGATACAGATACAAGAGACGAAATAGAGAGAGACAAGCCTTTGTATTAACCAGCAAGAGAAGAATACAATCATAGAACCAATCTCTTAACTACTACATTGGATCACCAGCCTATATATATATATATATATATATATATATGCAAACACAGTTACATAACCGTCTGTCGGTTTATCCAACCAACCTGACCTATACTAGTCGACGTGACCTGTCGACATGTGGTGCAGAGTGGTCGGGTGGAGGGCCTAGTCGACAGGCCGACCTAGGCCCCTCCAACATCTCCCTCACCTCAAAATATTTCTTCGTCCCGAAGAAATGGAGAGATCAAAATTTCAAAAAGAGTTATATAGATGGTTATGACGAAGGAACGCTGGAAGCAATAGCGTCAGGTATCTGGAGACAGGCTTCAATCATAACTTCAGCAGAGACAGAGAGGTTGTGTTGGAACTCTTCACAAGCTCATAGGAGATTCTAGATGTCTACGGTCAGAGTTGTGAGTTTTGACAAGTTGTCCATCTTGTCGTGAGTGGATGTAGCCTGCAAGTGGATCATGTTGGGACCAAATGTATTGATTGTTTTGTCGGCAGCAACAAGTAACTGATGGAATCGAGGTTGAATTTCTCCAAGTTTGTTGAGGCGTCCTCGAGCTTGTGACATCCACTGAACTTCTTGTTTCTCTAATTTATCCAATTTCTTGTTTTCCATGATGATCTGGCTATCAAGTTTTTCGATAAGGGCTTCATCTGCAGTCAAGCGCTGGTGCTGAAGCTTTCTTAGTAATGCTCTTGTTTTCTAAAGATCTTTGTAGACATCGCCATAATAAACATGCCAATTGTTCAGAACTGCTGTAAGTTTTTCTGCTTGATTATCGTACTGCTTGAGTACTTTGACGGCTTCTGAAAAGGTTGTAAACTGATTTGTCATGAGGGAAACTACCTCAATAGCTTGATCTTGTTGTTTCTTGAGAAGCTCAGATTGTAGCATCGACACGACAGATTCAAGAAACTGGTATACTCTGTCTAGAGGTGATGTCGTGCCGAAACTAGCTAGGAGCGGAACAACTTGTTGAGCTAAGCGTTCACATTTGGCGAGAAATGTAGTCCTTTCTTCCTGGAGTTGTATTATTTGTTCCTGTGATTCCTTTCGGTGACATCTTTGGACTCTGAAGACTACATCTTCAAGTAAATCAAGCTCATCTTGGGCTACCAAGTGTGGCTGATATTTTGTAGTAGCTCCCAATTGGTCTAAATATATAGATGGACTATTTTCCTGTATTTGCTGCATTTCCAATTGCTGCTGCAATTCTCTTTCTTTGTGTTTCTCTTATTTGTGCTTCCTGCGGCTACTCTTTTATTTTTCTTTGCTTGAGATTTGTTGTTTCGGGCCCTTATCTTTTCCTTCTGTTGCTGGGTTTCTGTCGATGACTGCTTGTGTGCTGACAACAGCCTGTTTTGCCTAACTTTGTGTACTGGGTACTGCTATTGTGATGACTGGAGTTTCATATTCTACTACTTCGGCACTTGGTGTATTTGTTGCTGGTGTGCTGGAGATTTCTACATTGCTTGTATTGATATCTGGAATATTTGTGTGCTCTGATGGCCTTGTCATGTCGACTACAGTTTCTTGATTTTCCACTGCTTCCTTGGTTAGAGTAGAAGCGACTTTATCTACTTCTGTCGTAGTTGCTTATTTGTTGTGCTGCTATGTAACTAGACTAGACTTGGATCCGTCGACAGGGAGACTCGACTGGTTTATCGGGAGTGATGGTAGGTCGACGGATGTCGAAATTGGACTCGATGAAATGGTACTGTCGAGCAGATCTGAACTAACTAGACTAGACTCAAATCTGGACTTGACCTGGGAACTCATGGCTTGGGGATTTTCACTTTGAACAATTTTGGTTGAAGTGGATTCATCTGTTGTGGTAGTGTATTGACTGGAAGAGGGGTATAGATGCTTGTTTGTTGTGCATACAATAGACTTGATGGGTCAGGATTTCTGATATGATGGGTTTTCGTGTGACGAACAATTTCTGGGATGGATGATGGTAAAGGTAAACTTCCATTTTGAATGGTGTTGGGGAGATCTAAGTTAACCAGTACAGTAGATGGAGAGGCAAAAACTGGTTGTTGGATAACCATCTCGCCCTAGTTGGGACAAAATATCGGAATGTTTGCAATGAATGTATTCAAAGCAATGTCTGCTATGATAGGAAGAGCAGGTAATGCTAATAGACTGCTTTCTTCTTCTACTACAATTGGGGAATAAGGAGGGGACTGGATAGTTAGGTCGATATCAGGTTCGACTGCAATTTTGGGTTTTTTAACAATAATTTGGGAACATGGATACTTATCTGTTTCTACGAATTTTCTGAATTGATCTTCGACTGGTAGTCTGTTCTTGGCTGCATCTTCAAGGATTTGGGTAGTATTGTCATATAGCTCGATCTCATCTGCTACCGATGGTTCTTGAAATGTTACTTGTCTTTTCCCTTTTCCCTTGGTCGATATTACTCGGTTCTGTCGGGTTGTGACAATTTCAGTTGCTACCTTCTGGATATTATCATCTGTTAGAAGATGTTCGGGATTGTAGGACTCTGTGTCGCTATTCGACTGCTCTCCTGCCTCTGTTGATTCTGTGTGCGGAGTCTGGGTAAGTGCTAACACCTTAGGGATAGGTATCAGCTTGGGCTGATAGCTAAAAGTGTTCATGTACAACCAACTTTCGTATGCTTCTTCTTGTTCCATATCAGAAAGAGGCTCAACATATTTGAAATTGGTTTTCCTTGCATGTGCCGGGATGGGTAATACTTCATTAAACTGGTGGCTTAGCTCTGTGAAAATTTCACTTACTGAAGGGTAATAGTCGAGTCATTCTGCTGGACCTGCTACTCGTTCCATGTACCATACTGTTGTGTCATCCAAAGATAGTTGGATGTGTGCTGTCGAGGGCAGGCTTCGACGGACATTCTGTGGTACCCTCCATCTTGTTGCTATTGCTTTAAGGTCGATAAACCATGATTCAATCCAAATTTTGACTGTTGTAGGTCCATATCGGCTTGCTCCAAGTGCAAAGCAGCGGAAATTTTCCATAAGGACGAGTCAGTCTTCGGCAAAATCCTTGTTTCCTTTCAGTCGAAGGTGGGTCATAGCAATCCAAATGAGTACAGATGGGTAGCGGATGCTACCTCCCTCCTCCTAGCACTTATGGCATGTATATTTGAGAATGTTGGAGAGGTAATCTGCCTAGTTGTATACCTTTTTGTTCATAGCCATATTCTTGATAGCTTCCAGCATTTCGGTCTTCAAGTTTGACCCCCTGCCTATCCGTGAAAGTGCATGTGACACAATCTTGGCGGCAGTTTTGTAATTGCCAAAAACAATCTAGCTCACGAATATACCTCGTGAATTCTTTCCAGTAGGAGAATCAACAAACTCATCAATCAAGTCTGCAACTGAACTTGTTGGTACAACATCTCCTTTATGTGAAAGGCCAGTTATTTTGTGGATGATTTCACCATTGATTTCGACCGGAACATCAAAGTAAAGCTTGTCGTTGTGATATCTGCTAACGATGAATTGTGCAATGACTTCTTTCAATCCTCCAAAATTATCCAATAAAGGTGCCTTCAGGTAATGCAGAATTGTGGTTGTCTGCAAACGTTGTGCTTCCTCTCTCTAGTGAGCATTTGACTCCTTCCCCCAATCTTCAACGCTATTCCATTCTTTCTTCCAGGTGGGTTATGATGCCTTTGCATTCTGAATCAACTGGAGTCTAGTTTCCAGTGCTGTTTGTTCTTTCTCCAGTTCTCTAACTATTGTTTCCGCGGCTCTGCTAGCTGTTAAATTTTTTATGGGAGCCATGGTGGATTCAGGGTTCAAGATTGTAAAATTGGCTTCAGCGAAGTCAGGGAATTTTGTTTCTTGGAGTTCAAGTTCTCGGCATAAGAGTAACCAAGAATCCTTGAGCTCCGTATTTATGCTGGATGTTAAATTTTCATAATTTACTTCAATCTGATCTAGGATCTTAACTGAGAGAACAACATGTATAGCAAATCTACAGCATATCAATCATGGACATAATAATGCAAGCGCACAAGAGACATAGAGTTTACTTGGGGAAAACCATAAAGGTGAAAAACCCCAATAACTTCCTCAGAGATAGATAGAGCAATGATAGAACCAGAATACAAGATATAGTCTTCTCCTAGCAGCAGAGCCTCCTCCTCCACAAGTGCGCCACTCTCCCAAGTGTGAGTGAGAGAATAGAATGTGTAAAATGAGAGAGACACACTCTCTATTTATACACTAAATTGACTTGACCTTTACTCTACTAGGTCGGCCTCAACTTAACCACTTAACATAATGCTGACTGGGCCGACCCCCACTAGGGTGGTCTAATAACCCTTTGACCCACATGGCCGACCCCCAATAGGGTGGTCTAATAACCCTTTGACCCACATGACTTATACAGGGCCGACCCCAACAAGGTGGTCTAATAACCCATCAAGTATAAGTTACGACACTTACAATATAAATGACGACACTTCCGTATAGAGGAATAATAACATCTCTATAGGAATACAATATGCATATATGTGAAATACATTCTGAAGTTACATATACATCAACAGTGGAGTTACTCGGCACAGGTGACCGAAACGTAGAGGACTGTATTAATGGTTGATTTGATGGGGCTATTAAATTAGACAGGCCAAATATCGGTGCTTCATCAAATACATTACTTCTGGCGTCGCGGGTATCTTTAGCCTTTATTGCTTTGTCATCATGGTGTTGCGACACCTCGTTCATTGTCTTATGTCGACGAGCTTCTCTAATTAGGTTTGTTCGGTCCGAGCTCCAATGCTTTTTCCATGCCGAATTTTCTTTTGCAAACCGTCGATGTTCTTGTTGGTGCCTATAATATCGACGGTTGTGCACCGGACATCTTTCTCTGCTTTTTCCATCCTTCGTCTGCTATTCTCTTGTCATTTCTGCTTTTGACGTGTTCTGTCATGTTTTCTTGATTGCTTATAGTACTCTCATTCGGTTATTTCTAACCGTTTTTTTTTGTTTGAATATTCATGATTTATACCTTTTAAGTTGGGCACCATTTACCACTTTCTTGAAAATATTTCCTTGTAATGTTTTCAATCGGACTAATCCATTAGGATTTAACATTTCGATGATATAGGGTCCCATCCATTCTGTATGCAACTTCTTTGGCCTCCCTTTTACTTAGCTATTATAGAGGAGTGCTAAATCTCCAACTGACAGATTCTTTTGTTTGATATTTCTATCATGCCATGCTTTTTGTTGCTTTTTTGCACTCTCTAATGTTCTATTTCCGACTGTCAACTTTCATCCAACTTCGACAACTATAGTAGTCGTTCATGTCGAGTATCTTCGACGTCGATATGTAGAGCTATTGCAATGGTCGGTGCTTGTCGTCAAAAATGTAACGGGATGACATCCTCTTGCCCATAGACAAGTGATAATGGTGTCTGTCCTGTCATTCTCTTATATGTTGTTCTATATGCCCAGAGGACAGCAGGTACTTTATTGTCCCAATCATCTCTATGTTGCAAATTTTCGCCAGTCCTTTTGTAAGTGTTTTATTGAACGTTTCTACTGCACCGTTCGACTGAGGATGATATGTTGTGCTTATTCTATGATCAACTGCAAATTCCTTAGTCAATGCTTCAATAGTTTTACATACAAAGTGCGTACCTTGGTCACTTATCAATGTTATGGGGCATCCAAAACATGTTATGATGTTTTCATAAATAAATTTAGTGGCAACTTCACTTGAACATGTTTCGACTGGTTCTACTTCTGCCCACTTGGTAACATATTCGACGGCAGTGATAATATACCGAGCACATGTTCGTCTCCCCACTACTGGAAATGGTCCAATAAAATTGATAGCCCAAATTTCAAATGTTCGGCTAGGTTTAATTGGGACCAATGGAATTTATGTTCTTGGTAGTGGTCATCCCATGCACTGACATTTATCACACTTAGATACAAATTCTTGACAGTCTTTATGAATTGTCGAGCACCAAAGTCCTGCCTGCATGATAATGTCCTCTCGCTGGTCCAGCATGGGTTTTTGTAAGTATATCCTGTCGTTCATGTTCAAGTGTACATCGGCATAATATATCATCCAAGCCAAGTTTGTAGAGGAATCCATCGATCAAAGTATAGGGAGATGCTTTCATTGCTAATATCTTCCTCTTTTTCTCATTCATTCCGTCAGGAGCTTGGCCATTTTCAAGAAATTGTGCAATTTTCATAAGTTCTGAAGGTACTGCTTCAATGTGAAATAAGTGTGCGTCCAGTAAGTCGTCTTCAATTCCTGTCAGTTCTTCTCCCATGTCAACTCTCAACTGATGGTCTAGTCTTTAGTTTTTCTAGGTCGAATGATTACTTCGAATTCAAATTCTTGAAACGATAATAACCAGCGACATAGTCTCCTGTGATGCAATCGTTTATTAACTAAGTATTTTAAAGCTTGGTGATCTGTATAAAATACAAAGGGATTAGCAATAAATAATGACGGTATTTCTGAAGGGAAAATACCATACCTAATGCTTCTCTTTCGGTCGTAGAATAATTTCTTTCAGCTTTATTCAATTTCCAACTGCTGAATGCATTAGGATAATCCATGTCATCTTCTCTGGGTTGTGTTAGAATGGATCCCACTGCTATTCCAGATGCATCAATATGTACATGAAATTTCTTTGACCAATCTGGGAATCGAGGAATCGGTGCTTCGACCATTTGTCTTTTCAATGTGTTGAATGAAATGTCGCATTCCTCCGTCCACCTATAATCTCGATCATCTTTTAGCAATTCTTCAAGAGGATAAGTCATATCGGAATAGTGTCTAATAAACTTCCTGTAATATCCGGTATGACCCAACAGGATTCGTACTTGTTTCGGATTAACTTGAGGCTTTAGGTCGAGGATAATTTTGATCTTCGTATAATCGACCTTGATTCCTTCTTTGCAAACTAAATGGCCAACTAATATGCCAATAGGTGTTGCGAAGATGCACTTTTTAATGTTCAGGGACAATTGTATCTGTTGACATCTTTCCAACATTAGTCAAAGCCACTTGCAGTGATCTTTCAGTATTGTATAAATTGTCCAATCATCAAAGTATACAGCCATGGTTTTGTAAATATATTCTTGAAATGCTTTGACGACAATTCTTGAGAAGACCGCAGGTGTGTTCTTCAAACTGAAAGGCATAACTTTATACACGAATGACCCAAATTCGACACGAATGTTGTCTTTTTCTGATCTTCTTTTGCTATAGGTACTTGGTTGTACCCCAAGAATCCAGCCGTGAAAGAGTAACACTCATGCCCTGCAACTTCATTAATAATTTCATCTACAAAAGGGGTAGGGAATGGATTTGTTAGTGTTACCTTGTTCAGCTCTTGAAAGTCAACATAGATTCTCAGTCGTGTCAGATCTTGTTTCTTTCCCTAAACAACCATTGGACTTTCCCACTCCGACTGGTCGATAGGATATATGATTCCTGCAGCAAGCATGCTATCGATCTCCTTTTTGACAATATCCTTATATTTGTGAGCAAGTTTGTAGGTCTTTTCTTTATGGGTCTAGCGTCAAGTTTAATATCAATTTTCATCTCGCCCATTTCCTTTACAAGTCCTTTCAAGTCTCTATAGTCTTGAGCAAAAACGTCTTGAAATTCTTTGAAGATACTGGAGATTTCTGCCGTTTGTTCCTCATTCCGGTAATCTCCAATATTTTCCATTTTCGGTTGGTCATCATTTGAAATATCTAATTCCTTTGTTTTAATCTTCATGTCTATCCATTCTGGTGCACAACTGTTACTTATCTGTCTTTCACCTTCTTTGATTTGTGTGAAAGTTGGTGGAAAGTCTTTTTCTGACAATCTTTCGGGTTCCTCTTTTTTGACAATCTCTGTGCTTAAGATTGTTCTTACGGGCTTTGACACATTGGGATGATCCTTTCTCCATTGAAAACTTTTTCCTACTGACATCTCTGTTTCTAGACTCAGTCTTGTCGAATGTTGTTTTTCTGTCGACTTTATATTGTAGTAGGTGTTAGGTGGGTGCATAATCTTCTGTTTGTCTACAAGTGTTAAAGTTTCTACTGGATGCAAAAATTCTTTGATGCTTTTACTTGCTTCGACCATTCTCTCATCCTGCGTAGAAAACTGAAAATCCTTAATAAAATCCTCTTTTAAGTCTTTCCAAAAGAAAGTTTCTCCTCTTGCTTCTTCCATCTTGTACCATTTGTTAGGTAGATCATCAAGTGTTTTGGGAAAGAGGTGAGGCCATTTTCTCTCATCTTTATAGCCTAATTTTCTCCATTCTTTTTCACAACAGTCAATGTGAGCTTTAGGGTTTTGTCCTTGTGTAAACAAGGGAATGTCAGCATGAGTTGTCAATTTTCTTCCTCCAAACCTTTCTATGAAAGATGTTGATGCAGTATTCCAATTTTGGAGTTTCGACTGATGAGTGTCCCACCATCTCGCAGCTTGACTAGTAAATGTCTCTACCAAACTTTGTAGTCAGCCTTGCTCTCCGACATGTTTTGATACCTGTTCGACATGAACATCAGGTGAATCACGTTCTTTATATCTTAATGTCGAGCTATTGTATTGTACATTTTTATCTGGAACAAGTGTTGGATATGCTCGCATTTTTCATTCGAAAAATATTCGGTGTGTAAGATACTGAGAGACACTTCTTTATTTGCTTCCTTGAGATGGCTTCCACCTTCCAACATTCTTTTGCATGCAAATCATAATTCTCTATTTTCCAGTCATAGAGTTCTGCATCGGAATTGTATCCGAGCGAGATAGGATCTCCGAGATGAAGTTCTCCTTGGGTGTTTGGCTCAATGCGATCTTCATTATTGTCTATATGGTAAAGTTGTCGGACATCATTATCGAATTCTATAGGTTTTGACCAATGTTCTCCCTGAGATGGGAAGATTGGTACGATAACCTTCTGACTGTTGCCTTTCAACTTGATACTACTTTTATCTAAGGAAATTGAGGCCTTCATCTTTCGTCCCCATGGTCGACCAACCAATGCAGGGAATGAGCTTTCATCATCTTTTGGGGTGATGATTTCGAAATCTACTGTCGTTGTGATACCTTTAATGGAAGTTTCAACTCCTTTCCATACTCCAATCGACTCAGTTAATCCTTGATCTGCGAGCTTTAAGTAGATGCCTGATTCCTGTAGTTCAGGTTGACCGAGTTGGTCCCGGGTATCACGAGTGATGATATTCACTTGGGATCCAAAATCTAGTACAACTTGTCGTACATGATATCCATTTATGTCAAGATCGACTAATGGGTCGGCATCGTTTTTCTCTTTTTGTGTTAGTCAGCAAATGTTTTTAGTTTGTCTTTGCTCAACATGTTTTAATTTATGCAACAGATCAATCATTTTTCCTACAGCTTCTTCATTTGAAATTAATTTGAGCAATTCATTGAGAACATCTTCGTCTCATGACGCTAGAATCAGTCAGGAAGACGAGTCTCTATCTCATTCATTTAGCACTTGGACTTCTTTCAATAGAGGTCGAGGTCGAGGAGGCAGAGGACGAGGCAGAAGAGGAAGGAGTTCTAATTCCACAGAGGATAGAACTGCCCATAAAGACCATGAACACACAGATCACTATGAGCACAGTCATAACCCTCCGAATCAGAGAGGAAGAGGAGGCAAGAGATGGACTAATAGGGTCAATGTCCAATGTAACTACTGCAAGAAATATGGTCACTATGAATGTGATTGCAGAAAGAAGCAAGCAGATCAGAATAGCTATAGAGCCAATGTCTCCAATGTTAAAGAACATTTGTCAGAAGTTATGTTTCTGTCATACCAGGCGACTGAAGAAGAATATCAATCAGATGTGTGGTTACTAGACAGTGGATGCAACAATCATATGACAGGTAACAAATCATTATTTTCTGATACAGATCCATCTGTTATTTCAAAGATCAAACTGGGTGATCATTATCTCGTTCCAACTCAAGGCAAAGTTACTATTCCCATACTTACCAAACATAATGAGAAGAAGTACATAAATGATTTATTCTATGTTCCAAATCTTAAGGTCAATCTTATCAGTGTGGGTCAACTGATTCATAATAACTATGATGTTAGGTTCATTGATTCGTACTGTGTTGTCTATGATAAAGCTCCTAGTAGAAGACTCCTAGCCAAAGTAGAAATGACCAAGAATAAAATTTTCCCACTCAACCTGAGGAGTTCTATCCTGTCGCAGTCATATGCTCATACTGTATCCAGTCAAGACGAGACCTCGTTATGGCATTGTAGGTATGGTCATCTACCCTTTCAAAGTCTCTCTCATCTGCAAAAACAATCCATGGTCAAAGGATTACTAGTCATGAATGAACAGTCAAGCTCTTGTGCAGACTGTATTTTAGGAAAACACCAAAGGGATAGCTTTCCCACTTCTACAAATAGAGGAAAATAACACCTTCAACTTGTTCAAACAACCTATGTGGACCCATGCATACCTAGTATATAGGAGGAAGTCTGTCTTTCCTAACACTTATTGATGACTATAGCAGGAAAGTATGGATTTATTTTGTCAGAAATAAGTCAGAAGCTTTCTCTAGATTCAAAGAGTTCAAAGCTTTGACTGAAAAGCAGTCAAGTAAACCACTCAGAATACTCATATCAGACGGTGTAGGTGAGTATGTATCTCATGAGTTTGCAGAGTTCTGTAAGTAGCATGGAATCTAGCACCAGTACACCACCAGATACACTCCACAGCAGAATGAAGTTGCAGAACAGAAGAATCGGACCATCATGAACATGGCCCGAAGTATGTTGTCATACAAGAAGTTATCTGATCATGATTGGGAAGAAATTGTTGCATGTTCAGTATATCTACTGAACAGATCTCCCATAGTAATTGTTAAAGACAAGATACCTGAAGAAGCATGGAGTGGCACTCAAATTAGTGTCTCACATCTTAGGATATTTGGATGTGTTGCATTCACACACATACGTGATGAGTTAACAAATAAGTTGGACAAGAAGAGTGAAAGGTGTATTTTCACAGGCTATAGCGAACAGCAGAAATCCTATAAGCTGTATAATCATGTCACCAAGAAAGTAGTGGTGAGAAGAGATGCCAAATTTATGGAAGATAAATGCTGGACTGATACAGCAGACATTCAACAGACTGACAGTCCATTACCACCAGAACCACTCAGAATGCCCTGACTTGAGCTGCAGCAGCAATAGCAAGAAGGGACACCAATAGAAAGTCCACAACAGAACCAGAGAACCAGAAGATTAAGGGAGTTATATGATCTGACTCCTGTCATTGCTGAGCAGCTATAGTATGCTCTATTTTGATGTCATCCAACATGTTTTGAAGAAGCAGCAAAAGATCCACAGTGGATCCAAGCAATGAATGAAGAGATTGATTCTATTGAGAGGAATTAGACTTGGGATCTAGTTGATCTCCCATCAGATAAAAGTTGCATTGGTGTAAAATGGGTCTATAAGACCAAGCTGAATGAAAAATCAGAGCTAGAAAAGTACAAGGCAAGGCTTGTTGCAAGAGGTTTTGCTCAGCAATATGTTATAGACTATGATGAAACCTTTGCTCGAGTAGCAAGGCTGGACACCATCAGAGCTGTACTTGCAATAGCAGCTCAAAACAAGTGGCTTGTTTACCAAATGGATGTGAAATCTGTCTTTCTAAATGGCATACTTGAAGAAGAAGTCTATGTAGATCAACCACCTGGTTATGCTGTCAAAGGTCAAGAACATGAGGTATGTAAGCTGAAAAAGGCCTTGTATGGTCTCAAACAAACTCCAAGAGCTTGGTACAACAAAATTGACTCTTATCTCATCAACAATGGGTTCAACAGAAGCAGCAATGAACCTACTCTGTATGTTAAAACAAATGAGCAAGGTAACATTATACTTGTTTGTCTTTATGTTGATCACATGATCTATACTGGAAATTTGATGCTATAAGAGTTTAAGACAGTCATGAAAAAGGAGTTTGAAATGACTGATCTTGGTCTTATGAAGTTTTTCCTTGGTCTGGAAGTTGATCAAAGTGAAAATGGGATCTTCATCTGTCAGCATAAGTATGCTACTGACATTCTGCAGAGATTCAAAATGGATAAATGTAAACTAGTAGAAACTCCCATTGCTGCAGGAACCAAGTTAAGCAAGAGTGATGAAGGACCAACAGTAAATTCTACACTTTACAAAATCATTAGTAGGCAGTTTAATGTATTTGACTGCTACTAGAGCTGATTTGATGTATGCTGTCAGCCTTATTTCTAGATTCATGGAATCTCTAAAAGACTCTCGTGGAAATTTGGAAAAAGAATACTGAGATATGCTGTAGGTACAATTGATGATGGACTTTGGTACACTCATTCACAGGACTGTACTCTCACAGGGTACACAGACAGTGATTTTGCAGGTAGTATTAATGATAGGAAAAACACATCCAGTTATGTTTTCCATCTTGGTACCAGTCTTATTTCTTGGGCTTCTCAGAAATAGCCTATTGTGAGCATGTCTTCAGCAGAAGCATAATATATTGCAGCAACTACAGCAGCATGCCATGCAGTTTGGCTCAGAAGACTCTTGAAGGACATGGGACATACAGAAACAGAACCAACAGCCATTTATTGTGACAATAGTTCTGCTATATAGTTGCCTAAACATAATGTATTTCATAGGAAGAGTAAACACAATGACACTCGCTATCACTTCATACGTGAGTTAGTCAATAATGGAGAAATCAGTTTGATGTTTTGTGGCTCTAAGGAGCAGCTAGCTGATATGTTTACCAAACCTTTGGGTACATCTGCATTTGAGTTTCAGAGGAAGCACTTAGGCATTGATAATGCTGACCACACCATCCCACTTGAGATTAAGGGGGTGTGTTAAGAGTTGTAATCTCATCTGTCAAGTTGGTTAGTTAGTTGAGTCAATGGTCCTAAGTTAGTTGAGTTAGTTGTTGACTAAGACATTAGTTGACCCATGGTATTTACCGGCCCATAGTATTAGCCAATTGTTTTGAGTCTTATGAGAAACTATATATATATGTGTTTAATAATGAGAAGGCAATCAATATGCCCTTTGTGTTTTCACTCTATGTTCTATGTCTCTGCAAACTTTATCATATTAAAGCCAATATATTTCTGGTCAGAGATCGTTCTTTACCACAAATAGATTAAGCTATAAAACACTACACAAAATGACTTAAATGAAGAAAGGAGATGAGTTACATACCTTATTTGAGGAAAAAACAATGAATGGAAAATTTGTCCAAGTCGTCCTCATTTCGAACAAATTGAGAAGAGCCCGCTGACTTCTTATCCATAAATAGGTTCATGGTCAAATCTTTCGTAAACCACAACTAATTGCTAGATCTTAAA
This sequence comes from Larix kaempferi, assembly GCA_027924585.1. NCBI lineage: Eukaryota > Viridiplantae > Streptophyta > Pinopsida > Pinales > Pinaceae > Larix > Larix kaempferi. Next base: position 624,925 of record BSBM01000784.1, on the reverse strand, counting down.
TACTGCAGCTTGATTTACCTACTTCAGGAAAGAGAGACAGCAGTGCTAGCAAAGGAAATCCTTCAATAGGCAGTTTATGCAGTTGAACAAATCTCCATATTTTCTATCAGGTATTGGCATTCTATGCACAACTTGGAAGATCAAACTTGACAGGGCAAAAAAATGCCCATTGCACTCTATATTTACTATAGAAAAGAAGTAAATCCCCAGGGCCGAAGGCCTGCTAGCGGCGTCCACTGATACCTTCAAACCCTAGACGAGATTTTGAATGTTGCTCATTTCTAAATACAATCATTACTCTAAATAAAATGAATGTTTAACTCTTGAGCATTTTAGGAGTCTAAAATTTAAAATAAATATATATATATATGACTGTATAGTTAATTTTTTTTCACATCGCATAGGTTAGGTGTGTTGTAGATTTCGAGAACTTTTAGGGACGAAAGTAGGATAAATGGAAGTAAAATGCACATAATTGAAAATCTGAACTTTGTCATAGTTGATGCCGAAAAGTTTGTAATTTCATTTCCGATTATCAGCTTCAAAAGAGTTGGGAAGGTAAAATAAAACTTCAGTTACAGTAAAATTAGCACAATCATTTAATTTGTGTTTGATGAACACAGATAAGTTACAAGTTAAATGTTATGAATAAGTTATCTTTTACTCTATGTTTTGTAGATTTTGAGCACTTTTAATCTCTACTAAAAACAGGGACGAAAGTAGGATAAAAAAGAAGTAAAATGAACATAATTGAAAAGTTATTTTTTACTCTATGTTTAGTTGTAATTTAGGTGTATACCTCAGCTACATTTTACTTTGTTTAGTTAAATGGATTGTTTATCACTACATGTTATCAATGCATGAACTACTAGTTATCTATACATAGATTACCATTTGTTATAATTTATATGTCATTTAATTAGGAAAAATATAAATAGTAATCTACCCCAAAATTCTCATTACAGTGCTCATTTACATTTACATTATACACCAAAAATTACAAAAAAATATATGATTTCTAAACCACTATAAATATAAATATAAGTATAAGAACATGAAAGTGTATAACATAAGTATAAGTATAAGAACATGAAAGTGTATAACATAGATGAACGAAATAAATTCATAAATAAATAGAAACCAATAAGTCATCATCGACAAGGGGCTGCCACATTCCTGCATGTAGCACAATTGATTGAAACCAATAAGTCATCATCGACAAGGGGCTGCCACATTCCTGCATGTAGCACAATTGATTGAACGAAATAAATTCTATAAATAAATAGAAACCAATATGTCATCATCGACAAGGGGTTGGCACATTCCTACATGTAGGACAATTGATTTTATGAGTGAACCATTGGAGAATACAATTTGAATGAAAGAGATGTTTGCATGCCAATTGTTTTACACTCCCTCCATACTTTAACGTTTCGTAACAAATTGCGCACAACACTTCGTCATCATTCCCATTCTCCTCCGGGCAAATTATCACCTCAGGCAACCCATCCAGTACTTCACGAGGATTGATATTTACTTCAGTAATGTTATAATTGCCAATTTTGATATGTTCAGGTCGGAATTTGAAGCGATAGGTATAGTCGTGTAGATGTTGCATTATCTGACGCCAACTGAATCTGCAATTCCATATAATCTGGATGGAGCGTCGGAATCCATTCTCGAGTTGGCGATAATCGTCTATGAATCGAATTACAATTATATTTTCTGGCAACGTAAATGTTGCGAGATAGTCGTCAGTCACATTTTCATTAATTTGAGGTATTATGACGCGACTTACGAACTCTCCCCGCCATCCCTCTTGTAATCCACGTACGTCAACATTTTCTGATAAATTCTGTAATCCATTATGATTCACAACCACGCTGGACACCATTTGTTGCGTAGCATCTTGATCTTCAATTCTGTTCGTTTCAGTGGTTGTGGCGGCCACGACTGAGTTTGAAATAACGTTTAGCTGGCCTTCCACATCTCTCATAACAATGAGAAGTAGGTCTATGTAATATTTCCTCTCTATGTATCGCTGAACCCTTGGATATTCTACTTCCATTATTTCAAAATAACCTCATGCCTTGCCTCACACACATGGAAAAATATTAGAGAGGTGGTGCTTATGATCTTACGATGCTCAAATGGATTTGGAAGTAGAGTTTGAAGGACATGCTACTATAGAGTCAAGTATACAAGGTGTAAATGTTGTTCATGCCTTCCTTTCTAATATAAAACTTGGCCATGATTCTCCGATTTCATCTCTCTTCGATGGATGTATGAATATGCTTGCTAATTGGTAATTAGATCTTAGTTAATACACTTAGTGCATGGGAAGGTGTTGTCTCTTGTCTTTGTGTGCATGCTTACACTTTGCGATCTACAAGATAGGAGTTGGATCAATAAGGAGCAGCTAGGAAAACCATCAGGGATAATGTAGGACATCTACTCTCATCCACCTTTATTATACTTTTTTGTTCTTTCGTATGAGCTAGATCTAAGAGATGTTAGGTACCATTTGTTTGCTCCTGTCTCGGACTAGGTGTCTAGGGAGCCTTACTATGTCCATGAGAAGTCTGACGTATCTGCAGGGAATGTTTTAACACAGAAATTGGTGACCATACTGAGGAACTTTCCCTAGTTTTTAAAACTTTGAGATTTTGTTTGGACCGTTAAGATCTCATTGAGTGTTTTTTTCTTTTGATTTTTTTCCTTCTATAATCATCACTCAGAAGTACATTGATCCTAAGACATGATCCAACCTTGGATTTGGGAAAGATGAGTCAAATTTTTAACCGACAGGACTCGGTCGCTCCCCTATAAAATGCCTCAAGGAAAAAATTACCATTATGTCACCCCATATAGCTTGCAAGGGAGCAAAAATTATATTTTGTCTCTCTGTCTGCATGCTTACAGGAGCGAAAATCCTCTATTTGGGGTAGCTCCCAACCCTGTTTTGGATGATTTTACTTGGCTTTTTCTTCCAAACTTTTTGTATGGTCTTTTGCTGCTTGTTTAGAGTTATGAGGGCTCTTCATCAAAGAATTTTATCTCTTATTAGATCTTTAGAAACCCATTTTTTATTCCTATCAATTTTTGGAATGTTGAAACCAACATAGGCCAACTTGATCCTTTGTTGGGTCTGCACCCTTTTGTGGGCTATTTTCTCTTGTACAATAGTATATGATCCTTTATAACATTATTTTGGACACTCCCAAACCCTTTCTGTAAAGATTTGGGGCCTACTAGGCCTGTTTGGGAATTGAAGTGTGATTTTGGGATTTTTGCATCCAAATTTCTACTTGTTCTTGTTTTTTATGAAATTTTCAACTTGTTTCAAGCCCATAAGTTTGTTCCCTTTCATGAACTCTTCCATACCATTTGATTGTGCTTGGATTGAGCAATTGAGGTTTCAAAAGTTTTTCTTAGTTTGGTTTGTTTGGTTTGTAAGTGATGAAATTGAAAGTGATTGAGTGATCCAATTCTTTCTCAAATTTTGTTGTCTTGGGTGTATCCAACTCTTGTGCATCCTTGTCGCACAATGGTTTGGATTCAAATGGTGATGGAGGTTTAAAAGGATTTTGAACACAAAAGAGGCTCGAGGGTACAAACTAGTTTTTCTAGGGATTAGAATTCAAATTAGAGTTTATAGGCTAGGACTTATTGGCGAGGGTTTATATGATAGGATTTATAGGCCAGTGTCTATAGGCTAGGGGTTTACGATCCTAGCTAGGGTTTCTAGGTGAGGATTTCTATGCTAGGGGTTTAGAATACAAACTAGGGTTTCTTGAAATCTTTTGCGTATTTGTAGCACATTAATATACGATTTTTTTTGGCACGCATATATAGTTGTAGCATGGAGTCTTGATTAAAATGGATGCACATGAATGCACAAACTATGGCTTTTTCGATTGTGCATATTTGTAGAATAATGGTTTGGATTCAAATGGCAGTGGAGGTTTCTGGGGAGATATCATGTTTAGATTGATATAGATTAGGTTTCTAGGGTTATATTTGTGTTTCTAAGGGAGATTATGCTTCTAAGGCTAGATTAGGTTCCCATGTTTGTAGTTTGGTTTCTATGTTTCTAAAATAGGTATCTAACAATTATATTTGTGTGGATGATGGATGAGAATATTATGGTGAAGAAGGGGATGGTTATGGTGACAATGTGGGCAGGAGGAGAGTGGCGGTGATGTTCATGGTGGCTGTGACAATGGGCATGAGGATGCATATCTTATGGTGTACTTAGGTTCCATGATGAAGCTTTTGCAATTTATGAATTTAGAATCCATGATGAAGCTTGCGCAATTTATCAATTTATCAAGCTATCAATGTCCGGTTGCAATCACCAAAATACTAATTTCAATAATCAATGAGACCATAAAAAAAATCACAACGTATATGTAAAACATAAAAAAAAATATAACATGAAAACCACATACCAAATTACCTACCTATGGTCATTTGACTAGACCATCGGGATCATCTCTAATACCAACAATCTCCTTTAACCTCTCGTGCTTGGATTCATGCAATAAGTATCGTTCTTTTGATGAGTTATTCCTTGGCATTGTTTGCAACTAAAGGTTTGTACCAAGAACTAAGTGTGTAAAATGGTATACACTCTGACCCGGTCTATAATATTCAAATACATACCCTTTTCTAGCATATGAGTGGGAAACCTGGCTCAAATACTCTCCTTTGATAACCATCAATCCAATTGCAAAATCGTTGGCATCAATCCAATTGCAAAATAATTGGCCACAGAGTCCATTAATGAGACATGGAGGGTTTGCTTCCCCTCCATGCAATGCGCCAACCAATAATTAGTGCTCCATGCATTGTGTTTGGGGGAAACCACTGCGTATATGTGCCCTATAGAAAAATAGTGCCAACGTTTGAGTCAACTAACTAGACACAACAAGTTGTCAATTTTTTCAAAATTATCAAAATATTAATTGAACTTCGGTTGTACAAGATCTTATATGTGGTCGTAGTGTGCTAAAATGCGTGATTGGTCGCCCTCCAACTGGGATAATTCTGTAGCTATATGTTGACCAATTGGTTGTGATACATGGTTCCAACTATCAACCCAATCCATGATTCACATGAGTCTCATTCACCACCACTGCATGAAGAACAAAAGCAGGAGATTTTCCTTGTCGACATTTCAAGTATAGAATTGTCTGACATTCTAACTAAATGAAATGCAAAAGTTCCCTGGATGGTCTTGAACTCATATAATTGTGATCGATCTACATCCAGCACCCCCCAAAAATATCTATGTACATGTGATTTCTTGGTTGACTGATCTTCATGCCTTCTTTCGCCCTCCCCCATGACTGAAGAACACCATTAAATAATGGTATTTGCGTCTCAGATGAGCGATACATTTGTGAACTTCATTTTTTTCTTATGTAGTGCACTACTTATGCATGCACCTGCTCCATGATGTTCTCGTCTTTTATGTTCGGTCTCAAAATATTTCCAAATATGTGGCACCTTGTGCCTTTTGTGGATCATACACAACCATTGAAAGAAACGGGAATTTTTTAATTTCCCTTCGCAACCATCAGACCATTTACCCAATGTTGCTCCTTCTATATACTTTCATCCTTCAAGTGATTGTAGAACATTTGAAATTTTTGTTGTACAAAATCCAAGTTGTGACACCTGTCATCACTTATGTAGAAGTGATACTCCTTCAATATAACCTTGTTTTCTTCAGTACTATCCCCCCCTATCTATAGGTGATATGGACCATTGTGTTGATCTGGTCTGAGTGATCGTATTGACTCAGAATCTCGTTTTTCAGTTGAAGGGTGTAGTTTTCCACAAAATCAACCACTGATAAGATAGTCCCAATGGGAAATGTATCCCTACACGTTCTAATCTGGTCATCTTGCGAATGAGCCACATGTACATGCTTTACATACTATTGCGTCTTTTCAAAGAATCCCTCCATGAAGTCACAAACTGGTACCTAGTATATCAACAATAAAGACATATATTAGTAGATTGTTACATATGAAATTGCAATCTAAAGAAAAAAATAGTATTCAAGAACTCATTACTAAACTCAGAAGTGAGCAAGTGTATTTTTTTTCTTTCATTCCATCCATCAATATCATACATGACATATTTGAATGACTGCAAGTTCACCTCCTACCTCCCAAGTTCATGCTCATTGGTCACATGTATGCATTTTTCCAATAATGCCATTCCACCGCAGACTAGACATGTCCCATCTAGACAAGATTTTTGTTAAATGTGTAACCTTCTGGCCTATTGCACAATACTCTATGAATAATGTCTCTAGATGACATTGGTGGAAATGTAGCTGAGCATTCCTACACAAGAGTGTTATGCAATACACACAATATGTGTGTGTGTGTGTGTGATGATAATAATTGTACTCAATGTGGTATCGACAACAACATGTGTTACGAGTTGTGTTTATTTTAACACACAATGGTTTTGATTTCTCAAAATATCTTTGGCCCAAGACAAGTTCATTATGTTAATGTCTAAATCTCTCATATAATTATGTTTGTGTCATGTCAAGAAAAATTTTAATGTGGGGTTCACGATCCCTCAATCCCCTTCTCAATTTTAGTACATCATATTTGGTTGGAAGAAGGTCTAGTGTTGTCATGCCAAAAATATTGCACTAGTCGCTTTACTATGTCAATGAGCTTCATATCAGAGCATGACAACTTTCCAATGAAGGCCCAGACATCTATTTGACCATTTTGAACTTTCTCCCTTCTAACACAATACCTACTGAGTGTTTTGACATTCAAATTAATAAGTTTGGATGTAGGATTAAGAAGATGAAGGACCCGAGTTCTTTTGTTCATGATTGATTGTGACAACACACAGTGAGCCACATTGCGATCCTTTGAATGATTTTTATTTCCAATTGTACCAAATGCATCTACTAAAATTTTAACAATATGATAACTTGGTTCATAACTGTTTACCACATTTACATTTAAATTTCTCCTAACAACTGTCATACTCCTAGATTTTAATAATGATAAAAATAATTTACATTTATCTCCATCACATTTATAATCACAATAGTTAACAAGTATTTATTGAGTTTGATATGAAATAATGCATTTAGATAGCATACCTTCAAATGAACCAATGAGACTTTCATCAATATGTATGCGCTTTGGAGTTCCTCGTCACGAACTTGATAATGGATGTAGGGGGGTTGGAGCTTCATCATCTAGTTGGTTTGGATTTTCAACAGTAGTTTCATGTCCTTGTGTCCTTTCTCTTGTGGCAGCTAGATGATGGCAATAGGACATCCTCTTGGATGATCTCAATGAAACTGTCTTCTTCGAGCATATATTCGCCATGCAACGCCTATCTAACTTTGTCACTTGTATAACCACAACCTACCAGATCATCCATTTTTTTAGGTGGCCTTGTTGTGCACATACATTTTACTCCTTGATCAGGGCCATGGGGTGCTTGTTCTTCAACTGTTATGTGCATCAAAGTCCCCTCAAGTGAATGATCTGGCCTTCTTTATTGTTGTGGATTGGTTGGAAGAATTATGACATCCTATGCAACTAGAATTGGATTGGTCATGTCATTTCTTCTCTTTTCTATAATTTCTTCAAGGATATATTCGGGGTAGCTTCTTCCTTGTGGATTTTATTTTTCGATTGCATAGATTTCCCATGACCACAATGATCAATGATCTATGGTTCTCTTCAATTGGATATTCTCCAAGCTTAGTTTAGAGGTAGAGACAGAGGGGGGTTGTTAAGGGGTTGGAGGAAGCCTACGAAGGGGGATTGTTAAGGGTTTAGAGGTAGATACAGAGGGGGGTGTTAGGGGATTGGGAGTAAGTATTAGTTAGGGGGTGAGAGAGATATAGGGAGTTAGTGAGACTTAGCGAGAGAGGGATAGAGAAAGATAGATAGATTGGGGGGTGGCAAGGGGTAGAGAGAGAGAGAGAGAGAGAGAGAGAGAGGTTTGGGGATGAGAAGGGTGATTAGGGATAACTAGGGGTACAGGTGATGAGTATGAGTGTTTGGGTTAGAGAGAGAGAGAGGTAAAGGGAGAGGCTTTAGGGGTTGGTAAAGGATCATATGTAGAGATAGATGGGGATTAACCCCTCCTCTACATGCAGGATGGAAAGAGTGTGAGAGAAGGAGTTAATAAGGGTAAGGGAAATGAGGGGAGAGAGATAGATAGGGGTGTTAGGGTATTGTTAAGGGGTTAGAGGTAGTGATGCAGAGGGATTATTAAGGGGTTAGAGGTAGAGACAGTGTGGGGTGTTAGGAGATTGGGGGTGAGTGGAGCAAGGGAGAAACAATGGAAGGATGAGTTAGTAAGGTGTAGGGAGTGGACAGAGGGAGAGAGAGAGAGGAGGGGGGTCAATGGTAGGGGGATGCATATGGATGCATGTGTGTATGTGTGTGTGTGTGTGTGTGAGAGAGAGAGAGAGAGAGAGAAGGGGGTGCTAGTGGGTTGGGGGGGTGTTTTATATTAATGTGGGGGGATTTGGGAGTTGTAGGGTGGTGTATTAAAGGGGTTGGGGGGTTAGGCGAATAGGTAAACATAACACATACACGTTTCAATTAACAAAAACGCATATGCATTTTTTCTAAATAGAACACACACGCACTTTATGTTCACTAAAACTGATATGCGATATGCAACATCACAATTCTTCCACGATATTTAACATTACAGTTTCGTCACAATATTTAACATTACGCTTTTAACAATATATCTAACCTTACAACTATATTGTTTGGTTTGTTGAAAAATATATTCAAAGGAATTGGGGGGTGGTAAGGGATTAGAGGTAGAACTAGAGGGAGGTTGTTAAAGGGATAGAGGTAGATACATAGGGGGTTAGTAAGAGTTAGATACATGGGTTAGAGGTTGGGGATTAGTAGGTTATAGAGAGGAGGTGAAGAGAGATATGGGGGGTGGGGGTTAGGTTGTATTTTAAAATTTGTTTCCCACCCTTATCTCATTTCATGGATTTTTGTTGACAACATTGTTCGGAGGGAGTTATATCGCCCTTCAAGTGATAAATTCTGCAACCATTTTCCATTGGATTGCGTGCATCAAATTAGAAAAATTACATTATTTCAATGCATGGGAAACAACATGAAGATTGGATTTTGGGGGAAATAGCTTTGGAATATCTACTATATCAAGGGGTCTTCAAAAGAATGGAACCAAATCATTAACCGAATACATCAAAACTCCTGCACAAGGTTGTAATGTAAGGTAATCTTCAGAAAGGGTTGACAATACCATACTAGTCTAGGGATTCATTTCCATTAACTTGGCCCAGTTACTAGTGGATGTAGGAAGAAAAAAATTTCGAGAGCCTTGTTCCCTATTGATATTCCCACATTTAGATATGAGGAGAATAAATTCCAGTGTAGATGGAAACATCTGATACAGTTTCAAAATCTACGTTGTTGAAAGAACTTATGTACTTCAACAAAGGAGTGTTTTGCAGTTGAGTTGAAATTTCCTTTCAATTTTCAGCAAAGAAATAAAAAAGTTCAATGTACATATTTTTAGGAAGGCCTTTCAACCAACCAAATGACTCAATATAGGGAGAATACCATTTATGTGGGAAGAAAATCCTAGAATCCTCTCAGCCACCATATTTCCTCCTGTAATTCGTTCACCCAATGGAAAAGCTAATGTAATAGCCCATTTTTCAACATCTTTGTTCTGCTCAACCCTACACTCGTCTTCCATAGGAAACCGTTTCCTCCACATTTAATAACTACATTGTGTCATCATAAATTGATCTTATTCTTCTTAAAAATGTAGAATGAAGGATTCATTGCCATTTCTCCGAGAAGTTCTAAGGTCGGTTTCTCGTAAAACAAAGTGTATAAATCCTGTTAAGATCCATATGTTCCATCTCATGAACTTAGGGCTTCTTTATCTTAGACATAAAAAAAATATTCATGATGAATACTATAGATTTCTTGTTTTACAACTTCAGCCTTCTCGGGGAGTATGGGTAGAACGATAACAGTATTGGGAAGCTGACATACATAAATTTATTCGAGTTGTGTTGTGCATGGCCTGTCTTCTATTCATTCAAGAATAATATATCAAATATTAACATCGAGAGGGGTTCATTGAATCTTATCCTATATCCGTTTATGAAAATGCAAGGTTGGATTTCAACTAAGAAAATGATCTTAAATCCAATACTTGTAATGAAAACAATAATTTTCCATTCAAAACAACAAAGAAAACCCAAGGGTTATATATTTATACTAATATCTAATTTAATAAAAAGGCCGACACACATATTGTTTTGGTTGTATTTTAAAATTTGTTTCCCACCCCTATCTCGTTTCGTGGATTTGCATTGATGACATTGTTTGGAGGGAGTTACCTCACCCTTCGGTTATAAATTCCACAGCCATTTTCCGTTGGATTGTGTCCATCAAATTAGAGAAAATACAACATTTATTGCCTTATGGTTATCCCCTTGAAGTCCTAGATTGGTGATATTTGACGCCCTAAGTTGGCTATATTTGGAATCCGTTGAACACCCCCTCTCATTTTACCTCTAACACCTTACCAACCCCCAATGTCTCTCCCTTCACCTATATCTCTTTGTTTCTCTCTAACCCATTGACGCCACCCCCTCCTCCACCGACCCATTTTCTCTACCTCTAACCCCTTACCACCTCCCAGCCCTCTTTTTCTACCTCTAACCCCTTACCACCCCCACCCCCCTTTCTCTACCTCTAACTCATTACCACCTCCCAACACCCTTTTTCTACCTCTAACCCCTTACCACCAAATTTTTTTTTTAAGATTATAATCATAAAAAAATAAAATTATACACCCCTTTGGCAAAAAAAATATAATTTTACAAAATGCAAACGCGTTATGTAACTATAAAACACATGCACATTAATTTGTAAATATAAAACACATGTGCGTTGTGTTTTGGTAGGCTTTAAAATTTAAATTTAAATAAAATGTGAGCACGTTACTTAGCACTATGCCCGAACCTCCACACAAGCTAGCGTGGCATGTGTATGCCTATGTGTATGCTTTGGAATTTGCTGCGGATTTACCATGCTTGTGCCTTGGAATATGATATACCATGGCTAATTGAGCATTGTATCCAATTTTTTAAGTGTGCTCGTGTTTAACCACTAGTTACAGTATGATACACACCATCATTTTTAATGAAATTTTAGACGTAGATAACATTTTTTCTACAGATTTCAAATATGTATTTTTTAAAAATAATAAACATATTTTTCTATTTTTTTCTTATTTTTCTTGTGTCAGGACTCGTGAACTCAAAAAACACATTGTTAGTGTTTCGTTGATAACTCTTTCGTTTCTCAACCATTTTGAAAAAAAATTGTATGGTGCACTAAAGGACATCAAACTCTACATGCTATAAAAAAAACCGTTTCAAAATAGTTTCATTAATACCTTCAAAGGCTACATCCACAATTGGCATACTGCTTTTGAGGTTAGATCACTTACATAATTAAAGAAAAAAATAAAAATTATTGATTTTTTGGGGGAAATTAGTGGTGCACAAGTACTACTTGTTCTCTATATGTCTACCAGTTTCCATAAGTTGATTCCATCTTTTAGGAACTCAAAGGCCGCACCCACAAAAACATATACCTTATAATTTCTCCCAAAACTAAAAAGTTCATGTTAGAAATTATCAAACTTCGAATAATTAAGAACATTTCCAATAGAAAAAATTTATGTATTGGGAAATGCCATTCAATTTCCTATGTTTCATATTTTTTACTCATCCCAATATTCATTGTGTATGTTCTTGAAAAAATCCATGTAAGTTGATGAATGTCTGTTTTTCCGTATTTTATTGCATCTAACGTGTCAAAGAGGCCCTCATTAGCTTGCACAAACCCATATTTATATATATCTGAATGGTTATTTACATCACTAAATATAATAACCACATTATTAGTGCATTGTATGTTAATAGTTAAACATATTTATGATAAATACATTATCATTAAAACCTTGTAAACAAAAGAAGGGTGTAACCCCTGTTTTGAAAAAGAGAGCATGGAAACTATTAATTATTAAGAGGCAATCCCATAAAGAGGTATTTATGCTCTCCACAAAAAAAAGTATTCAACTGCTCATGAAGTATGGTGTATTCACTAAGGGGGTTAATCTCCAAACATTATTTTTGGTAAAAGTTAGAAATGATTAACAAGAAGGAACTTCTTGTTGTAAAACTTTTTTATGACAGCAGCCTGTTTCCTTTGGAGGAGATTACTTCTTGAATTTCTGGAGGCTGGAATAAGGTTCCCTCTCCTCCTTTTCTTGATTATGGTGACATATCTAAGATAAAATATGAGACTTATGAGGGCACACCTCAACTTTGGGGACTAAGGAGGATGAGTCGGGTTGATGTGAATGGAGGCATCCTTTCTCATAGCCAAGCGTTGATATCACTGGTTTGTTATTATTTATGTGTGAAGTATTATAGGAGAAGTACCTCTCAATAAAACCAAACTTTGATAACTATTTTTAAAGTTACCATATTTTTCCATTGAGCGAATGAAGAAAATACCACATTGTTTTTATTTATTTTATTACTTAATTTGTTGCGTTCAATCCTAAGCTTCAGAGTTCATGTCTTAGGGTTTTAAGAGAAAATATTAGTTTAAATTGCTTTCCTTTTTGCGTTGTGAAGGAAGGAATGAGATATAGTAAAGAGAGCCAAATCTATTACCCTCATGCTGACACCATTTTAGAATAAATATCATTGTGAATTGGATGCGAGAGATGTTGGAAATTAATTAATCATTCCACCACTAAGAGTCGTAACTGCCAAGATTTTGAAGAGCCTCCACCACCACACCGCTTTATCCATTCAATATTTGAAGAGGCGGTCACTGCCCTAGCTTAGATTATTAAAGTTTTGAAGAGCCACTATCATTAAAGTATTTTGACTTCACAAGACATGAATAATTAGTACCATCAATCGCATTCATCCATTGTATTTATGAAAGGCCAACACAGTCCTCATTTTGACATCCTATAAAATTTCAATGAGACAACGTATTTATTTCTATAGAGATAATTTTGTAAGGAAGGGTCAATTAGCATTTAATGAATGATTATATTGAAACACTATAAACCCCCATCCTTGTAATGTTGATGGATATAGAGCAGAATGCAATTATTAGTTGAAGTTAAAAACATAGTTTTTTCTCTGTATTTTTTGTTATGCTCTATTTTTGAGTTTGTAAACTCATATTTATTTTGAAGTTATTTTGTTGTAGCAAGTTAAGATATCAGAGTTTGTTTTGTGAGTATAGATGTATAAATATGTTTGACTGCTGAAATAGAGTATTAGCCTAATTTTTATGAATGCAGCGGTCATCAAAATGAAGATAATGTACTTGTTGAAACAGTCATGTAGAATATAGTTTGTTGAAATAGTCATGTACAATACAATTTGCTGAAACAGTTGGAGAACTTTATTTTCTTGTTGAAATTCGTCTTGTAGGTGATAGTTTCTAAGTTTAGTAATTTGTGCATGTTTATGTGAGTAAAAGCAACACTCCCGTGCCTTCCCACAGTGGTATCAGAGCATTGGTTGAGTTTTCTTTCTATTTTTTTTGTTTATAGTAATTTGGAATTTAATTTGTGATGGCTACTAATAGTAGTGTAGTACAGCCACAAATTCCTTTGTGGACTGAGAGAAACTATGATACATGGTTTATTAATATCATTGAGAACTATCCTACCTGCTCAGGATATTTGCGAGTTTGTTATGATTGGCTACCTAGAGCCAACTGATCAAGCTGTTGAATTGGATTTGTCAAATGTTGAGCATGCTCTGTTGAAATAAAACAGTAAGAGGGACAACAAAGTTCTTGGATTTATTTAGCAAGGCCTAAGTGAATCCATATTTCCGAAGATATCAAGTGTTGAGTCGTCAAAGAAAGCCTGGGACACTATTGAAACATGTTATCAAGGTATGACCAAGGTGAAGAATGTTAGGTTGCAAAAGTTGAGAAGGGACTTTGAGAATTTGAAGATGAAGGAAAATAAGACCATTGATAATTTTATGACTCAAGTCATGAACATGGTAAACCAGCTGAGACAGTATGGTGAAGACATCTCAGATCAGAGTGTGATTGAGAAATTTTGGAGATGCTTGACAAAGAAGTTTGAAGCAGTGGTTGCTCCCATTAAAGAATTTAAAGATCTCAGTCAAATGCACATTGATGAGTTGAGTGGTATTTAATTGCTCATGTATCAAGAATGAATAGGTATGATGATACTCCATTAGAAAATGATTTTAAATCTCAACTACATGTTACTAGAGGAAGAGGAAGAGGAAGTTCTAGTAGCAGAGGAAGAGGAGGTCGAACTGCTGATCATAGTGATAGCAAAAATGATTCAAAATATGAAGAGAAGTTACAGCAGAATACTCCTAGTATAAAGGGTAGTAGTAGCAGAACATGGAAGCCAAGAAATCAAAGGTATGATAGATCTAAAGTTCAATGTTTCTGTTTGAATAAATTTGGGCATTTTGCTAACAAGTGTTGGAAGAAGAAAGCACATACTAGTAAGTTGTCTACACACATTACAGAGGAGACTGAAAGTGAGGAGAATCCTATGTTTTTAACTTGTAATGTCACTCATGAAATTTCAAATTATATATTGTTCTTGGACAATGCATGTAGCAATCACATGACTGGAAATAAAGAGTTATTTTTAATTCTAGATACAAGCATTCAGTCTTAAGTGAAGTTAGGTAATGATAGTAAGGTACAAGTTAATGGTAAAGGTGTAATTGATGTATATGCCAAGAACGGTAAAAGAAGAACAATTCATGATGTTAATTTTGTTCTTTGTTTAATGTGTAACTTATTAAGTGTTCGATAGTTGTTAGAGAGAAAAGTATAGAGTGTTATTCAAGAACAAGGTATGTACTATTTATGACAAATATTCAAGTAAGCAGTTGATAGACAAAGTAGAGATGGAAAAGAATAGAATTTTTTCTGTTGATTATGCGGAATGATTTGACTAACTATTTGAATGCTTATAAAACTAAGAGTTTAGATCAATCATGGTTGTGGCATTTGAAGTATGGCCATTTACATTTTGGTGGCTTCGATTGGATAGAAAATAAGCAGATGGTAAAATGGTTTCACAGTATTCAATAGCCAGCAACCTCATGTGAGAGTTGCATATTAGGAAAGCATCATAGAGAGAAATTTGTCTCTGGAGTCTCATACAGAGGAAAAGCACCATTGGAGCTGGTACACACAGATTTGTGTGGACTGCTGAAAACACCTTCCTTGACTGGTAATGTTTATTTTATCACTTTCATTGATGATTTCAGTCGAAAAAATTGGGTGTATTTGCTGAAACATAAATCTCAATCTGTTGATGTGTTTAAAAGTTTTAAATCTATGGTTGAAAAGGAGAGTGATAGATTTATTAAATTATTGATATCATATAGAGAAGGTGAGTATATGTTAAATGATTTTGTGTAGTTTTGTCAATATTATGGAATTAAAAGACAGTTTACTGCTCGCTACACTCCACAACAGAACGTAGTGGCAGAAAGAAAGAATCGAACCATTATGAACATGGCTCGAAGAATGTTGAAGGAGAAGCGTATACCAAAAGAATAATGGGGAGACAGTGTTACTTGTTCAGTGTACATTCTGAACATAAGTCCAACTAAGAGCGTGAAGGCTTGAGTTCCTAGCAAGCATGGAGTGGTAAGAGTAGCAGCATATCTCATTTGAGGATTTTTGGGTGTGTAGCTTATGCACATGTACCTAAAGAGATGATGAGAAAATTAGACGACATAATTCATAAGTGTATTTTTGTTGGATATAGTGAAGAATCTAAAGCATATAGTCTCTATGATCCCATCACCAAGAAGTATGTTATCAACAGAGATGTAGTGTTTAAGGAAGAAGAAGCGTGGGATGAAAACATAGATAAAATGGTTGTAGGGGATTATATTAAACCCCATGCAGAAGATGAAGGAGATAGTTAAATCTGCATACGACTACACCAGTAGTAAGAACACCTATCAAAACACCCATAACTTAAGAACATTGTGAACCATCAAGTGTTGGTGGAAAGCAAGCAACAAGATTATAGGTAAGTAATGAATCAAATGCTACATTAGCTTCATTAAGAAACGAAGTTATAGGCCATAAGACTAGAAGTTTAAGAGAACTATATGAGAAAAATGAAGAAGTAGATCAAGTTTCAAATTTTGCATTGATAGCATGTGATCGAGTAAATTTTGATGAGGTCATTAAAGAGAATGTTTGGATAAAAGCAATGGATTAAGAAATTGATTCCATAGAAAGAAATAATAGTTGGGATCTTGTAGATTTTCCTGATAATAAAAATTGTATTGGTGTCAAATGGATTTATAAGGCTAAGTTAAATGATGATGGTGAAGTTGAAAAATACAAAGCAAGACTTGTAGCTCAGGGGTTTAGTCAACAATCTGGTATTGATTATAATTAGACTTTTGCACCTGTAGCCAGACTTGATACAGTAAGGATGGTATTAGCTATTGCTGCTCATAATAAATGGTGTGTGCATCAAATGGATGTAAAGTTTGCGTTTTTTAATGGATTTTTAGAAGAAGAGGTTTATATGAAAGAACCTCGTGGATATGAAATTGATGGACAAGAATACAAGGTATACAGATTAATGAAAGCATTGTATGGATTGAAACAAGCACCAAGAGTATGGTACAGTAAGATTGATGAGTATTTGAACAGTGAAGGATTCAGCAGAAGTCCAAGTGAGCCAACCTTGTATACAAAGGTAAACCAAGAAAGTAAAATACTGATTGTTTGCTTATATGTTGATGATTTGATCTTCACTAGATATCTTTCAGTAGACGAGTTTAAGACAACCATGAAAACAAAATTTGAGATGACTGATTTAGGAATGATGAAATATTTACTTGGTATTGAAGTAACTCAATCTGAGGATTGTATTTTTATCAATCAATATAAGTATGCAAATGATGTATTGAAAAGATTCATAATGATGAATTGTAAGCCAACTGTAACTCCAATTGCAACTGGCACAAAACTCAATAAGGAGGATGATGGGTCAAAAGTTGATCCAACGTTGTATAAGACACTGGTAGGAATTCTTATGTACTTGAATGCAACAAGACTTGATATAGTGTTTATAGTAAGTTTGATTTCAATATATATAGAGTCTCCAAAGAACACCCACGGGCAAGATGGAAAGAGGAGGCTTGAGATATATTGTTGGAACAATAAATTTTGGTATCAAGTATACATGAAATTCAAATTTTAAGTTGACTGGATATATTGACACTGATTTTGCAGGTTCTACAGATGATAGAAAAAACACATCCGGATATGTATTCAGTTTTGGATCGGCATCAGTAGCATGGGATTCAAAGAAGCATCCCATAGTGACATTATCCTCTACTGAGACAGATTATGTTGCAGCAACAATAGCTACATGTAAAACTTTGTGGATGAGAAGAACTCTTTCTGAGTTGCAACGTGAACAATATGAACCAACTCATAGTTTCTAGGACAATAAATCAGCCATTGCATTATCAAGAAATCATGTCTTTCATAAAAGAAGTAAGCATATTGATACAAGGTATCATTTTATTTGAGAATTGATAAACGAGAATGAAATTAGTATGGAATTTTGCAAATCAAAAAATCAGTTTGCATACCTATTTACAAAACCTTTGGGGTAAGAGTTGTTTGAGTTTCAAAGAGAAAACATTGGAGTTTGTAAGCTGTAACAATTGTCGATTAAGAAAAATGTAGTGTCACAAAGTTTTGTTTTTTGGGTGAAATAATTAAGGGGGAGAATGTTGGAAGTTAATTAATTATTCCACCACTCATATTGGTAACTGCCAATATTTTGAAGAGCCTCCCCCGCCACACCGCTTTATCCATTCAATATTTGAAGAGGCAGTCATTGCCTTCACTCAGATTATTAAAGTTGTGAAGAGCCACTATCATTAAAATATTTTGAATTTACAGATCATGAAGAATAAGTACGATCAATCGCATTCATCCACTGTATTTCCAAAAGGCCAACACAATCCTCATTTTATCAGCATGTAGAATTTCAATGAGACAACGTATTTATTTCTACATAGATAGTTTTGTAATGAAGGGTCAATTAGCATTTAATGACCGATTATCTTGAAACACTATAAACACCCATCCTTGCAATCTTGATAGATATAGAGCAGAATACAATTATCAGTTGAAGTTAAAAACATAGTTTTTACTCTGTATTTTCTGTTATGCTCTATTTTTGAGTTTGTAAACTCATATTTATTTTGAAGTTATTTTGTTGTAGCAAGTTAAGGGATCAAAGTTTATTTTGTGAGTATAGATGTATTAAATATGGTTGACTGCTCAAACATAGTATTAGCCTATGTTTTATGAAAGCAGGGGTCATCAAAATGAAGATGAATTACTTGCTAAAATAGTCATGTAGAATATAGTTTGTTGAAACAGTCCTATAGAATACAGTTTGCTGAAACAGTTGCAGAACTTTATTTTATTGTTGAAAGTCTTCTTATAGGTGATAGTTTCCTGAGTTTAATAATTTGTGTGTGTTGATGTGAGTAAAAGAAACACTCCCTTTCCGTCCCACAAGAGAAGTGGCCTCGATAGTAATCTAACTCCAACCTCTGCATATTGCGTATTGATTTTATTGAACTGTGGAAGAAGCGGTGTTGGAAGGCATAGTCTTTTAATTTGTCTTTGCACTTTGCAATTTATGTATATATCTATTTTCTATTTGGCGTAGAATGATGCAGGGAAACATAATCTCTTATTGTTTTATTGTTAACCTCTTACATTCCTTAGATTCAACTATTGTAGATATAGAGGCACAACCTCTTAGATGATCGATTTGCATATTTATTTTATATCTTATCCACTAGCGTGGAATGAAAGTCGGGGGCACAGTCCTCATTGTAATTGGTTTGAGTTGTTCTGTTTGCATATATGTATATATATGGAGGAGGTAGGGCGCAACCCTCACGATGGCCGGTTTCATTGTTATTTAATTTCATAGTGGAAAAATTAATAGGGTGTCCCTTTTATACTGACGGCCATTTTATTGTTGGATTTCATTTCTCCATAAAGCATTTATGCTCTTGAATTTTATAAGTTTCTACCATCTATATGCTCTCTGTGGTTATAGGGACATAGCATATGCATTAACTGGAAGAAGGGCGTAAGCCCCTTCGTTTAGTAAATGGTTTTTGCATTGATTTTCTTATAGCTAGAAGGGGGGCACAACCCTAGTATCACCTATATGTGTCCATACTTAAGATGGTAAAAGTGAGAATGACCCTCTTGCCCTTGTGTAGTGTTCATATTATTGATTGGAAGTTACATAAACTATATATTTTATAGTATGGTTGAGTTGAAAATAGGAATGGCCCTTCTGCTATTTATATTTGCGCATTATCATTTAACCAATGAGAAGTGCAAAGCCCTTGAGGTTGTGAAGTAAGGAATTTAAACATGTATTTACCAATGGATCTTTCACCGGTGAAAAGGGTGTCTCTTGAAGGGTTAATGAATAAAAATGTTTAGTTACATATTGGTTATTTGTCACTCTAATAATGGTTAGGATAGACTCTGTTCTAGATTGTGGGGTCGAGGGAAGAAAAACCTTAATACTTTTGTGTTAGTTAATAACAAATCATAAATACTTATATAAGATATTTAAGGTTGGTGAATAATTAAAGACTAGTGTAGTTTGAAGTGTTATAAGAGAGTGAGAGGCTTTGGGTAAAGTAATTATGCGTTTTAGTTGATTGGCCGACAGCCTTGAAACATATGCCAAGCAAAGGATAGAATGATTGGGTGGAAAGCGTTTATGTAAACATATAAGTGTTTTTCCAATATAATCTCTTTAATGTTATTAAGTCTAAGAAAATATTATGTTCGGTTAAATTAGTGTTATTGCGAATGTATATTATTCTTTTATGTCATCTAGTTGAAAATGTTATCCTTATATCTTAATGGTTATGAGAAAATAGTGGAATCAATATGAAATGAATGGCTGGGAATGCCCTAAAAAGTATTGAATAATTAAATTTTTACTAATAAATATTCTCTTAATTAGACCTTAATGGTGATGAGAAAATAGTGGAATCAATATGAAATGAATGGTTGGGGAATGTGACGCAAGTTGCCTTACTAGAATAAGGTTCTTGTTTAACAATACACACGACACATACCACAATGCTTACACGAACAAGGTGTAAAACAAGATGCCAGAAGTGGCTTATATTACTTCTCTAAATTCGGTTACAATGCGGAATAACCGAAAACAAATAACTAACTACAGTCACCCACAACCGTTACAATTCAGAAGTAACTGTAGTGTGTTCTCCCTATGTGTCGACCTCACCCTCAGACTCTACTCTCTCTGATGCGGGTGATCAAAAGATCCTTCAACTAATTATCCTCCTCTGTCTTCTACCCTACAGCTGCTGTTCCTAAGATTACTGCAATCCCCGAGACACGCATCCTCCTGTCCACCGATCCTTCCAAATCCTGCAGACCTACAATTGTCAGCTCCCAGCCGTGCTGCACAGCCTCTGTCAATGACGGCATCTCTTCTGTCCTTCACCTACTTGCAATAACTGTATTAACTTCCTCAGCAACCGCAAACAGCTACTAGGTACAGTCCTCTTGACTTTTTGCTCCTCCAACTCTACTACAGTAGTCGATCACATCTCGACCTTTCTGTCGGATCACTTTCTTGTCTCCTGCGGTTCGCCAATCCTCCCCTTCCTCCGCGCTTGGCTCCACCAAACTCGTCAGTTCGTAGTTCGACCACTTGTAGACTACCCGACATCTTGCTTCACCTGTCATCCGTCGACCATAACCTATCGACTCTCGACCCATCACAACATCCGTTGCACGCTGCTCCGGTCGATCGCATACCGACTGCTCCTGCTCGACTTGTTGACTTCAACAAGTCAACCTGCTCTCCGCACGACTTGTTGACTTCAACAAGTCAACCTGCTCTCCGCACCAAGGGTCATCGACACTCCCGCTGGTTGGCTCGCTTATGTCGATCAACTTCGACTGATCTGCCCAGGCCCCAATGCTCCTGCATCAGAATGTCCCTAACAAGTATTGAATAATTAAATTGTTACTAATAAATATTCTCTTAATTAGACCTTAATTGCAGAAGGAAGGTTGTATTAAGAAAGTTGTTTAAACACCTCTAATTTTAAATATTGTTACAAATCAAATTAATTAAAACAAAACATAAAGAAACAGAAATAATAAATATAAACATAAAAACGACAATGGCATCATTCAAAACCTTCTCTATTAAGTAGGAAACCATATCATGGCCCAACCAAATCATCCGTTGCACGTATAGACAGGAAATTTATTATAGAATAATTGTACCGTAGAGGCTAGAGGTTGAACAACTACACCCTTACATAGTTACATTGTTTGAGATAGCACACTTCTTAAGGGTTAGGGCATGTAAAGCACAATTCATTCCTAGATCCTAAATTTTTCTCGCACATGTAGGTTAAGACAGAGAAACTCCAGTGCTCGGAAAGGAAATCCTTCCATTGGCAGTTTATGAAGTTGAACCATTCTCCATATTTTCTAAAACTTGAGAGAGCAAAAAACACTATAGAAAATAAGTAGTAAATATAGAAAATAAGTAAATTCCAACTATTTACATCTCTCGGCCACTCATTTTCAGTTCTGTCCGGGATCACTTGAAGTTGAGATGCAGGTAAACAGGTTCCCTCTCCTTCCATTCCAAGAGATGCAGGTGAACAGGTTCCCTCTCCTTCGATTCCAAGAGCATCGTTTTCGGTCACTATAAGCGGGGGTTCTGGTTGTGTCGCCTACCTGAATATCTACAGGGGTCCAGGGATACGTTCAAACCCTAGACGTGATTTTGAATGTAGCGGATTTCTAAATAAAAAACATTACTCTAAATAAAATTAATGTTTAACTCTAGCATATTTTGAGTTTACTAATTCACAATATACTTTGATATATATATATATATATATAATTAATTTTTTTTTCTTTTAATATTTCATGATCGCAATAAACTCTTCATCTCTCTACTTAAAACAAGGACAAATGTAGGATAGGAGGAAGCAACCTGCACATAATTCAACTCTGAACTCTGTCATGGGTGATGTTGAAAAGTTAACGAGACAGTAAATAAAACCCCACTTACAGTAAAATTTAAAATAAAATCCACTACATTAGACACCCAAAATTACGAAAACTATATGACTTTTATCCCACCATAAGAACATTAAATGTATAACATAGATGAACGAAATAAATTCATACCAAAAAGTCATCATCGACGAGGGGCTGACTCATTCCTGCATGTGGGACAATTGATTTTATGAGTGAACCATTGGAGAATGCAATTTGAATGAAAGACATGTTTGCATTCCAATTGCTTTACACTCTCTCCATTCCTAAACGTTTCGTAACAAACTGCGCACACCACCTCTTCATCATTCCCATTCTCCTCCCCGCGAATTATCACCTCGGGCAACCCATCCACTACTACACGAGGACTGATATTTACTTCAGTAATGTTATAATTTCCAATTTTGATATGTTCAGGTCGGAATTTGAAGCTATACGTATACACCTGTAGATGTTGCAATATCTGACTCCAACTGAATCTGGAATTCCATATAATCTGGATGGAGCGTCGGAATCCATTCTCGAGTTGGCGATAATCGTCTATGAATCGAATTACAATTATATTCTCTGGCAACCTAAATGTTGCGAGATAGTCGTCAGTCACATTTTCATTAATTTGAGGTATTATGACGCGACTTACGAACTCTCCCCGCCATCCGTCATGTAATCCACGTAGATCAACATTTTCTGATAAATTCTGTAATCCATTATGATTGACAACCACGCTGGACACCATTTGTTGTGTAGCATCTTGATCTTCAATTCTGTTCGTTTCAGTGGTTGTGGCGGCCACGACTGAGTTTGAAATAACGTGTAGGTCGCCTTCGACATCTCTCATAACATTGCGAACTAGGTCTATGTAATATTCCCTCTCGATGTAATATTCCATTATTTCGAATAGCAGAACTCAAGTATTCTTGTAGAAAATCGGACCTTCAAAAGTTCAGCTAATCGCCACGTGATAGTGCTTATAACTTCTTATTGATTTAGTGTTAATAATACGTTTAAATATGTTTCACCTATATTCTCTTTTAGCTTTCTGGGAAGCATCAGTTTTGAAGCCGACATATTGTTATGGACAATCAATTTTCACGCCGACACATTGTTAAATTAAATTGATTATAATCCATCCTAATTGATTGATCCAAAGCATTTACTAGGTGAGAAACTTACACCATTTTTTTTATCTCTTCTCACTCTTAACCACTCTTCCCATTCAACCACATAATTTCACCATTAATTCTCAAAACTATTTTATTCATTAAACTACACGATATTTCTAGTGGCAGCAACAGTTTTCATGCAAACACATTGTTATTGAGCATCGCATTTGCTCTTTGGCATGCAAACACTTTAATTAGGGTTAAATCTTTTCGAGTCATAAGGGAGGATGTAACATCTCCATTTTGACTCTATTATATTAAAATGTAAATGATGTAATATTGTTATAAAATCGTGGTGAGGAGCTCAAGGCCAAGGCCCCGCTATCGATTTATTGATGCATATGGTTTACGTGCTAGACATGCACAATGGAATTTCGAATACCATGTAAATATGCATTTTAATAAAAAAATACCCACAACTAGCTATGCAATGCAACAAGAGATGGGGGCATGATTTTACAAAGAATTGGGAGGGAAATATTCAAACCCTTGGAGCCAATCAAGTCAAGGCAAGTGTCAATGAGAGAAGCCATCAAACCCTCAACTACCCATGTTGACTTATGTACCCAATCATTCATTTCTCCCAAGAGTTGGTTGAGGTAGTTAATGCCTTGGGAATGGAGAGGTATGGCTGTCCAAATTCGAGTATGAGAAAGCCACCCTTCATGGAAACTTGGCAAAAAAACAACCATGAATTGCTCCCAAAGCCATTAACCATGAACCATATTTGCTCTCCCATGAGTTTGGAGCTACCTCGGCGTTTTTATCCATAGATTGTTGCAAATATGGAATGTGGTTGTCATTGATATCAAAAGAATCTCAGAAATAACAAAGGAATAACCAAGGACATGATGACAAGAGTGAACTAAGTGAAAGTCAAAGGATGGCATGTATGATGATGTGGCATGGTTGGTAGTGATGACATGGCATATATGGTGATGTGGCATGTTTGATGAGGCCGTAAAAACACATGATGGTGTTCTAGAGTTATCAGGAAGTCATTATAGCAATCTGACATCACTTTGGAAAAATATGGCAATTTGGTGAAAAACAAGAAAATGACTAAGTATGGGAATTTATTAAAAAACTAGCTTAGGGAAATGCCCGCCATAATCTCTTGGAGAATATAAATGCCCGCACCATAGGGCGGTCCTGTAGATTTGTGTTTTTCCTACATCACCATGTCTTCAGTTTGTCCTGAAAGCACCTGAGGGAAAAGTTATGAGGAAACCAAAATAGTGTTTAGCAAGCAAAAATGACTGAAACACCTCAGAAAGATGCCCACCATAATTTATGGGTGAGAGTAAATGCCCATAGCACACGGGGTATTGTAGTGTGTTGGATTGTCTATCCAACCATGGCTTTAATTCTCCTTGAGCATGTCTGGAGAAAAATTATGGATCTACCAAAACGGGGTTCCATAATACGTTTTGGAGGAAATCCTGAAATTAACTGTGTTATAACTGGTAATAAAAG